>VYZT01002193.1:146193-381568 GCA_013400735.1 Pomatostomus ruficeps
TTTTTTTTTTTTTTTTTTGTCTCTTTGAGCTAATCTTAACCCAGCAGACAGCTCTGGAAGGACCATAATGCTGGAAAATATTAGCAAATAATACTGACAGAATGCACGTGAGCCAGCAGTGGCATCAGCTCACACATGTGAGAGTTTGTGAAAGGATGATAATGTTTTACTTGGACAGCAGGGACCTGCTACTGACTCAAAATTCAACAAGTCCTGCACTAGGAGCAGAAGTTAGACTTGAACCTCATGCACTTCAAAAGCAGGAGACAGAAAGTACTTTGCAGCACGATGACTGCGACTGCACTTGTTCTCCAGTGTTGTGTTTTCCCTGTGTGATGGGCTGTATTGCAAAGGGTGCTGTTCCTGTTTGCTGGTTCTTATGTGAGTTGGCAGGATTTGTTCCAGAGTATTTTACATTTCAAGTGAAGCCTTATTATGTTTAATCATAGTATGTTTTTCTTCCTTGTGCTGTAGGTTTGCTAGATAGTAACTATCTTTGTTATTATGTGCAGATTTTCCTGTTTGACTCTGAGATCGTCTTTCATGCATGTTGATTAATTTTATCCCCAAAGCATCCAAGTCATTGCAGTCAGAGAATGTGGCCTTTATTACATGGAGTTAATATACTTATAAATATGGAGTGTGTTCTTAAGAATAATGTGATGATCTTATTACTCCCTTGATCTCTGTGACTGTCAACACCAGAAGCTTTGTGATAAAGCTTCTCTGGTCAAAAATGTGGGAAATCTGTAATCATTCCTTCAGACTTTTCAAATATCATACCAAGCTGCAATAGGGTTAAATTCTGTCAGTCAACTTGTGTAATAAATGGGGATAACTAAGAACATTTACTCTTCATTTTTTCTGGTACACTGTGCATGAGAAGCAAATAAGCTGCTGATGATGTAGCATGGTGGGTTATAAATTTGAACAGATGTTGTTAAAAACTGATGGCTTTTCCTGTAATACAAAATCCCATAGCTCCTGCTTGGTCTTTCAGTTGCTGAGGAACTTGTGGTTGAAAGGTGTTATAATGTACCACCTACATCAAATAAGGTTTGTAAAGGTCTCTAGGTTCCTTATAACTATCAGGAAAAGCTCCTGATACCTCTTCAGGAGGTTCAATGGGAGACCATGATTTTATTTGACAGATAAAAGTTAGGAACTCCAGAGATCAGAACTCTTCTGAGTTGCTTGTTTGCATCATCATTTTTTGATGTGTATTATAGACCAGGACATCATCGTGCAGCTGCTATGGAATCAGGTGGTGCACCCAAGGTACTTATAATCCACATCTATCTCTGTATCTCAAAGATATGTCAGAGAGCTGTAGGCCAAGGATGGAAAGTCTGAGGGAGACAAGAGACAGCAGTGGTCAGTGTGAGGGGCCATGGAAGATGAGCAGATGTGGCTTTTTGGTAGGCAGTGTAGCCAAGGGGTGAGGAGGGATTTGAGGGAAGAAAAGGGCAGCTTTCAACAAGAGTTTACAAACAGCATCTACCAAATATGATGAGCATCACAGGGAAGGATGAAGATGTCTGTTGGAAATGGATAAAGGAGGATGATGCCCTTCTGGCTGAGAGAGTTTTGTGGAAATTGGCACTATAGATGTAGGATGAGGAGTGTTCTAGGAAAAATAATGTGTGCACAATATGAGTTCTACAAAGAACCTGTTAAGTGCCTAAGGGGCCACAGAAGTTAATGGGAGTTGAGCAAAATGTGCTTGGGCTCAGAGCCCAGAGAGGTGTAAGTGAGGTGAACAACACCTCATGGTTTCCAGAGAAGTTTGGGTACAGATCTTCGCATAGACCTCTCCTGTAAATTGCAATTTTTGGTGAACGGGTCTGAAATTCTTGATCTGAAAATCAAGAGGCAAGTCTGAGACAGGTAGAGGCAAAATAAGAGAAAGAAGCCCCCAAACAACCCAAACCAAACAACAATGCCCCAAGTCATTACTACTGAGTTCTTAACTACTAGATGCCCCCTTTGGTGCTGTACAACAGCTCACCCTGCGATGCATCGACTGACCAAGTACCCTACCTAGAACTGCTGAACTGCTGAGCACAGCAGGCATCTCATACATGTTTGTTTTTTCCTTGACACATCTGTTTTCATTGTTATTTTGTGTGTGTTTTGGTCTGATGTAACCCAGCTATTTCTGTAGGGTTGCAGGGAAAGGAAGTGAAAGGAAGGGAGCACTAATATCCGTGCTCCTGGTTTTACAACAGTGTATAAATAATCAGGAGAGTGAGAATGTAAGGGATCCTGGCTGGCTGAAGGGATGTAGAATCCTTCCCGCATGTGGTCATGACTTTGTACCTGTCACAAGTCAGGAGCGGCTGAAGATTTCTTTTGGAAGGCTCTTGAACGAGCTGCTCAGGATGCTCTGGTGGCTCTTTCCACTTTCCATGGGGCTGTGTGTTTCATGGAAGCCTCTGCACAAGGCATGGCTGGAACCACCACGTTATCTCTCACTGTATAAAATGACAGAGTGAGGAATGGAGTTCTTCAGTCAGGCTGAACCTTTTAGACAGCAGTGGAGCATGTCAGGAGAGCAACGTAGCTGCTCCCACCTGTTCTGTACTTCTGGTTTTGAGGGCATAAGTATCGATCATCCTTCTCCAGAACTGATCTCCTGCCACAACTGAAACCATAGAGCAATTTTAGCTTAAGAGACGGAGAGAAATACAGAAGAAAAATTAGTGTTTGTGCCTTACCTGTCCTAAGTTCAGACTTGAGCAATATGAACATACCAGGGTTATGCTGTCAGTGAGCAATATTATTGCCTATAGAGATTTTTTGTTTGTTTCTTTGTTTTGGTTTTTTTTGGTTGTTTTAAATACATTACTTATGCTTCTGCTGGTGGCCAGCAACTGCAGTAGCTGCACGGAAGAGCAAAGGGAAAAGATCAGTGTTTGTCTGAAGAATAGCTGCAGTAACAGCTTGGAGCTTGGCTGGCAGAGTGAGAGAACCCCATGCTGGAATGAAAATCCTTTCAGCTTTGGCATGTGATGATTTATTTTTTACTTTTTTTTTTTTTTTTTATTTTAAGGCTGCATTGAACCAAAACTGCAGTAATCCATCTTACTCCTTGTTCAGGCTTCTGCCAATAATTATGTAAATAACAGATCACAGTTAATTATTTGTTTCGTAGCTTCCTATTTTCTCTATTTGTATTAGGAACATGTTATTATTGTCTTAGGACACAGCTCTGGGTTCTTGGCAACATGAAAAACAACAAAAATGGGTGAACTGACAGTGGCAACAGGACTCGTGTCCGTGTGAAGTCTGCAGGGCCTGAATTAAACCTGCCTGAAGGTTGAGTCTGATTCCCATGGCTGTCCTGGGATTTGCTGATCTGTGCTCTCTGCATATTTTCATTTCAGAGAAGTGATCCTTCAGAAGGGTTTGCCAACAAAGCAGTATGGATCTGAAAGGAGGGGGGGGTCCTTGCCCTGCTGTTGATTTGCAATTTTCACTTCTCTCTGCCTGTCACGTTTGCATTTCATGATTTGTGTCTGTGTGGTGGTGATGACCTTGGAAGTTTTGCTTTTGTCCTGGCTTAGGTGGCTGCTTTAGTACAGCTTTCCTATCAGGTGGGCAGTGGGAAGTTCACAAATCACTGTATGCTCTTGCTGTGTTCCTCTTCAGTGAGACTTTTCATTTGAAAATGTGGGACTATGACAGGATTTCTTTTCTAATAATTTTGCATAAGATACTGGATTCTCATTTTCACATTGCCTTTAGTGTTGGGTGGTTTTTTCCCCATAGTCTGGTGCTTGTAAACTTTGCCTCAGCCAGGCCCACTGGGGCTTGGCTGTCCCAGGCTGTAGGATGTAAATAATTTGATGTGACATCAGCTGACCAAGTGCCACTGCTGTCCGTGCTTTAGTCCCTGAGCAGGTTGGTGGATGAAATGTTGCTTATAGGATGCTGAATCAGAGCTGCTTAAGCACTTTGGGCCAGGCACTAATTTTGTGCAGTTTCAGGCGTGTTGTCAGTGCTAAATAATAATTAATATAGAATTGCAACACTATTAATAAATACTCACTGTGCAAACTATGCAATAAGGAGAAATTATTTCTATTGCACGAGCGTGGCTCATAAAGAGGTGTCATTGCCTGTGTTGGTGTGCTGAGCTATTAGAACTCAAATATTCCTGCAGTTATACCAGTGTTAAAACATTTCTAATAGTCTTGTTATTTCCGTCTAGCAGCCAGAAATGCTGACTAACTTTCAGGATAACAATCTTTCATATATTCAGGAAACAAAATACCCAAGGGCCACTGGTAACTGACAGCTACAGTGCTCTGATTAAAATTGACAGTTCCTGATCAGCTCCGTCTTGGATGTGTTAGTTCCTTTTCTCATGGGGAAGAGAAGACAGAGGAAAAAAATTATTTAACATAATAGCATTAGGATATGAGACTTTTTCTTCCTTGGCAATTTTTGAGGAATTTGTAACTCAGAAATACCAAACAAAGTACCTGAGTAATAGTGCTTGGAAGGGCAAACATTAATCTCTCCATGATGACTTTCCTATAACAAGGTACAGAAAATGCCAAGTGTTGGCTTCTAGTCATTGATTTTTGACTGTAAGAGCAATGTGCTGAGGTTCCCGAGCTTCTGATGATCAATTAAGACGTGGTGTTTGTGTGTTTTATTCCCAACTGGCATTGAGACAAGGAAGATTTTCCCCCCTCTAAATAGGAGCAATTGTGGTGGTTTTGCTCATCTGCACTTACATACAGACTGCACAAGCAACTACTCAGTCCCAAATGAAAAACCTCAAGTCCCTGGTCAGAACATGAGGTTGTTGGGAGCCGCTGCATGCTCAGCCACTGGTGCCCCACATAGTGAGTAGATCTCCTGCTCTCCTCCCTTGCCCTTCTCTCTGACAGCGTTTCTTAGCCGTTGAGAAAATAACCAACTTTACTTCATTTACCTCTGTGCTTATTTAATCTCATTTTTACACGTACAGAGATGCTGGATGCTCAGAAGCAGTTAGCAAAACCTCCCCAGCATGTGTTGCTGTGTGCTTTTTGGCTCTGGGGTGTACCTTGAATTGTACAGAAGTGCTGCAAAAGCAATAAAATTAATGAGTTCTCTTGTCTGCTTCTTTATAGCAGGGTCTTGGCAGACCTGCTAAAGTTTAGGGTCACTTGCTGTTTCCTTCATGAAACATACATTTTTAAGTAGTTAAAATTTTCACCTCTTACATGTTGGCAATTCCAGCTGGGCATAAATGAATGTTGCTCACAGTTACTTCGTAAGCTGGGACCAGTTTTGGAAGGTAGTGCACTGTTTTATATGTGCTTGAACACCCATGAAGGCAGACCTTCCATGACTTAAGTTTTGGCTCGTGCTCTGAGGCTGCTGGAGTTGGGGGCATTGGAGGAGTGGTGCTCTTAGAAGCTAAAACGCTTTTTCAAGTCAAGTTAAAATTCTATTTGTTCTTAAAAGTGTATTGAGATGTGTGTGGTATTAAGGCACATTTCTGTCAGCTATTTCAGGTGCAGTGGGAGTACTTTGTTACTACAAAGCTACAAAGATTTTCAAGTTTTTGGACTGTGAATCAAGAGAGTTGCAACAGTTGCTGGAGAAAAGAGAGGCAAATCACATTTGGTCTGCATTTCATTGTGCCTTTTAAACTTCTGTCTGGAAGTGGCTCAAAATTAGTAATGCTTCTGTAGTCATGTTCAAAAATATGTAATGGTTTAAATGTCAAACTGCACCTTATTGCAAGCTTACATTTGCCTCTCAAGTGTGCATTTAAATCATTTGCATTGCTGAAAGCCACTTAACAAGGATAAATTAGAAGTGGAGCTAATGTTTGAATAAAACCAGAAGTTACATGAGTGGCTGGAGAAAGGTCTCTGTCTGTAAGCACACACAATAAAATCTGAATGAGGATTTAACATTTTTGATTTAAATATTTAGTCAAGCTCTATTATATCACCCCTTCTCATTTTCTATGTGAATGGGAAATACGTTCATCACCATTTGGAAATTACTGGGCTTTGTAACTTGATGATGTTTGGTTTTATTCACTCAGACTTGTGCAATTGAAGCACAAAGCACTTCAGTCCTGAGTGGGAGAGATTTCCTGGGCCATTGCTGCCTGCAGGAGAGGTTTGTGTGTACAGCATGAGCCCAGCAGTGGGAGAGCTCGGGTTGTCTGGGCAATCGTAGATGTTCGGCCTGTGGTCTCTGTCCAGAGACTGCCAAAAAACAACAGGCAGGCTCAGCCATGGTGTGCACACCACTAGTTAGGAGATTTATATCACTGATCTGATAATTAAGATGTTTGTAAGTTCCGTTAATTACCCTTTTGGCTGGCAAGACCTCTATTTTTCAGTGCTCCAGTTCTCTTTGTAGATTAAAACAAATGCATGAAAGTTTTTGCTTTAATGGAGAAAGCTGGTAAGAAGAAAATTTATTATTATTATTATTTTTATTTCTTTATTTTATTTCTCCACTGTTTTCAGGGGTTTCTTCTATTCTGCAGGAGCAAGATTTTGGTGGGTTTTTTGATCAATGCCTTTGACATAATACAGAAGATCCCTGTTTGCAGCTTCCATTCAAACATATGGGCTCCAGTTGCCTCTGCTAGTATTTGAGTCATAAAGACAGGAGAACTAAAATACAGATCTTACAGTCATGCAGGAAGTTTCTATTTAAAAAAAAGGTTTGTAAGTATGGTGTTTCTAAAATATATTGGCTCCTTTGTAATTACATACTTTAGATACTAATACATATAATTATGAAAGTATAATTAGACTCTGGTAGGTAGTGTCATAATAATTTTAAGGTAGATTTTAAAATATCTTGTATCTAAATATCTCAACAAGAGCAATTCTTCTTCAGTGATGTTCTTGGGCTGAGTCTGGAGGACCTGATCCTAGACTGGGATTTTTTGCTTTAGGTTTTTTTTCCTTTTAACCCAGAATTCAATAGTCTGAATTGTTCTGTCTTTTAAAGGAACAGTCCCAGGGCTCTTCTATAAGATTTCAGGGCTACAGGGAAGCAAGAGCATACTTTGGATAATTTTAGGTTAGATTGTCATTACAAAAGAGTCTCTTGGCAGTTCTTAAAAAGCCAAGTAGTGAAAGACTTGGTGGAAAGCTGAAAGAATGAGCAGCTACAAGTGTTATGGGTGAAGCCTCACAGTGTGCGTGAGGGATGTTCACCCAGCGACTCCAGACCCTCCTGCTCTGGGATCTGTTTCTTTTAATGCATTAGTTTCCCTTTAAATCCAGAATAGCATCTTTCCAGTCCAAATTGCTATGCGGCATGTGGTTTGCTGAGGGGAAAGCAAGTCATTTTTTGTCTCCCAGAGGCTCGTGCCATGTCAGCTGTCTGGTGCCCCTGTAATTTCACGGAGCCCCTGTTCAGAGCCCTGTGCTGAGACCACAGCTGCGGGCGCCCAGCACCTCCCGCATGGGTGCCCAGAGGGTCCTCGCTCCTGCCTTTGCTTTCCTTCCCTCCCTCCCCCCGGCTCTCACTTGTGTGTAATCAAATTAAGCAACGGCAGCAGCCACAGCGGAGAAGAGCAGCTCTGTTTGAAGCTGTCCCTCCAGAATGTGCACGCAGATTTCATTGCTTGCACCTGCCGTGTCTGGCTGCTGCTCTGACCTCGTGTGCCAGCAGCCTGTACTGATAAGCGTTCCCTGTTCCTTCCATCCCAATTAATGGTTTTAAGGACACTTAATTCCTTGCCAGTCTTCTAAAGCTTGTCTTTGTCCATAAACACTCTGTATTATATTTGTAAGGGTCCAGTGGGAGAGTGCTTTCAGAGCATATAATGAAAGCTAGAGCGGGCAGTGTTAGGAGGTTTCTGTTAAACACATAAAGGCAGCACTTGCTGGGCAGTGATAACTGTGTGAGGATGCTGTGTTATTCGAGCTGGGCCAATCATTCATGCAACTCTGCAGACTTCTCTTTGAAACCCTTTGTAGGTCGGTAGAGCCTTTCTTGCTGTTTGTGTTGAGATCCTTGGGCGTTGTGCCTTCCCTGGGGTACAAGACTGCTGCCCTTTCCCTGTGCAACACCCTCTGCCAGCCACAGCAGCTGCTCTCTGGGCAGGGTGGAGCTGCAGCAGCACATGAGCGTGGAACAGCACCAGGCTGTGAGACTTGCCAGGGCTGCACGAGTCCTTCCTCCATGCTCTTCACTGCCTAATGAACCCCTTGGAGTCAAACCAGTCTAAAACCACTGCCTCCATCACTATATACAGGATATTGCCTTATGTCACTAAGCCATCTCATTGAAATATTTGATGTTTCAAAGTATTGACTTGTTTCAATCCAGAGGTTCCATACAGACTTGTGTCCACTCCCTTTCTACCACTGAAGACCACTGAGACAGGACGAGTGCAGGGGATCTTTACAAGAGCCCTGCTTAGACTGAGCAGTAAATGGTGGTCTCTAGCTTCCTTGGGGGTTCGTTGCTGCAGCCCCCTCAGGATAACTTCTCATTTGATGGATAATTTTCATTTGTGCAGCAGATGATGCACATCCCGTGGGTGAGTGTTACAGGTAACAGTACCCATGGAAGGGTGGCTCTCTGCTGGAATTGTAGAACATTAGTGGAACTGAACAGGGTGCAGCCTCTCCTGTTGATTCTGCTGTTGCATTGTTAAAAACATGATAATCTTTTTAGCTGCTCAATCTCTCCCAATGGTGATTGCTAAATCTAGTTGCTTATGTACAAGCAAGCTCAAACAATGGAAAATATATGAAATATGAACCCTTTCTTTGTGCTGGGGTGGGAACATTCATCTTGCTGTGGCGAGGAATGTTCACCTCACATTTCCGAACATTGTGTTCAGCAGATGAGCTATTTCCTCCTTCTCCTTCAGGGTTTGGTCTCTCCATTGGGGATGGGGCTGAGGCCATGCTTAGGTGGGCTGTTAGAGTAATTATCCAAATGAACAGGCATGGCTTTAAAGATGCTGTTGTGTGATTTTATTGTTGAGTGGAGCGGGTGGAATTTGGCTTGGTTTTGTTTTTCCATAGTTCAGTCTATGGATGTGTAGATGAGTGAGAGTCACATTGGGAAAGAGCTGCCTTTTGACTCTAGTAGTGTCCCCAGTTAGGAGAAGACTGAAGAATGCAAGGTAACCTGGGAAAAAAAAATCCCAGCGCTGACAGCCTCCAGTCAAGCAGCATGTTTGCAAAGATGATGAAAATTTTCATGGGGCTACTGAATTTTATCTCTGCTAGGTGACTCTGTCAGTCTGTTAAATGGCTGAGAGAAACCTCCTTGTACAGGCATGGGCATAATTCTACACATCCTAAGGTAAAGAAAGTAAATGATGGAGAAACTTTGTTCTTAAACAGTTACTCTCAGCCCAAATTCATGGAAACTTTAACAACAAAACAAATACAAACCCTTTAAAAAAAAAGACAAAAAACCCCAACAACTCTTAAAATAGAGATGAGGTTAAAAGGAGACTGTGTCTAATTTTGTTAGCGTTGTGGTCCTAATTTGTCGCTTCTGGTGACTTGAATTCCTCACAAATTGCTGGTTTGTCTGCAGATCTGTAATTCCCGCATGCTGTAATTTTGCCTTTAGAAATGTTGGCCACAGGCAGCTCTCTCTTTCTGAGCTGGAATTTTGAACACTTTAAACTCTTCAGCATGGTCTTTCTCTGTTTGGTGAAGATGGAGGCTCTTGCCTTGCAGGAGGATGAGCAGCTCTGGGTTTGCTGGGACACAAAGCCCTGGGAAGGCAGTGAGGATGAGCAGGGGTGCAGGAGGTGCCTGCTGTGCGTGTGCAGGCAGCACCTGGGTTGTGTGTTGGCTGTAAAGTTTGTACCCTTAGGAAAGCAGTGTACCCATCCAGCAGAAGGAGAAACAGGCTGGAGAAACAGGCTGTCCTGTTCTGGGATAATTCAGTATGTGAGATCAAGGTACTGCAGGAACAATTCTGAGCTGTTTGCTATGGAAAATCCAAGAATCTTCTGGATAATGTGCCCTGCTCTTTAATTCTATCAGCTGCTGGAAGGGTCAGCTATTGCTACGAACCTTTGGCTGGTTGGAAATCACTAGCTACATGCTTTGAGGTTCAGCTATCACCCAGTCTCTTCATTTTATGCTGTATGTTTAAAGGTTACATCATAAACTGAAAGAATGTATAATTTTTTATCAAATCTCAGAACTTGAAATACTGAGATGAAAGGAGAGATGGATATGAGTTGTACTTTGATCTGGTTTTCATCATTTTGGTTGGGTTTCATCTTGGTTTTGTTGTTTTTGTTGTTGGGTTTGGGGTTTTTTTAGGAGTCCAAAGAAATTTAACCTTACTCTCTGTTGTTTGCTTTCTACATCAGTTTTATCCTCTTGGCAGCTCCGCTGTTATGACTGTTACTACTCTCATAGCCTTAGTATGGATTTCTCAAGTAAGAGGACATGACAAGTAAATGCAATTAACCAACTATTCAGCTCTTCATGGGCTTATGAGATAACTGATGGTGGATGGAGGTCAGGCTGGAAGTACAAAGATACTTTCAGCTCCAGATATTCTACTTTTCTGCTCAGCTCTAGAATTTACTGAAGTCTTGATGCTTACTACAGTAGTCATGGCTGCATCTTAAATCTGAATGCCTGGGAAGGCTCTGGTTATACAGTATGTGCTATTTCAGTTTACACGTAGGAATTGCAGTTAAGGGCGCTATGGTGCTGGCTGTCAGGAGACTGCAGCTCTGCTTAGCACGTGGATCACCTGTGCCATAGCTGTAGGCATGGATTCCTTCACTGGCTTTTCCTTGCCTCAATCTCTCTGCTCTTAGCAGCCCTTAATGATAAGGCTTGACCGTCTTTATCTGCATCTCAACAAACCAATGGGGTTTTTTATGTTGTTTAATATGAAGCAGAATGGGGGCCTGCAGTGTTCTCTTGTGCAGGCCCAGGGATGGAGAGAAGGCAAAACCACATGCTGGAATTTTATGAAAGAAGAGTGTGTAATTTAAGCAAAATGCTTTATTTGATAGGCTGCAACCGTTTATTTTTCAAATGTGCTGTGAAATGTTAGTAGTGGGTTTCTATAAAGACGTTTGATTGTGAAGCAGGAATGTTTATTTTGGGTTGAAAAGTTTCAGAAAGGAAAGGATATGCATATCTTGATCAAAGTTGAGTAATGTCAAGTTTGGAAGAAAAATAGCTGGGGGCAGCAATCAGGAGTCGATCCTGAAATGGCTTCTCAGAGAGAGGGAGGTATCTGTCACCTACCTGCTCCAGCTGTTTCCAGGCTGCTAGAAAAGCACTGCTGCTCCCCTCCTGTTGTTTGGCAGGGCCTTCCAGTGCTCCTGCAAATGAGTAGGCAGTTAATTTGTAAATGAGTGGACTTGCATGCCTAATTCCTCTCACACCTCTTGTTTGCAGCTGGTGGAAGTGTGCATTAAAACATGAAGCTTTCCCTGCTTGTTCTGAGAGAGAGTGTGTGTGAAAGGGAGAAAGAGGCAAGGGCTGTAAGTAAAAATATGTTGAGGGAGGGCTTTTAAATACCTGTACTGTGACAGAAATTGATGTATTTCACAACATATCAGTTGGTATAAAGGACTTGAAGATGAAATTTAGGCAATTCAGAGCACTTTAGGAGGCTCTGGAACCAGCCTGCATCTAGCTGGAGCAATGGAGGTGAGGATTAGCACATGCTTCAGCTGGAATAATGTGTTTGGTCATTTCTGAAGGCTTTTGGGAATCTTTGTAGGCAGGAGCATTGTTAATTTTGTCTTGTAAGGCAAATCAATCATCGTTTTCTGCAGGGAGGGGAAAGTAATGCAAGAACACACATTCCCCTTTCTCTTCCCTCTCCCTTCCAGGTGATTTTGCTCCCTCTCTACTTTGGGCATGGCCACACAAGTAGCTGCTTTGGCAGGTGACTCAGGGAGCAGCAGTAAGATGATCAGGGCAGGGCAGGTTTCTGGGAATAAGCAGCTGATAAGCAAAGTACTGGGACACTGTGCTGATTGGATAAGAAAGATTAGGTAATTAAATTTTTGTGGGGGCAAAACCCCAGACAGTGTCCGTAAGCCATGGTAGTATTTTGTTAACAAAGCAAAAGTCAGAGGATTTTATTTACTTGTAGCTCTACAGATGCAGGGTTTGTTTTGAAGCAGTTATATAATAAAAAAGGGCATTGAGTTGATCAGCACAGAATCATAGACTCGTTTAGGTTGGGAGAGACCTTCAAGATCCAGTCCAGCCATTCCCCCAGCACTGCCAAGGCCGCCATTAACCCATGTCCCCAAGTGCCACATCCTCAGATCTGTTAAATCCCTCCAGGGGTGGCGATTCCACCACTGCCCTGGGCAGCTGTGCTAGGGCTGGACAACCCTTTCAGTGAAGACATTTTTCCTAATATCCAACCTAAACCTCTGGATATCTGTCAGAGGGACAGAAACGATGCATTGTTTTCTTGTATTCTCCTTTCATTTGTGTCTCTATTAACCTGTGCCTTGTTGTCTTATGTCTGGGCAAGATTTTTGTGTGAGGAATCATCATTTTTCTGTTTGCAGAAAAATAAATAAAGATATGGTGCTGATGTCTGATGGAAATTTACACCCTACAGATAATAATTGGCACAACCATAGCCACAATAATGAATAGACCTTTCAACTTTGCTATGAAACTTAGAGATAAATAGATTTTGGATGTGACTGAGTTGTATTCTGGATTTGGAGCCATTTTCTTTTGCTGTTTGGGGGATTTTTTGTACAACCATGTGGGTTTGTAGAGCTCAGTCTTAAAGCATTCAGTAACAGCTGTTTTAAGGAGAATGCCAAATCTCCTCATCTTCTTAAATCCTACTTCTCCAAAAATTGGGGCTGGTCCTGCAAGTGTTTCCTTGGAAAGCCATGGCATGAAGCAGAGCACATGCTGCTGTCAGGTGGAAACTAAAACACAACAAATGTTTGCTGGTGACTCAGGAAAGAGTTGCCTTATGTGGAGCTTCTGTGAAGCTTCTGCTTTCCTTGCTGAAATGGGGAGGTTTCTCAGAGAATCAGAGAATTGTTTGGATTGGAAAAGACCTTTAATATCATTGGGTCCAGCTGTTTCCCCAGCACTGCCAAGGCCACCATGTCCCCAAGTGCCACATCTGCAGATTACTCCATCTACCTTTATTAACCTCCTTCCTTCAGTTCTACTTTCAAACTCATCTTACCCTGAGTTGGCCCATTCTACCAAAATTTGCTGTAAAAATAAGTACCTAAAAATTATATAAGCATGAAGTTTACTAGAAAGTATGTAGCAGGGAATCAAGAAATCCTTTGCTTATGTTTAAACAGTACTTGCAGTGTGACTGCCATTAGGCTTAGACTATTTTGTTGGTGTTGTTGCTCCACCATGGCAGAAACCTCATTCCAGCTGCATATGTGAAGGGTGTAAATACCAGAACTAGCAATTTTCCTCAAGCATTTTCTTTGCATTTCAATGGAGCATAGGAAAAAAGCATCTGATCTGACAAGCAAACCTGATGATAGCTCCAGGAAAGCAGTTTTTTGTTTTTGTTTTCAAAGCAATTTTTGCAGTTTTTCTCCACTTCTCTATTGCACCATTTAGCTGAATGGAGATGTATTCTGCCTCCAGCACACAGCAGGAACCTTATGTCTGTAGATGTTTTATGCAGCCTTTTCTTTTTGCAGTATCTTAGGGTGGTGTGGCTGAGGTGAGTATTTTTCCTTCCTCTCTCCCCAAAAATGGCATTAATAACAATATAAAAAGGAGGAAATTACACAAAAATGAAGGTAGGAGTAGGATGGAGTGTGTCTGCCTTTGATAAATGTCATTTCTAACACCTGAATTTTTAACATCTAATGTCTGTTGTCCCTCAATATCTGCAGTCCTCCTCTAGGCCCTTAGAGCATCAGAAGAGAGGAAACAGCAATTTGTGACCCCACATGTGAGGAGATGTATTAAGGATGTTCTCTGAAATTATAGGCCATTTAAAATGCATTAATTGCAAGAGATTTCTCAGTCTCTGCCATTGAAGATATCAAGCTGTATTTTCTTACCTGTAGCAGACACTGATAGGAACACAGCTAAGTCAAGAAAGAAGCTGAAAGTCAGTTCCAGGTTGGAAAAGGTTGTGTGTGTGTTTTTAAATAATGGCCATATAGAAGTCAAATTGCTGATCATGTGTCTGAATACAGAAGGAAAACCTGCTCTGTTTGGTTTCAGTTTCAGTGTGCAAGGAGCAGCTCTGATTCCTCAGTGTCAGTTCCATCACAAAGTGGGAGCAAAATGAGCAGGAGGCAAAACAAAAATCAAATCCATTGCATGGGAATTCAAGTTGATGTGAAAGGCAAGTTTCTTCATTTTGGGAGGAGCAGCCCAGATTCCTAGTAGCAGGGGAAAAAAAAAAGTTAAACTGATTTAGGGAACAATTTTTCTGAATATATAATATATATCCTGCAGTTCTAGTAAATATAGGATTTTAGGATTTGATTATACTTACATGTAGAAATTTCTCATGGTTAAAGCAGTGCCTCAAGGAAAGATGGATGGTAACACTTTCCCAGCCCGAAGTCTGTACTGAATGAATGGTGACTGTGATCCTTCTGGCTACTAGCAGTTATATATATTAGGGGGCTGATAATTTTCCATGTGTTTGCTACATCTTGGATTTCATGCAACAAGTGCAGCACTGTGATAAGTATTTAAAAGCAGCAGATACATGATAGGCACTTCTCCAACCGTTTTTGTTCTCTGTCCAACTTTTCCAGAACAACCAGCTGTATGTCAGTTCCTCAAAATTGCATCAATTTCCTTGAGGATCACCAGGTGCCCTCCAAGCATGCTATGGGTGTTTCAAGCGAGGTGTTAATAAGACTCATTTCCTAGGCAGATTGCTGTTCCACGTTTATATATGCATCAGCACAAATTATTTTCCCCTAAGTAACTTCTAGTTTTCTATACGTATTTTTTGATCCTTATTAAATTTAAGTCGGTGGTTGAGGATTGCAGGAGTCTGAAGAAGTGTGAACAAGACTTTCAAGGTGATCTACCTGTGAGTTTGTGTTCCTTATTACCATTGCTGTAATGAACAGGTGCCTCATAGAATGAGAAGAAGTAGCACAAAGAGCAGTTTTTCATTTTTCTAAGATTGCATGGCAGATAAAGAAAGCCTATTGGTTTGTTTCCTTTCCCAAACCACTTGCATTGGTCCTTCCTCACTTCCACTTTCTCTTCCCTGCCAAACCAGTTGGAGCACAGGGAATGTGCAGCTTCTCAGTTGTGCACAAAGCACTTCCAGGCTTGCCAGAGAGAGGAAGAAATTGGATGACATAGATGGAATTCTCTTTTGTTTGATTTCCTTCCTCTCATTGCTGCTGTCATGAACATGTGAAAATTACCTCTAGCAAAACACTTAAGCTGAGATATAATCTGCCAAGGGAATTTGGGCATACAGTACCTGCTTAAAATAACAATAAATTAGACAGTTGGATGCCTTATTCTCAGTGCAGCTCGGGAAGTCTCTGGCTTTAAGTATAATTACAAATAAGATTTAAACAATGTCATTATTTATACAAGCTTGCTATGAGTCATGAATTGCATCTTTCTAAATTAATGAAAAGATTAATTTTCTCTTGTTTTCATTTCCATCATCCCCAGTACCTTGGGGGGAGAACTTACAGAATAAACTGCTTCTGGGGCCCAGGCTGAAAAGCATTCCAGCGCGGAGGCTGGTGAGGAATGCTGCAGCTCTCTCGGGAGAGTGCGTCCCTCCTGGGGGCACCTGGTGCCTGTTGAGACCTGCACACGTATCTGCTGGCTTTGGGTGGCACTCACAGCAGGCTGTTGGACTGACTTGAAAGCGCCCTCGCTAGTTTGGCTTTGGCCTGTTTGGAAACAAAGCTTTCTGTGCTGGGGCAGCTCACCTGTCTATCTTGTCAGGCCCTCGTGGATTTACCTGCCACCCATATGTGCTCCAACACGTTCAGTGGGAGCTGTACCTGCACCCTGGTGTGTTCTGCACTTCTCTCCAGAGCAAACTCCTCGTTCAGCACAGAGGGACTGATGGGAGCAGTGGTCAGCAGGTGCTCTGCAGCCCAGCAAACTCCTCATGCACCAGGAGGGTCCTTGGAGCCAGGCATGATTCCAGCCAGCGTCAGGAGCAGGATAAAGTCTGTGGGACACGCCACACTTAGGCAAGATCATAAGCCTGCTCTGCATCTCCAACATGCATCCCCCACAGCAGAATGCTTGACATACGGTTTCTTACATCCGACAATCCCTTTATCTGATGGTATCAATTTCAGTGCTCAGAGTTTGCAGTACTTCCTGAATCCTCATTTACTGTAAATTTACTGACCACACAAGAATTTCGCAATACTGTGCATTGCCTTCAATACCCAAGCAGCACTGAGGCTGGTTTTCCCTTTTGCTTCAGACTAGCACTGTTTTTATTTCCTCCCCTCTATATTATGCAGCATTTTAATGGGCATACAACTCAGGTGCTTTATTTTCTGCTTAATGTCCAACTCAAGAATAAATGAACAAAAGGATTGACATGTTTCCTGAAAGAAGTGCCTTTGATACCAGTGACTGAAGTACAGGGTCAGTGTGTGGATTACTGACTGTCCAGATTTAGGCCTGAGTTGCCTTTTAGTTTTGAAATGGATCTTCTCTTTTTCTTCTCTCAGTGAGAATGCAAGCTCAAAGGACACCAACGGACTTCTTAATCGAAGCTCTGCCTTTTGTGTTCCATTTGATGGCTAAGCATGTTTTTCCTGACCCCATCTCTTCAGCTCTTTAGGTATTTCTATGCAAAAGAAGGGTGTGGGTAGGCAGGGAAAGATTCTGTTTGCATTATTTCAGTGTTAGTCCCTTGTGTGCAGCACCTGTGACTGATCTTGATTATCTCTGAAGATTTAACAGCTTTCCACTTCTTACATAACAGCCTGAGATAAGGAGAGGGAGTTAGGGACTACCCCAAAAGCCATGTTTTAATGGCCAGCTGTGAACTTTCAGGTTATAAAACATCATTGCAAGAAAATCTGTTAGGTCTGTTTTTCACCAAAGCTGCATGGTGTTTTATCTTACTAAATGACTGACACTGTTGATTAACAGAAGAGTTTTAAGAGACAAGGGATAATACACACATTTCCAAGTTTATAGATGCAGTGGAATAATACTGCTGGTTTGCTTCTGTATGGAGAGGAGGAGCTGCTATGGCTGGCTCTGGACCTGTAATGCAGATGGCTGTTCTGAAACAGGAGAGTCACTATGGAAGGGAATGTGGAAGAGAAAAGAAAAGAGCTTCAACAATTCCAGTAAATGAAGACATGAATTGCAATGGAAGCAGTTTCTTTTAAACAGAGGGTATTTTGTAAGTTGGTCTCTCTCTGGGTTATTCATTATTCCCCTCCTCCCTAACTGTTTTAATCCATTGGCAATTTTGGCCACGCTTGAAGGAAGACTTCTCTGTGATACAATACTGCTGGAGGTTCCACAGACATCGGGAGCCAGGGAAATGAGGGAGTCCCTGTAACATGAGCTTAATGTTCATGAGGTGTGAAAGAAACCACAAAGGCAAAAGGTTTTGAATATCCACCACCTCTGAAAAAGCTTGCAGATTGCTGTCTTAAGCATAAAACCATAGAAAAACAGAGATCATTAGTTCTGCTTTTAGGAAATAGCCTTTTGCTATAAACTTGCTGTGATCTGGCTTGTGGGACCTTTCCAAGACTTTCTTTGAAAATGATGTGGGCTTCTGTGAGCCCTGTGCTGTGGTTAACTCCTGATCTAGTGATTAGGTGTCCTGACTTCAAGGTGCACCTGTCATTAAGGAATTAATGCACGTTTCATGAGCAGAAGCTGAACAAATTAGAGCCTTTTGCTGTTTATAGTTAAGGGGTGAAACTCCTTCTTTAGCTGTACTGCAGTGTCTCCTGAAACAAGTGGAGGCTCTGTCCTTTATTTCTTCTACCGCGTTGTTAATTATCACAAATTAAGGTGTAGGTGACTTGCTGACAGCAATTTTAAAAAATCTGACTCTTGAGAAATGAAGGGCTCAATACCACCCTATTTTTTTAAAACCTGGAAACTTTCTATGCAAGGTGAAAGCAAAGGGTTTGTGGAAAGAATGTGCAATTATGATTTTTTTACCCTGGTTCCTGTACTCATCTGTTTTTTAAACAATTCATTGCTGAATACACCAAGGGATATTTAATGAAATTTGGTATCACAATGAAGTTAGAGTTAGAACTGTATTTGTCACTGGATGATGTTGAATTTAAGTTTGGCATTCATTGAGGGGCTGCAGCATGTCCAGAGAAGGGCAATGGAGCTGGGGAGGATCTGGAGAGTGAGTCAGGAGGAGTGGCTGAGGGAGTTGGGGGGCTCAGCCTGAATAAAAGGAGGCTCAGGGGGGGCCTTCTTGCTCCCCACAACTCCCTGACAGGAGGGGGCAGGCAGGGGGGGTCAGGCTCTGCTCCCAGGGAACAGGGACAGGATAAGAGGAAACAGCCTCAAGTTGCACCAGGGGAGGGTCAGGTTGGACATGAGGAGGAATTTCCCCATCGGAAGGGTGGTCAGGCCTTGGCAGGGGCTGCCCAGGGAGGTAGTGGAGTCCCTGTCCCTTAAGGTGTCCAAGGAATGACTGGAGGTGGCACTTAGTGGTCTGGGCTGGGTGCAAAGGTGGGAATCAGGCACAGGTTGGATTCCATAATCTGGGACGTCTCTTCTATCCTCAGTGATTCTGGGATCTCTGGGATACTCTTAGCATGCTGCAGGAGAAACAAGGGTTGATCTCAGGCAGAGGAGGAAGGTAGCTCCAGGCTGAAGTTTGGGGAAGCACTCGGGTCTCTTTCTGGGCTGTCAGCTCAGATGTGTCTCTGTGCCTTTCCCTGAGTCCCTTTCCCCATGTTTAAACAGGCAGAGATACTAACCTAAATGAGAAATGCTTGGTACTTCCTAAGAGAAAAACACTGTAGAAAAGATGTTTCCATTTGCACAAGTTTTGTTAAATACCCAAGTGCTTGTTAATATAATTTTAATACGATGTTTCCCACTATGACTATGCTTGCTATGGTGTGTTTAGCCACAGGAAATGTTTCCTTTTCCTCAAACCTGGTTTTTCCTTCAGAGTGGTGGTAAACTTTTGGTTCCTTGTTTTGCCTCACAATAGTGAAAAAAGAGGCAGGCTTGTCATGTCACAGACAGGGGTTACTGTAAGATCAGACCTTCGATCAAAGGCCTTTATGTCTGCAGTGTCAGAAGCTCAGCAGCCTTTATCACCTACCCACCATCTACAAGTAAAATTTGAATGTGGAACATGGTTAAAATGGGTCTGCTTTACCAACAGAGAAATAAAAACTGGCCTAAATCAGACAGACTCCCGCCTAATAACAACAACAACAATGTTCTGTCTGGTTTTTATTTGGGATGCACATGTTATAATTAATCTTCCTTCTCCTAATTTCCCTTTCATCTGGGGCTCTTCCAAGCACTTCACAAGAGCGTAATAACCAAGCCCAACTGTATCTGTGACACACATGATTATTGTTATTATCTTCATTAGGCTAATGCAGACTCTGAAATTCTGCATGATCAAGTAACATACCCAAGGTTAAATAGCGATGTAGTGTCAGGACTGAGAACAGAGCAGCCCTGTCTCCTAATTCAGGGTTGAATTCAGGTTTTGCTGCGTCATTTAGGAGTGTGCATCACTGTCCTGTTAGCACAGCCCTTCTCATGGAGGTCCTGTGCAGCCTGGCAAAATCAAAAACCTTGCTGTGAAGGGTGTTTTTAGCTCCAGAAACTGCTGCAACTTGCACTGAATAAAACACTCTATAAAAACAACAGGACAAGCCCGTTTTGTGCTGTGAGAACTTCTGGTCTCACTGTAGCCATATGCCCACACCACTTGCAGGTCTGGAGAAGCCCTCGCTGTCATGCTTATTTTAGTGCCCCCTATTCTCATCTGAGAACACACTCATGCAGGTTTAAGGTTTTATCCACAGATTTTTGCTGTATCACCTATGGACCTATTGTTGAACATAGTAAATTCTTTACTAGATAATTTTAAGAAGCTAGATGGATGCATTTAAATACCTCCTGTGACAACTCCAAAGCTGGTTTCTTTTCTCTAATAGTGCCATGGGTAAGCTCTGGGTTCCTTAATAAGCTTTTGTGCCCTACACAGATCTTTGAATACCTCTGTGCTCTTACTGATTGCCTGTACAAAGCCACTTGCTTGTCAGTGAGATGAATTTAAAGACACTTTGCTTAGAATAACTAATGGGCAGTTGGGCACCATACTCAATTGTGACCTGGCACAGCTTGACCAGGACCCAGAATGAAATAAAAACACTCAATGTGTTTCTGTGGGAGATAAATGCACGTGAGGAGCATCACATTGCTTTGTGCTCAGGGAAAGGTGTTCTAATCTGTGGGAGATGTTGGAGCAGGCAGTGACAAAAGAGCATTTCCACTCATACATAAATTAAAAAATGCCTGTGGTTAGAGCTGTGCAGTGGCTGCTTTAAACACTTGTGACAGAAAGCTCAGGGGGGTTGCAGGAACGAACATTGGCAGTGTGTAGGAATGTACCCCCAAGCCTCATCTGTGGGAAAAACGCCTCCCTCAGATCATGTGAGGATAAAACAGGACCTTTTGATTTATTTACATCATGCACATAGTGGGATTCTTGCAGGTCAGTGCACTTGTGATGGGAGAGTTCCCCAAGTGAATACCAGAACGGAGAGAAGGAACAGGAGGAAAGGAATGTGTGTTGGATATGAGAAGCTGCTGGAGGGATCACAGTGCCCTCCAGATCAGGGTGGGTGAGGGGACCCTAAAAGTCCTAATTATGGTGCTCTAGAGAGAACAGGGAAAAGAGGTGGATGAAAGGAAGCACTGTGTTACAGTGGCCTTGGAGCAGCTTTATCCTCCCTTCTTACCCTCCCTTTTTCAGATTCATGAACCTACTTGCCATGTTCAGCAGCAGAGTCTCAGGGGTGTTTAAAGCATATGCCTAAGAGTAAACGGTATTTTGGGATTACTAAAATTAGGGTAAGTATTTTTGTCTGTGTCCAAAAGCTTTTTCATCTGGAATTTTAAACAAGGTTTAGGTGGCTACTTTATAGTAGGGCTTTGGGTTCTTTTATAGATTTTCTGTTGTCTTAGAAGTGGATGGCAGCACCAAGTTTGCATCACAGTTTTATCCAGGTCTTAATCTGTGGAGGAGATGTTATAGACAATTCCAGCTTTTCCTGCTTGTGCACTTAAAGCCTCACGAGCCTGTCCAGATCTAGGTCACAGAGGGAGATTTGCGTAGTGGACATTAACATTGCACAGCCACTTGTGAAAATCAGTGTGCAGGAGCTGGAGATGCGCTCCTACACCCCTGTACTGGCATGAAGTGGATGACAAGAGCTCTTTGTTAGCCCAGGACCATGACAGTGCATGTTTCATTCTTTGACTGAGAAATCTGACAGTCGTGCACTGCAGAAACCTGCCTGGAATGTGCCTGATGTTCCCTTGATGGGCTGCTTTGCTCCTGGCTGCTGCTCTTCTGCAGATCGCTCTGTACAAGGTACCTCTGCAGCTGGCATCTCCCTTGCATTTTGTAAAACATTCTTTGTGGTAAAAAAAGAATAGGGAGCTCTTTACAATTACACACAATATAGCAATGTGCCCTGGACAGCTTGTGATGTTCCAAAATAGCTCCGAGGCACTGCTAAGCAGAGGCAAAATGCAAATAAGAGATGAGATGCAGTCACTTGGAAGTATGTCTAATCTGAGTGCACATTTCTACAGATTTGATAGAAATCTTCTTAACTGGAGAAATTAGCTGTCATCTGCTGTAAGTCATCAGTCACTAATCACGCCAGTTGTTCACCCAGTCTCCTGTGTCATAGAAATGTGCACAGCTGTAGGAGAGAAGGAAGTGGGTAAAACCCCCTCACTTGCTCGAGTGTGGAACTAGAGAACATTGAGGCTTTCTTCCTTTCACCTTCACAACCTTGAAAGCTACATTTTTTTATCTCTCTGATTTTTTTTAGTTTAACAGTTTGAATTGAATTTTATTATTGTGAAATAATACCTATGAGCTCCAGAGACACAGCTGCTTGTACATAGAAATGCACGATAGCCCAGGTTTTTTGGTGGGATTTTTGTTCCCAACCTGCTTGAAAACCTCAAATCCAGCAGGTGTTGTGTCAGAAGGTGTAACAGAGCCAGTTCTCATGGTCTGAGGGAGGTAGCGACAAAGTGTTTGTGCTTGCACAGGCTTAAGTTCAGAACAGTTACCCTCATGCCTGGACACCATTAGTTCTCAGTTTAGTGCTGTTAAAATATTTGAATATGCTTTGACTGGTTCCAAGTGATTAGTAGCCACCTATTTTCTTGATGAGGTAGTATCAGGCATTCAGTAGAATGTGGTAATATGCTTCAAATATATTTGATTAAAATATATACTTTTGTAAAAGTAAAGGCATCGAATTGATTCTGAGAACAAGAGTCCAACCATTATGTATTGTCTTTAGAACTCACAAATGCCTTTCCTTTCTTGATTTTATCTAGTCAGAAAACCAAGAGGTTAGAACTGTGAAGTCCATAACCACTTCCATACAAAGCCAGCAAAAATATCCAAAATCTCCAAAAAGAGATTTAGTAGATACTCATTTTAATTTCCTTGCAATTTGTGGCTCATGCCAGTTTCCTGACTCATCGTCACCCTGGTATGGTGATAAGCCAAGTTTTCCAATAAGGAAAACAAGGGAGCAGTGAATCACTGGCTGAATTCATATGCACTTGATTTGCTCTATCATTATCCATACTGGTTTTATTTATTTTAATTAGTTCATATACAAAGTCTCTGAGATATGTTTCACTGCATTAATTAGCTCAACTTGTTAGTCTCGTCTAAAGATTAGAAAGGCAGAAGACAAGTAGGGGCTTTTGGTGGCAGACCCAATTTTTTCTGCTCCAGAATCCATGAGGAGAATGTGAATGGGGAAGTATCTGGATCTTCCGAGATTTGAATAATTGAAATAATAACATTATTTTTTGAAGCTCTCCTCTTTGAAAATCTGGTGAGACTGCTGCTGCTTAGATTTAAAATGTCCCAAGAGTAGTTTTTTCGATTGGTAAAGGTTGCGTTTCATTCTGTGTTTCAGCAGAGGTGTTTGCATGAGATAAAAAAATGCCAGAAACTGGGTCTAAACTGAGTCCTGAGCTAGAGGTGGTGAGTGTGGGAGAAAGGTCTGGTCAGCATTGTCTGAAAGCTGTTAACGATTCCTGTCCTTTCAGATGACTAATATAAACCTCAGCTACTACTTCAGTTTCTGTTGGTTTTTCAGAGTTGTAAGAGCGTCTGATTTTTCCCATTCTACATAAAGGAGCTGTTCCAAGTCTCAATGAATACGTTTGGTTTTATGTTCAGGTCTAGGTGCCAATTCATTTGAGTCTGTCCTTTGAGCCAAATCCTGTCACTTATCTCTAATTGAAGTCTTCCCTTGGCTTGCGGGAACTGCCAGGCTGATTGAGATAGGCTGAGCAGGAGTCTGCAAGTGAGATGAGGCAGGGGTGAAATTAGAGATCTCCTTGTAGGGAGCTGTGTCCCAGGTGGAAAGGAGAGTGAGGCGACATTCTGAGCTTCTCCTCGCATTTGGCCCATGTAATTTTTCAGTTTTACTGCTGAGAGCTGTTGTTGCAATGGGTATAATGGAAAATCTTCCATGTTTTGGAATTTATTTAAGCTCTTTGGTTTATGCTGGCTGAGTAACCCATGTTCCCTATTCCCAGCCATAGTCCTGGGAACAGATCTACACTGTAATTAAGGAGATGAAGGATTTGATTAGGGTGTGGGTTTACCAATGAGGTACCCAGCATTTGGCAGCCATTGTTGCATTCAAACTCCTATTTGTTTTGTTTTGGTTTTTTTTTAATCCCAACAGGACTTGCTGCCCTGTGCTCCCTTCCCTAGACGCTCTGACCCTGTGTTAATGATGTCTTGTGCTAATTGATTCTACACCTGATGAACTTTTTTATCTCCTCCCAGTCCTGCAGACAATTTTGTGCTCAGGCTTTGCATACCACTTTAGAGTGGAGTTCGAGCTGGGTTAGAGGAACCATCATTTATTACTGCCAGAGTGAGAAGTTGCTTTTTTAATATCCTTATTCTCCATATTCTTGGTTAATTGCATTCCTTATTTTTTTTCTCCTGATGCTTAATTACTTGTTACATGCCATGCAGGTATGCCAGTAGCTTGGGAATGAATGAATGAATGAATAGCTCAGATACTTTCCTACTGATACTATAATAATGACAAAAACATTGAATAGAAAAAGTGAGTGTGACAGGTGGTGTGACTCTCGGAGGATAACACTGGTTTTGATTCAGAGTAGGAATGTCACCTGAGACAGGCATTTTTACTTCACTTCCCAGGCAGCAGCGTGTGCTTTGCAGAGCTCACAGCACCTGTCCTTCCAAAAACCCACTGCAAATGCTGCTTGGAGTGAACAGCAATTCCTCTGCTGTGTCCTGGCAGTCCAACACTGCCATCTGAGACCAGCCTCCACCTCATCACCTTCTGCAGGGAGTGGGAGGCTCTCAGTGCCTGTGAAGGCTTTGAACTCTCACACTTCTCTGGGGTTTTGTTAGGAAATGGCTGGAGCTTTGTCAGGGGAGGATTATGCTGGATATCAGGAGAAGGTTCTTCCCCCAGAGGGTGTTGGGTACTGACCAGGCTCCCCAGGGAATGGGCATGGCCCCGAGGCTGCCAGAGCTCTGGAAGCATTTGGACACTGCTCTCAGGCACAGAGTCGGATTGTTGGGGTGTCTGTGCAGGGCCAGGAGCTGGACTCAGTGATCCCCGTGGGTTCCTTCCAGCTCAGGATATTCTGTGATTCTATTCTGTGATTTTTAAGCAACTGTTTCATGTTCCGTGAATGACATCGCAACCCTGGCTCACTCTAATTTTCAGCTCAAGCTGCTGTGATTGTCTCTTCCCAGCACTCTGCTTTATTACTCAGGGAAACCCCTTCCTAAGCACGCGGCTGTGGGTGTTGGCAGTTGCTTTTCAGTGCTTTCTAGGTCACAAGTTTCATGCATTCCAGCAGGAGCAGGTTTTAGGAAACCCTTGTTTTGATTTGTCTGATTGCTGGGTTTGTTTTGCTTGTTTCTTTTTAATCCTGCAGCATTATTTCGAAACCAAAGACTGTTTCACCAGTGTGTATTGTCATGTCATGCAGCAGCAGAAACTAGTTTTGCAGAAGGAAAGTTGGTGTTTATGTCCTGAGGAAGCTCCTGTCAATGTTTTTAAGCTAGATGTCACTAGGCATTTATCAGTACTTGAAGAGCAGGCAGGGAACGCTTTCATGGCAATCCAAAGAAGGTGCTGCTGCCTTTATATTCTAGACTTGCTAGTTCTGGCAGCAGTGGGAATTTATCTTGAGGTAGAAACATCAGCAGGGCTGCCACAGTGGTTTTCTGCAGCTGAATATTTAAATAGGGCCCAAATTGTGACGCTGGTGTTTAATAGCTGGTGGGTGGCTGAGCTGAAGCAGCTCGTTTGAAGCTCAGGGATCGCTGTGTGAACTGCTGTCACACCTTGGGGTTGCAGTGAAGATATAATCACAGAGACCTCAGAATAAACTTCTCTCCACTTAATCTTTTCACATGTCTCTGAAGAGACAGGTGTGTGCACCACTCCTCTGCCTCCTTAATGCTTTATTTGAAGGACCTTGAATATGGCTGCAGGCATGAGGAAGAGCCTGATGGGAGGGAGGTGGTTTGTGCCTTTAATGGATAGAAGGCCAGGGCTTGGCTATCCCTACTTAGCTACCTCCTCCTGAGGAAGCTGGTCCTGGAAGTACCAGGGAAGTAGCACAGTCTGGAAAGAAAATGCCTTTATAAGGAAGAGAGGTAGCTAGCACGAGGTGATAAAAGAAGCAGTATTGTCAGTGCAGAGCCTGTGCTGGCTCTCAGGGAGCTGAGAGTGTGAGTCTGGGCTCCCCAAAGAGAGGTCCAGACCTGCAGTGGGGCAAGAGGGAAGGTGCTGGTGTACATCCTGTGGAAAACCATGTGCTGTTTCCTTTCAAGCGCCATCATTTTCCCCCATTAAAAATACCTTTAAAATGCACATGCTTTCTTAATTAAGTAGTTATGCTGGCCAGTGGTGTTGCAGCACACACACACAGTGTTTAAAGAATGTGAGCTGCAAACCTGTGCCTTTGCTTCTGCAGCTCTGCACTCTGTGCACAGGCCAACTTTACATTTTGCACCTGCCTTGGAGGTAGTTTGAAAGCAAATCATGATGTTTTGTTTTGGTGACTGGAAAATGGGCTTCTCCCAGGGAAGCTCTAATGTCTTTTTGCTTTGAAATTGTGATTTCATTGTGGTTTAGCTTATGGACACTGTTTCTTCTTGTGGCAGTGTATACAGGCAGCAGTAGTTTGGTGAAGAGCCCACGTAGAATCCTGCAGCTTTTGAATTGTTATAGTTCAGGTCAGGAACACAAAACCTATCTAGGCAAGCAGCTTGCCTCCTGCCTCATCTGTGCCACCTACCTCCCTGTTTGAAGTGTGAACCGCACACTTCCAGGAACAATTGGCTTTCCCAAAGCATTTCCCCTAAATCAGAGATAACCTGGGCCATTAAATGTGGATTTGCATTCCAAAAGCCCCAGAATCAGTCTTTTACAAACGCTGTTTGTGAAGTGGTCATTGAAAGTGTCAGTGGTACCCTAGAAACCCTCTGACCCTGCGAGTGGATGAGGTCAGGCACATCCCTCCTTACCTCTAGCACTCCATGACCTTTTATCCTCCAAATTGCTCATGAAAGTCCTCTTCATGCCCAGTGCCCACAAAAGTCTGATAACTGCCTTGGTGTCTGTCAGGTGCTTAGACATTAAGCCTGATAAAAGTCCCCTAGAGAGGGCTGCGGTAACCAGTCTCTGCTCTTCTGTCTGGGTCTCCAGTAAGTCCTGTCCCTGTGCTCATCTTGATCGGCACTCCTGGCTGGGTGCTGCCTGTGTTTCATCTCACTGAGTTCCAACCTCTACATCAGCATTAGCAGTGTCTGGTTTAGCTGCTGAGATATTCTGGGAGGTTGGCACCCTGTCTCCTGTATGTTTGCTCAGTCCTGAAAATACAGAATGTGCTTAAGAAATAAGAGGTGGGAGCACACCAGGTGCCATGTAATCATACAGACATCCCAAATGGCCAGCAGCCCTCCAGAGATGTTCTCAGGAAGACTGGTGCCTTCTGGCTGCTCTTGGCTATTTGGAGATCCTCCTGGGTTATAGGTGTGAGTTTTAATCCAAGAAAGGCCTTGCCAGCCACATGTGGTGGCGTCACTTCTTGGATTGCGTCAGGTGCTGTGAGACACCTGGGAGCACATCTCTGCAAGCCATGTGCTCATTGTCTGGAGCCTGGCTCCAGCTCGCTCTCTTCCCATCATCTAGAAGCAGAAGGGAAAGTCAAAAGCTCTATCATTTTCTTGTATTCTCCCCTGGTCTATCATTGCTTAATTGTATCCCTAAATCTTATTAAATTCTGGGGTGAGTCACTGCCACAGTGAGGTGAAAACAGAGCTGAGTGAATTTAAGAGGAGGAGTGTCTTCCCAGGTGAGTGTCTGAGCAGGAAAACTCCCACAGCAAAGGAACTACTATCACTTCGTAGCTGTGTTGCATCATCTGCCTGCTGCTGCCTCTAATTTAATGCTCTAAACCCAAATCAAAACACCTGTAGTCCAAGGAGAATATAAAATAACTTGGAGTAGGAAATCCATGCCAATTAGACATGCAGATCTCTCTTAATCACCTGAGACCTTCTTCCAAGTTCACACGGGACTTATAATTGTGGTTCTACCTTGTCCTGTTGCATTGACTCTCCACAGAATCTACTTTCCTCCCCACCAGCAGGATAAAATTGTAGGATTAATCCAAGGTGTCTGCATGTCTGTGTCCTAAATGTCTTTCATTTGTGGCTGCAGGCGTTAGAGCTTGTAAAGCTCATTATGGTCTGTAGGACTGTGAAACCATTGTCACTGGGCAAATAACTTGTCACAAGCTGGAAACTCTCCTGTGCTTTGCTGTGCAGGCACCATTATATTCCCCTCTACTTTCTGTTTTGGTTTCCGATGCAAATCCATAATAGTCTGTTTGCCATCACATCCCAGGCTTCTGCTTCTCATAACTTTCAGAAGTTTAATGTGCCTCTTTGGCATTCTGGCATGGCTGGGAATATGTTGAAGGCAGGAGAGGCACCTTTCAGGGTTCTGGATGGAGCTCTGGACATGTGTGTGCGTTCCCTTGTTGAATATCTTCCATCTAGTCCAACCGCCTGTTCAGCTGCAGGCAGCCAGCAGGATATTTTATTTCTGTGCAGCATGACAGAGTGATGAGAGGAGGGCATGAGAAAATATTGTGCTCAGTATTTCCTCCCTTCTTCCACATTGTTCTTGAGACTGTTGATGAGTTTATAGTCCCTAAAATTGGGATTATAGTGCCCAGGAGTTGTTTTGACTTGCTGAGCTTTGTCTGATATGGGCACTGTGGGACCAAGCAGTACTGGAGCACAAAGCGCTCAGAGCTGGTTAAGCTCAGTGAGGTTTCTAAGTTGGGTTTGCATGAGAAACATTTTTTTTTGTGGAAGGGTGGAGCACCAAGGGGAGCAGGTAAGTCAGCTAAGCCACGGAGGGGTTTGCTAGGCAAATGCAAATTTATTTTTGTTCATCAAGTGCTGCCTGGATGATGGTATCTCAGCTGTTAATGGAGCAAACTAGGGAAGCACAGTCAAGAAATGCCAGGGCACTTTGGAAATGGAGTTAAATCTGCCATCCAAGAGGAAGCAAAGAAATTCCTGTTGGAATTGTAGTAGACAGCAATGTTACAAAGGAAAAGAAAGGCCAGGGGAACACTTTGTCAGGCTGGATGTAATCAGGCACTTAATACTTCAGAAAATCATAGAATCACAGGATAACTGAGGTCAGAAGTGACCTCTGAAGATCATCTAGTCCAGGCCCCCTGCTAAAAGCAGGGTCAACTAGAGCAGGTTGCTCAGGACTATGTCCTGTTGGGCTTTGAATATTTCCAGGGATAGGGAACCCACAACCTCTCTGAACATCCATGCTTGACCTCCCTCACAGTAAAAATTCATTTCCTTACATTTAAATGGAGTTTCCTGGATTTCAGTTGTTGCCCTTTGCCTCTTTAACTGGGCACCAGTGTGAAGAGCCTGGCTCTGCATCTAACCCCTCTGTTATCAGTAAAGACATACATTAATTAGGTTCACACCCTTCTCCACCCTCAGCCTTCCTGTTTGGGGCTAAACAGTCTGATGAGAGAGTAGGGAAGTGGGAGTTGTTGCAGGAGGCTGAATTAATGTTTCTGGGCAGATATTGAGGCCTAAAGTTCACCTGAATGCTGTCCTGAGTAGATGGTGATATACAAGTAGTATGGAATAGCTCAAATGAGCTTTCTTGCTTTTTCCTTCCTTCCCTCCATCTTCTTCTTTTCCTTTAGCATCTTTAATTTATGACTGTTCCCTTGGCATTGCCCCAAATGTCTTCTGGGAATAGCTATCTCTGTTTGTCATTTAGTGTGATCTTGGCAGTCCCAAAAGCTAAGACATTTATGGTGAGTGAGCTCAGGTTAGTGCTCAGCTGATTTCTGTAACCTGCAGAGATGAGAAGAATGGCTTTGGATAAAGCCTTGGATCAAAATTTGAGCTGGAGGTGAACTTTTATGGATATTCAGTGTAGTTAGAGAATGGTTTTCTTGTTTTATAAAAGAAACTTGCATATCCTCAGGTTTGGGGAAGACAGTAGTTTAAATAAGGAAGTCCCAGATCTAAGGAGAGCAACAGCCTCTATTCCAGACCCAGAAAGTCAGATGGTGATTATTTAGACCACTGACAAATATTCAGGCCTATGGGTCTGCATCCGAGACAACTGGATCATGTACAGCTTGGCAATCCTGTGTGCCCCAAAAAGAGTTATTAAAGATCTGCTGTGGATTTTTCTATTGGTTTGGTGGTTACAAAAACATGGCTGTCCCGTATACCGGATGTTACATGTGTCAAAAGGTTTGGTGCAAAACTGTTCAATCTAGTTGAATGTGTAAGTACTTCAAAACCTGTTAATTTTGCTTGTGCCAGTTGATATATTCGGGTTCAAGGAAGAAAGAAGATTTGGTTTGGTTCTGCTCATAGTTGCTTTAAATCTGAGCATTTGGTCACTTACCCACCTTTACTAAGGTATTTTAAATATATTTGTTATATTTGTTTTGAAAGGAAGAACTCCCCAGAACTAGTTAAATATGAAAACTTCTGTCATTGCATCATTGCACAAGATATGTGTCATATCTTCACGCAGCAAAGATTTGTTAAAACTTGTCTTGGATCCAATCTGCCTGTCTTGTTGAACCATTTGAAGCACCTTAGATGCCGAATGAGTTTCCCCGTATTGCTGTGAAATAACAGAAGTAAGGGGTCTGGATTATGCAGAAAACACATGAAAAGAAAATCTTGATCTTATTTAAGTAGAAAGGAAAGACCAGTTTCCATTCATGAGAATTTAATTCCCAGGCTCACTGCATGATGTTACATCTGCCCACCTCTGCTTTTATTGTAGTAGCCCAAAATTACTGTGTGTGCATGTATAGGGAAAAAAAAGTGCCGCCTTTAGAAGTTTTGTGTTTAAACTGGAATTTGAAGCTTTGCTGGCGCTTCACAAGAAGTTTGAGTTGAGTGCTTTTCAAAGGCTGAAGGCACTGAGTGTATTCTCTGTTTTCCTTGTAGGTGTGTTACTGGACATCCAGCAGCACTTTGGAGTCAAAGACAGCGGGGCTGGCTTGTTACAGACAGGTAAGAAAGAGAGTTTCTTCTCTCACTGCGCTTTGTAACATTCTACTTATCCAATGGGTGCCTTCAGTTTTCTTCATTATGATGCATGGGCATACCGGTTGTGAAATCTGCTCTTAGAAAGGTGAATAAATACACTCTCACTGGGAAGCTAAATGAACATGAGGAGTATTTTGGCCTTGATTTGCTGCTAAGCAGGAGATTGGGTCTCAGAATGGCTTGAGTGTAGAATGGACCAAAACCAAAGGAACCTAATGATATTATTCACAAGAACTAAATTAAAACAGGAGATGGTTACTTCCCCTAGATCAGAAAACTCATAATAAACCAACAGCAGGATCCTGTTCACTTCTTTAGGATGGTCATAAGTGTGATGTATTTTGCTCTTCATGTGCTTGACAGAGAATCAATGGACAGTCCCTGGGAGCATGGTGTGGCACGAAAATGTAAAAGTCACCAGGGTAAGAACCTGAAGATGAAAGTTGTAGGCAAGGCTAACAACCATTGCATCCATGAGAACTCATGGATTAGCAACAGCCCAAGAATTTTGGTGCTGTTAGCTTCTGACATTCCTCTTGTTGTGTGAGGAAGGACTATTACAATTCTGATGTCCTTTTAATGGAGCAGGCATTTTCATGTCTCAGATGTCTTCAGGCAGAGCTGAACAACCCCAGGAGAAACCCAGCTTCCCTGTGATGGCTTAGAGGAGGGCCTGTGTCAGGGGGCTGCACAGGATGACAGGGAGTACCAGTCTCATGTAGACACAACTGCACATTTGATCCTCGTGGAGCGTTGTAAGGAGTAGCAGTGTTTTTAAGAAATGCAGTATTTTAAGAAAACAGTCTGGTTTGAAAACCTCCTACAGAACTATTAGAGTCATGGATTTGTGGTGCTGTGGCTGTCTTGTCACTGTCATCTGTCTGAGGGAACCACACTGGAACAATTTTATCTCTGAAAAAGTGAGAATCCAGTGAGGTTTTGAAATAGTGTGCCAGCAAGACATGTGTTCCCATGCTGTTACAGTGGATACCAAACACCTGCCAGGAACCTGTCTGTGAAACTGTGACCGACACTGAATTGTGTAAAATCATTCATTCTTTATGATCACACTAAAGGTGAGAATGTTCTGGAACTCCATCAATTGGTCTTTGATTTCAAACTATGTGAACCACTGCAATATCCTCTTCTTTTTTATTTCCTGCAGCCCTTGGCACAGCAGGTTGGTTGCAGCTTCTTGGTAATGTTGTAATACAAACAATTTATAACAATTTAGTAATAATTACATAATAAATAATTTAATAATAATAACAATAACAAATAGTTTTAAAATGCTGCCCTTGTGGGACAGCAGAGCTCAGGTCAGCTAATGTGAGCAGCCTGTGTCCAGAACAGATGGTTTCAGCTTTACCAGTGTCACTGATTATAAGTAGCATCAATCAGTTATGCCCAAATTGGCACTGCCTGTCTGTCAGACTCTTTTCTACAGCAATTATTTGTATTTATTTATTGTACTCAGAAGAACAGGTCCTCAATGTATCATTAGACACAAAGTGCTTTCAAGAAAATATTCTGGTGGAAAAGGACACTTGCCAAAGCATGTATTTAATCTTCATTCCCCTCAGTGGGTGAAATACTTCTGAAGATTATTTATTGACACCAAGTAAAAGCTAACTTCAACAGGATATTCATTTGTTAATTGCAAGAGATGTTATTTATTTGTCTAGCAACACACAGGGCATCTGAAAACTGTCACTGAGATATTACAGGATTGTTCTTGAGTGGGCCAAGTTTTCTAACAGGTAATTGTTGCTTTAAGAAAAGCAATGTTTTCTCTTGGGTTTTTTGCTGATCTGGAAACTGAGGGCTTGACTTTGCTCCTGCAATATAGATAATGATGTACTAATCACAGTGCTATCAGAGGAAAAGAGTGCTCACAAAATAAAACCCCATTTCACATAAATGAGGATAGAGGCACATAAGTGAAAGCTTATTAAGTCTATTACTGCAGCGTAACAAATTTCTGTGTTGGTAGGTAGGCCATGGCCCAGGTATCCTTAACCCTGGTGAAATAAAAGATGCTGCCCTAAACCACCAGAAACACTGCTTTCAGTCTTTTGTCTTTTCTCTAAATCTGACTTCTCGATGTTAAAATCAGGGGAAATGGTGCAGGGTGTAAAAGCACTTGCCCAGGGTTGCAGAAGAAGCCTGGAGCAAAGCTGGGGCCAGGCCTGGTGTCTCCCACTCTAGCCTTAACCTGGAACAGTTCCTTTGCCTGTGGAGACACAAATATGGTTTGTGTCCCTTGAGATGGTCCTGCTAACTGAGTGATGTGAGACAAAAGACTGTTCATCCTGCCTATGTCCTCTGAATAAAGAGTGGATTAGTCCTCAGGTTGTTAATCTTGCATCTAAATCAATCCGAAATTAATTTACAATGTTAACGAAGGGGTAGTTGCTGGTAGTTAATGAAATGTAGTAGTTGCTGGAAATTCATATCACTCATCAAAAAGGCAATAAAATAAATAAAAAACTTTAAAAAATTTAAAAATCTTTTTAACTGAGAAAGAAAGTTGCACAAATTTTTAGGAGGAGATGGTTCTGAAAATCCAAACAGAAAGAGGGGAAAAGAAATCCACCAAGGGTAATGTTTGACCCTGTGTTCATCCTGCACCCCACTCTTTGCAGGCACAGCTGATCTGGTATCTCTCTGCCTCCAGTCACTTAAAAGCCAATCTATACACTCTCAGCTTCTGATGCTGTCTGGAAAGCAAAGGTGACTTGTTCCTTAGGAATTGCAAAAACACAAATAGAATTTTTGTCTTCTTTTATATTAATCCTGATATACAAGCTGCTCTTTGCCCAAGAGATAATGTAAACTGGTTAGAGGGACACTGTAACTCCCTGTGCAGAAAAATCACAGGACACTCCAGCCTCATCCATAATGGAAAGAAGCAGAACGTGGTAGTATCTGCAGCAAGGATCCTGTGACAGCAGAGGACATGCTGACAGATGGAGCACAACTGCTGCTTGCTCAGTAGCATTGTAGAGTAACCGGCATAAAACTGTGGTGGTTCAAGCCTCACTTATCTCTGGATGATGCTGTAATTCTGTGCTGATCTTCCTTTTTAAAGCACTGCATATGCAGTTGTATAAATATTGGTTTAGTCCACTGTCCTACAGGTCTGCATCCAAGCTTTCTTGTGCTTTTCAGTTCTTACTGGCTGCTTTTCCCAGCTAGAGAAAGGATAAGCCTGGCCGATCTCAGAAGGTGGTAGAGCATCTGTGTGCCTGCTTGAGCTGTAGAGCTGTAGACAGTCAATACATTTATAAACCAAACCATACAAAAAGTCTTATCTATGTGTGGAGTTAGGTAGGAGAAGCTACAGAACTACAGGCCACAAGGAACACAAAGACTGAGAATGTGGACAACTGGATTTGTAGAACCACTTTAAAATAGTGTTAGCCTTCCATATACACGATACCATGGGAGGAGTGCCCTAGTACTGTACTCTGGTTTTGACCAGATTTTTTTCCTTCTTTCTTCAATTTTTGTGCTTTATTGCTCTGTCTGCTCTCTGTGCCCTTGCATTTATTTTGGTTTTGTATGTCTTGCCAGTGTCTCTGTAGCACACAAGAGCTCTAATAATAGTAGTGCCTGGCTTGCAGTACGGTTTGTCTTCCAAAGATCTCAGGATGTTTTATATCGGGAGGGCTAATGAGGCTGGCCCTCTACAGATGGGGAAACCAAGAAAGCCAGATGGGAAAAATCACCTGCCCAAAGTGGCACAGCAGGTCTGAGGCAGAACCAGGATGAGAACTACAGTCCAGTTCCTGAACACACAGCATTAGTGTTACGAATTAATTAATTAATATTGTTAATGCTTAGACCCAGAGATTTGGTCCTTGTTACTGGGCAACTGAATCCTACAGCCCAGACAGCTCCAGCTCAGGAACTTCTGCAAGTGGAAACTGTGAGGCATCAAATGGAGGTTATTGCAAGGATTCCATGGAAATGTGTAGGGGGAAGGTGTCTTCAGGAAGAGCACAGGGATGTCATTAGAGGAAACCCTGGAAGTGTATAGTGTAAGGTTACAAGCCAGGAAATGTAAGGAAGTGAGAGATCTGCAAGGACTCATTAAAGGTGAATAATCACAGGTAACTGGGGCTCTGAAGGAACTTGTGCAGAGATGGGCATTCCCCCAGATGCCTTCCAGCCCCTGGTTTCCCAGAAAGCCAAGCAATGCCAGGTACTTTTTCATAAGTCTTGCTGTGAGCTCACTTTTCCTGTAAGGGTCAATTCCAACTACAGCCTCTGTTCATTTGAAAAGTGGGACTTTTTGAACTACCTGTGTTGCCCTACCTCTTGAGCTGACTTGGTGTAACCTTGCAGTAGGTTGCAACCTTGCAAACAGACGATCAGCTCTGGTGTGCTGTGATTGTTCCCACCAAGCTATAAACATGTGCGCTGAGAAGGGGACTTAACATAATGGATGCAGCACAACGGTGGGATAAATCAGACTTGATGAATTCAGTTCCCTTTGACTCCCGTCTTCTTCTCACTGGGTTATGATGGCAGCTATACCTCTCTAACATTTTTACTTATTCCATGGGAAGACAGCATCCTCCAGGTGCTACCCCTGAATATGTGTACCTTATGTGAGTTGTGTGTGTGCACGTTTCTTTTCTACCCCCTGCTGCTCCCTAAATGGATGCATTCTCCTCAGCTGTGCTCTGCAGAACTGAACCACATCTTCACGTTTTGCTTCCTACTGCACCTGCTTAACTGTTCTTGCTAGAACAGAGAAAATCATAACCTAGACGCTTTCTAGTGTTTTATATTTCAAGTTCATGGCCTTTCCTTTGGGGTGAATGGCTTCCTAAACCAGAGCACTTCCCAAGGAGGTGGTCCCTCGGGTGTCCAAGCCAGGAGGTGAGGTAGAATGCTTACAGAATGCTATGTGCTTGCACTTCTTATAACTGAAAATGATTTTGTCCACCATGTCCTACCCACTGCCTTCTTCCCTGCTTCCAACAACACTAAGCATTCCTAAATCCAAGTTACTTCTCTGGCAGTTGGGTGGTCAGAATGGCAGGACAAGGCAGAGCTCTCTTTCTGCCGGAAGATCCTCTAAGTCCTGTCAACAATGAGCAAAACCTTTCTCTCCATTTCCCCCTCCACACCTGATTTTATGTCCTTTTTTAAGACCTTTTTCCACCTTCTGTAGGATGCTGCTGATCTAGGGCTTAAACAAGGTCAGTTAAAGCAATGAAGAGGAGAAAGCAGGGCTCTTTCAGTATGACTTGATTAATGTTGTGACAAGGATTGGTCCTTTACTTATTTTACTGGAGTGAGCTGACATAGTCCAGAGCTTCATTATTTCCCACCCAAGTCCTTTACAAGTTCCAACAGTCCTCTTTTCCTGTGTGCTAGAATGGTGTCTGATATCCTGAGAAGTCAGGGCAGTCTGAGGGTCTGATTCATGGAAGCAGGTAAACCTATTTGGAAATGCCTCTGCAATCAAGGATGAAGGTATTGTCTTGAATCAGTGAGCAGGTTAGAGGAAAATGTGTTTGTGCCCTGGCCCAGTCCCCACGCACCAAGGACCAAACCATAAAAATGCCATTTAGAGCCTGTGTTCTCACTGGACAGCCCTGGATTGCAAGGTAAATATTCTTTGTGGGGGATGAAATGGTCAGGGTGGGAAGGGAAGGTGTCCTTGCTTCCTGCTGAGAGGAGGGAAGTGCTTCAGCCGCTGTTGTATTTTGTCTTCCTGTTGTCCATGTCAGCAAGTGAGTGCAGGCTACTAGAACAGGGAAACTCTCCAGACTACCTTGTCTTTTTTAATATCTTCATTTTATGATACTGCATGGCCAGTAACACAAGGTAACAATCCATTTCCCTGTCCTGTCTTTCTGCTTTGCGCAAGGAAAGTTTGTCTTAACCATTGGCCTCTCGGGCTTGCGCTGGGTGTTGCGAGGTAACCTTGCACTTGTGCTGCCTGTGGCACATCTGTTCTATCAGTAGAGACCTGCCTCTTTTCCCTCAGGCTGTAATTCAGGCACCTCATGCAAAGGTTGTCTTCACTTCTGTAATTTATTATAATAAAATGAGGGGAAAGATTTCCCACAGATTTTAGAGAAGTAGTAATCATTCCACCCAAAGTCCTAACATCTTTTAACACAGCCTGTCCATCCCTCCACACATGTTCCTCAGACCTCAAAATTTGATTCAAGCACTGTGTAGTGGAAGACAAGATTTTTGTTGGTATTTTGTAATACTTTTAAACAACATCTTCCTCTTACTACCAGCAGTCCAGTCTCATGTAACTGGTATCTGCACTGTTTCGTGCACAAATAGTTAAGAAGGGCTGGTCTGGCTCCCTTGACACTTTTCATTACCACTGTAGTTGGAATTTTGAAAGAGGGAGATGAACAGTTGAGTTACATTATCAATTAGTATGTATTTAATGACTACCAGTTGCTGGAAGGGAAGTGTGTACTTATATTCCGAAACCTTATAAGTAGGTTACTTTTTTCCCCTCCCCTTCTTCAGTGGCACTAAAAGCTTTTGGTAGTAAGTGGAAAACCTGCTTATCTTTAATTCTTGCTTTCACTGTAAAGTTTCATTTTCAAGTGTGGTGACCAGGGGAGTGTTTGTATGTGATCTGAATCAGGAGAAGCCCTGCATTTCTTCTCTATACTCTGATGTAGCTCAGTTGCTGTTGATATATCTTGGACCCAATTTAAAGGTAAGTGTTAGCTCAGAAGGGAAGGGTTTTTTGCCTTGACCTCAAGTGAAGTTGAATCAGGGTCTTCTGTGAACTGGGGGTGAGAAAATAGAACTAATTTTTATAGTACATTTTATATATTTAACATGCTTCATCCCAGGGGAGCCTCAAGTGTTCTCTCTTAAAAGATTTATTTTAAGGTTGTTTTGGCTTTGTCTTGTCTCCCACACCTGGAGAACTCTCATTTTCTTAGGGCACAGACCCACAGTTCTGCAGGGCAATGTATGGTGTGGTGAGAAATGTGAACAGCAGGGTGAGGTCAGGTGATAAAGAGGTCAAGCTTGGTCTGTGTCAGCTGGAGAACCCCAGGGGGATACAGGACTGTTGGAGGTGGTGTGGGATCTGAGAGAGAGATCACTTGGATAACCCAAATAGTCTTGGCAGAGTGTGAGGGACTCTGGAGCACTGAAGGTGCTGTTTGGGAATGAAGAGCACTGAGGTTGGTTGCTGTAACACAGCAGGCGTCCAGAAGACTCTGGAAGTGCAGGGGTGTATTTGCAGTAGTGGGAATGTTGGGGTCCTGGACCAGTCCATGTAATTCTTTTGCTTCTCTAATGTCCTATCTGGAGTTCCAGGTGACTTTTCCTCCAAACCAGTGCTTCTCAAACCTTTTGGTTTTTTGCATACCAGACCACTCTGCATCCTTACAATCAAATTTGTGTAGTGATTTATTACCGCTATAAAAGTAGCATTGCTACATGTCTGGCTGGAAAGAACACGCTGTTACCTTGTGGAGCACAATTTTGGGAACTGTGGCCTTGGCAGAAGCGAGAACAGGTCAGCAGGGCTGATTCCCATACACAGACCCATATGCACCTGAGGAGGAGTCACTCATTCACAGACACTTGTACCTGGCTTTGAAAATGAATTCCAGGGCATCACTTACGTAAAAAGTGAACATTCTTCATGGTATTGGGTAGTGTTAGCAGCCTGCAGAACTAGATTCCAATTAACACGAGTAAGCCTGACTTGCATGAATGGTGTATTGTTGTACCAATCTCCCAATGCTCTCCCCTTGCCCCCAGTACATGCACGTATTTGGAGGTGTTTCCTGCATGCTGAGGTAAGATTATGGAGCAAAAACCCATTTTCTGCTTAAATTATATGGGGAGCCTAGTTTTGGAGAGAAAATATTACTGCTCATAATCCATTACTTACCCTAATTCAATGTACATTTACAGTTATGTAAATATATATAAACATTTTTTGCTAAAACTCTCTTCAGTTCTTTTGAAGGTATGACTGAGGATGGCTCAGGTTTTTAAATCACAAAAAACAAACAGTTCTTTGATGGGATGAAGAGGCGGAGGAGGGATTCATACACATTCTTGTGTTCTTTGCTGCTGCAGGAGGGAAGTGCTTTGGTTTACAGTGGAAAGGATATTTCTAGGGAAAGTTCAGTTCTGATGTCTTCTATTCCCCCACTCAGTTATCCATTATGCTGTTAGTAATTAAACATTTGGAGAGTTTTAACCATTTGCTCCTTCCACACTTTTCATCCACTAATGTTTACAGAAGCAAGACTTATTTTACATATTTTCCTACTGCATCATTCTCCTTGTTCTTTGTAGCTGAGCTGAGTTGGAGATGTGGCACCTCTAATTTATTTCGTTGTAGGACAGTGGTGTTGAAGTGAGAACATTAATAGGAATACACCCTTCCTGCAAAGAGTTGCCTTAAAGAACTAAGGAGTTAAAATAACTTGCTTATTTGGAGCTGCACTAACTTTAAATGGATGGTTCCAATAAATTACTCTTGGGGTGAACTTGGAGGTGAATTAGGGAGGCAGTACAGGTAAAAAAGAGTTTGTGCTTTGATTTCTTTATTGTAAATTCTATGAATTTACGATTCATAGCATCGTAGAGGGTTCTGAGTTGGAAGGAACCCACAAGGATCATGAAGTCCAACTCCTGGCCCTGCACAGGACACCCCAACAATCCCACCCTGTGTCTGAGATCATTCCACTGACAGTGATGGTGAAGGTGCTCTCTCCTCTGTGTCTTTTCTCTGCTTCCTTCTTTCTCTGGATCAGCAGATTGTGGAGGCAGAGTGATCTGTCAGCCTCTGATGAAGGCCTGCTAAAACTGACCTTGCTAAGAGTTACACAATGGAATTTTCAGCAGAGGATTTGTCTGTCTGGGGTTGGGCTGGATTTGCCTTGTTTTCCTTGAAGGATGTTTGAAATACGCTCTGAATTCTTTGGTTTTAATTCTGCCTTATTCACAGTTACTGGATTTTTCCATGGCTTTGCCCACCCTGGGATTTGAGTGGTCCTGGTCACCTCAGCAATTGATGGTGTTAGTTGTCAGCACTGTGTTTGTGTCTTCAGCATCCTGTGGTTTTGTCCAACCTACCCGGCAGTATAAATAACAATAAAATTGCCTTATTGTCCTTGGCCACACCTCTTTAGCACTAGAAATCAGTGACTAAGTCTGATTAAGAAAGATACTGTTTCATGAGAGCCTTTCTGATAAGAATGAGTCACATTAAGAAAGACAGGTGAGTTAAAGAATAACTTTACCACCAATAAAAAAAGGTAAAAAAAAAAGGTAAAGTTTTACTGAGTTCCATTCAATTTAAGCATATGGACTTTTTGAAAAGCAGCCTTTCATTTTACAGGTGTAGTTTAGGATGTATAAATACTTAACTTACTAATTGTGCCTGCAAATCAAAGTGAAGTGGCACTAATTCCACCAGAAAAATTGCTCCCAGGGTAAATTGCAAGCTCAAAATTAGTGATTGAACTAAGAATCTTTTAAAAACCTGATACTAAAAATAGATATTAGTTCAGAAGGGCTGGTGTAAACAGTTATTATGGTGAGAATCATGCAGTATTTCACTAGATATCTCCTTTATCTGTGTTCTTGAAAGTAAAATTACAGAACAGGAGCATGAAAACACCTCATAATTTTTGCTGGTTTAGTTCTCACCACCCCCTGCTTAATTTTAAATTGGCATCTCCCACCATCACATTGCTGCCCACAATGTTCACAGGAGCACTGCTGGGATGTGTAAATCTGGGGTACCACTGCTACAGCTCAGGGTGCTGAGAGTGCCTCAGCTCCACGTGGGCCTGGAAAGAGGGGCTGTCGCTAAGGGTTATTGGGTTGCATTTCTTAGAAAACTCTTACATTGTTATAAAAGTGTAGGTGGGTTCATTCCTACTCCACCCATCCAGAGCCTTCAGTTACTTACGGCCTTTTGGCTGATTTAGCAGTCATGCTGCCTGCCAACTGCTTTGAAACCCATGGGTGTGATAATGGGGAAAATTATTAGTGAGTGTGACACCAAATATATCGTATTGAGGGGGAGGGTGGCAAAACAAAGAGAAAATATTAAAAGAAAATATCTCTGGGGAAAAAAAAATGTGAAAAGAGCAAACATGTTCCTGAAAAGCAAATTGTCCAGAGTTGTCCTTGTTCTCACAGAGGATGTTTTACGGCAGAAGAGGTATAATACAGGATATTATACAATGGATATTGAATTTTCATTAAAAGCTCCCCAGTGAGATATTCCTACCAGCTGCTAATGTTACACCTTCCAGAGACTTGGACAGTATATGACACACTGAGCAGAGAAAATATTTGCATTGTATATAAAAGATGTGTTAATTTTCCTTGTTTGTACTTACTGAATTTATTCTTTCTGGATTCATAATCCAGAAACTGATTTCTTGTCTAGTCATCAGACAAATAAACTCCTGGCAGAACCATGCCAAGTTTTCCCCCAAGGTTCAGTTCCAGCTGAACAGGACTCTGCTAGCGGAGCTCAGCTCAGGGCATTTCTGGCCTCCTGGGAGGGGAGCGGAACAGGCACTGAACACAAACCAGCACCAGATGGGCCACTGGTCACTCATCAGGTTCACCTTCTACATTTTCAGACCTAATTGAAATGGGCTTTTTTAATACCTTGACAATCCCTGGATTTACCAAATATTGCCTTTCCTTTTTTCCATTAATGTAATTGATGATGCATGAAGGAATTGCATTTGCAAACCTCACGCATTATAGTATTTGTTTCAGGATGTTTTTTTCCAGCGGTACTTGTTATCCCAGCAAGATACTGGTCCAAAGAAATTGAAACTGAGGGATTATTTTTAAAAAAGGGTCTGGTCACACTCCATGGCTATTGAAACTGTGATTAACCCTGGGGTCTTTTACAGATGTCAGGTTCTTTTATCCATGGGAGCAAGTTCAGTTACAAAGCTCACTCCTGGAACTGCAGCTCAGCTTGGCATTAGAGTATTTTTCCAAGCCAGAAATGACACATGGGTGATAATCTTAGAAATAACAACTGTAAAACAGACAGAGATTCTGTAAGACACACAGAGATTCATTCTCCAGTGTAGCTGTAATCCTTTTCCAAACCATGGCAAGTTAAACACTGGGATATGTCACTATTTCAACAATTTTCTTAAATGAATTTGTCCCTTTTTGAAGGCCCCCCAGCCACTGTGAAACACTTGCTCTTTGTCTAAATTGCCATTTATAACAGCAAAACACAGGAGCTTTTTTGAATATTGCAAGCAACATTGAATTGGCAAATAATTCTGTGGAATAACTCTTACAGTGGTGTGAGAGGCTTCCCTATAACCTGTGATTTCTCTTCACTGTGGGATGAAGGCTGCTCGTCACTGTAGGTGTTTATTTGTGGCCTGCTGGTTGTTCAGCTCTTGTCCTAGTCCTCAATACACAGTTGCAAATCGCAGTCAATGATGATGTTTCTTTGCATTTACTTTGTGATAGAAAAGCCTACTGAAGTGTTACTGGCATCTGGAAAAATAGATGGATCAGCCCATGGCCCTGGCAGAGAGTTATTCAAGTGCTGATGGGCATCATGTGGTGTTGGAGAGGAAGCAGAAAGTATTTATGGTCCCCTGGTGCTTGAATGATGGTGGGACTCTCTCTAAAGCTTGCTCGACACACAAAACTGTGGGAGATGAGGGCATTCTGGATGTCCTGAGGTCATCTTCAAAATGCCTCAGCCTTGCTTGTGGATCTTGTTACATGGGGTTAGGTGGTTGTCTGGGCAGCCTGTTGTATTTTAAAATAAATATATGTCTTTATTTATATATCTATATCGACATGGATGGATAGATAGATAAATAGATATTTTTTTATATCTGTATCTGTATGTGTAGTAGTAGATTGCAGTTTAGGTGCCAGACCCTCAGAGGAGAATAGGTGGAGTTACCTGGTGTGCTCTAACACAGGAGAAAGCAGCTTGGCAGCTGCTGAGGGGCTGGAGCCTTGTTTTCTGCCAAAGGTAGATCTTGCTGTCTGGTGGCTCCAGCCTCCTCCCCGACCCTCACAGTGCTGTTTATCAGACTAGGATGGTGGTTCACCACCATTATTGGCTCTCTCTTGCAGCTAGTGGTGATGGTTTGCATCTGAGCACACAGTTTCTGTGGCTATGTGAGTATGACGGGTTATAAACACGAATCAGCTCAGGGTTCCGCGTAAGTGGGAGCAAATGGTTTCTTCCTTGCCTTGTAGAGGATTTGTGATTCATAATGAAACCAGACAGTGGGTACATTTACATACAACCCACACTTTGGGCCAACATGTCTGGTCCAGACCAGGCAGCCCCAGCCCCTGCTGCACTTGCATTGCACCCTGCACTTCCTTCTCACAGGAGAAGTTTCAAAGATTATTATTTTTAATTCGCTTGTCCTCAAAAATAAGAGGAAGGTAATGTAAAATCACATAACATAATGAATGTCCTGGAAAGGTGGGATGTGGGGGTGTGTGTTTTTCTGATTTTTTCCCTCACAGTGCAGAAACAATCAGTAGGGGTCAGTTTGCTGGAAAGTATTCCAAAAACTTATCAGGGAAGAGTGGAAAGCTTGTGGAAATTAATATCACAAGGAATATTGTCAGGACCTGAGCTTAAAAGACCAGATCTTTATGTGCATAACACATTATTCTTGGGAGGGCCGAAGCCAGCCTCTGAGTAATTCAGCTGCTTGTGCAGGAATTCTGTGTACTTTCCTCGGAAGGATCTGATGGCTGTCCCTGTCATAGACAGGATGCAAGACTACAGGGTTTTCTGATCTGTTGTCATTGTTCCTGTGTTCTTATGAAGTGGTCTCCTGAGGTTACATGAAAGGTATTTTACTGGGGGACTTATTATTTATGCACTGGCAGTGCCTGAGGCAGAAAGAGGGACATGGCTGTTAGGGAGAAGCTGTGACATTCCATAGCAAGATGATTTTTTTTCTCTTTCTGTGTTGGTGCTTTGAATTGAAACCCAGCCAGCACTACAGAAATTTCCCCTGTGAAGTTGGTGTGATTTTGGGCCAGTCCCTAATAGGTGGTAGCTTATATAGGGAGCTGCCATTGCACAAGACACGTTGCATTTTACAGGCAACTCAGAAAAAAGTAGGTAATTGAGCAGAACAAAATACTGAAATTCCCTCTGTGGCCAGCAAACAGCTTTTTAGAAGTCGGGATTGGCTGGGCAATGTTATGAAATGTGTGTGCTTCCTCTGCAAATAAAGGTGAAGCTATCAATAGCACTAACAGCCCTGGGAGGGGGGAAATCTTTGAGGAAAATAAGACAATTCTGGGTTGTTGGATTAGCATCAAACCAAAGCAATTACCCGCAATGGCTTTTACATCCATATCTTCTGTGTATTTTAGCATATTCCCATTCCACAGTGATTTCTATTCCTAAAAAAAGTGAATTAGCATAAGGCTGCAGATGGCAGGATTTTAAGAGCAGTACCCCTAGCTGGCTTAGAGCAAGTGAATAAAAATCAGATATTTCAGACGTCCTCTTGAAGTTCTCATGATGAGAAATAATATATTTTCATCCCTTAGAATTCAGTTTAATTTGACAAATGTTTGCCTTCCTCCAGATATGTAGAGGCAGGCAGTGAGACCAGGGTGAAGTCAGTGTGTTTAGAAATTAAAAAAGATGTGACCTGACCCCTGTGAAGGAAGTTAGCTGTAATACAGAGATGAATCTGTATATTTTCCCTTCAGATTGATAATTTCTTTAGTTATTGAGTTTCATGGATTTTAAAAGGTAGCATTTTACTGATCTGCTAAAAGCACTCTTGCAGACGTATGGCTTGAGTTGGAAAGGGAACAGTTTCGTGAATGGCCTGGAAGGAGTTTGCTGCCAATCTCTGACACAGTTTTATCTGCACATGCACAAACACACACTGTGAATGGGATTCCTTGTCCTTCCCTGTCCGAACATCAGTGCTTTGCTCCTGTGCCTTGGTGATAACACTGAGACAAGATCTGGGGTGCCCTGGATGTCTCTCATTCACCCCAGAGCATTTCCTGCCTGTTTGCCTGTGTTTATGTGCTTTCCTGACCAATTGCTGGAGCACGTAATCTGCAGAAATGTCTTCAGTTTTAACTCTAAGTAGGACAACTTTGGTGGGTGCCAACGCTAGACATTAAAATTGAGAGCAAAGTCTCATTTCAGCCCTGTGTCCTGCCAGATTAGATGCTGTCCCGAGGCTGTTGGTGCTGTGGTAGTTTACAGCCAATTCCATCATTCAAATGTGACTATGGCCATTTTCCCTTCCAAAGAGGGAGCATGTGTTTTGCCAAGCCCGCTATAGGTGGTACAACAGCCCCCTAAAGAACTGTAAAAATAATTAAAAAGAAATCAATCAGTCCCACTGCCAGCCTGGGGAGGATGTCAGCAAAGAGCTGTGTCCCCCTCCGCATTCCCAAAGCAGAGCCAGGTGGATTTGCAAGGCTTTGATGTTGCTTTTCCTCAGGACTCTCAGCATTCGCTTGACTCCCATCTGTGTAGCCATCAGGACTGGTAGCTCCAAAATCCCCATGGGCTTGTGGCCCTGGTGGAAGGCAATGGCTGAGGGTCTCTTTGTGGCCAAGACTGCTGGCAAAACCAGCATCCCTGCTCCAGCCTTCCCCAGACCTCTCGCTCTGTGATGGACCCATGAGCCGGTCCTGTGCCCCGGCTGCCTGTGGCATGTTCGGGAAGCAAATGTTTGAAACTGCAGAGTTTCTCCCTCTTTGTAAATGCAACCAGCAGGTATTGAGAGCAGGTATTGTAGAAGTCAGCAAGGCATTCCCACTGTGGAATAGTCATTTGTTTAGGAATTTCATTTTAAAAACAAACCCAAACCAACCTTGAGTCTGAAAGATGTGGGATGAGAATATTTCAGATGACCTCCCTCAGTAAGTTGCCACAAATACGTGAGGAGCTCTTGAGTCTGTTCTAAAGAGAAGAGGAAGCACTTCCTGTTGCCTTGTTTTTCTTTTCTTTTTTCTTAGGAAACTGCTGATGTTGGTAAATAACATATAGCAAAGAATTTATTACTAATACCCAGTATAAGCATTTCCTCTCTATCCTATTCTCTATTGCTGCTGGAAGTAGGTTTTGCGATTGAGACAGAATAACTCCTATTGCACCCTAGTTAATTATTTAAAATTAAAATGTTAGTTGAGGAAGGATGCAGGATTAGTGGTGCTCTTGTAAAGAAGGATGGCAAAGCTCATTTTAGGATGGAAACTGTCTTCCCTTTCTATCTCAAATTAGAAACCAGGAACATTATTTCTCTTTATACCAGAAACAAATGAAGCATCATTCTATTATGAGAATAACAGATTTAAAGTATTTTATTGCTAGCTAAATCTAATTCATGGTAATCAATGCAGATTTCAAGGATCAAGGGATTTAGATTATTCTGCATTACCAGCTTTAGGCTGTCATTTCTTGGTATGTTTAAGTGCATGCTGTGCTTGAAAAGGCTTTGAGGGCAAAGGTGCACATCCCTGTCCCTGCCCCAGGGGACCCAGTGTAGTTGTAGGCACCAGCTCGTGCTGCCTCTCTTGGATCGGGACACTTGCCAGAAAAGATACAAGATTCGTTTTCAGCCCTCAGCAATCCCCGGATGGTCACACAAGCTCTGTACTGGCACAAGGGAAAGTCTGACCAGTTCCTTGAGGATATCTCACCTTCTGAAGGCTTCTGCAGATGCAGCTCTCTGTGTGTGCCTGGAGTCATAATTGCAACGGGAAAAGAAAGAGCTCTTCAAGCAGAGGAAGGGAATAGAACAAAATAAAGCTCCTTTGGGGTTTGTGGTTATTTAAATGCTTTTTAAAGGCATCTTTCTCTGGCTGTGAGCCCTGGGTTTAGGTGTTTCATTCTCCTGGCAAATAGGAGCAGCCTCTTCCCCGCTGGAGGGTTATTTGTGACTGCAGCTCTCCGAGGGATAGCAAGTGGGCAGAACATCCTGAAAAACTGCACTGAAAGGGAAAAGCAAAACTGCTGTTTGTTCAAATGCAGACTTTCATGAGTGCTGGGAGTGATTGCTGCCTGTGTCTGTAACAGCAGCCAAGACTGGTTTAGGTATATTTAATCATGTCGAGGCAAACCCAATCTTGTAGCTGTGTCACTCACAATGCTGCAGTGCTGCACAGCTATTGACCAGTCTCCGCACCTCTGGGATTTCATGTCTAATTCAGGATTGACCAGAATGGATACAAATCCATCCTAATTGGCTAACTAAGTTAATGAACTTTCCCTGCAACTGATTGCACAACAGTGAACTGACCCTGTCACGCACTGTGTGAGCACCGCGGCCGGGCACAGTTGACTCGTCCTTCTCCACAGTGTAACCAGAAAGTTCTCAAACACTTAGAGCTGCTTAAGTCAAATGGAGGAGAACCTGACAGACCACAAAGCTCTGACTGGGAACTTCATAACTGTACCTTGTGTACAAGGTCAAAGTAACCAGTGGTTTTAGAAATGTAACTGTGAACCACGTTCCAGCTTTTAGAAATAATTTAGGTGCAGCTCAGGGACATGTTAGTAAGTTATTACCTGATCAAGCTGGTGGAAATGATGCAGATGCAATTTTTTTTTTTTTCCCCTTTTTCTAAGAATACTGTGGGAATGGTTGTAATTTCCAGACCGTAGGTCCTTTTGGTGTATTACCCAGTCTTTGGTTGTGATCACATTTATAGGGAGGAAAAAGATGAACAGAACAAGATTATGGTGATGGTTCCTGGGCATACCAAATCAACTGGCCAGCTGAGGACTTTCTGAACAAGAGGAGCTGCGTTTAGCAGCCTTTCAATTAGTATTCCTACAGGGTTTTGTCCAATCCTGTTTTGTAACAACATAAACTCTTAGCTCCTGGGGCCTCCTGTGATAAAATTCCAGTGTTTAGTTAAATTTTCTGAATGAAACTTCTCCTTAGATTTGCATTTTTCAGCTGCCAGTCTTACTTGATGCCACCTGGCTGGTCAGTCTTCCAAGAGAGGAGGTGATTCAGTTTTCCCCTTTCCCTTGCTACTCATTGTGTTAGATCTCCTCCATATCCCACACTGGTTGTTCCTTTTCCAGCACGTTTAATGCTTTACTGTGACAGGACTTGTTTTGTCCTTTTGGCAATTCGTTTTGATGTTCGCTGTGCCTTTCCCAGTAATAGCCTTTAATATTACAGGGATGCAGTAAACTTACAAGTACAGAAGTGTTTTTATTGGCAAAGAGATTCTGATCTCTGCTGCCATTAGAAGTCATAAGCAATTCTATGTAAACAAAACCCTCAGCTCTAATGCCCACTGAATCAAGGAATCCTTCCATCAGCTTTGGTCAGGAGTCTAAATCAAACCACACTGAAAGCATTTTGCAGGAAAACAACTTAAAGTGGAAGTGCCTGTAAAACAGCATTGGCCTTGGCTTATTTAATCCATCACTTCTGAACAGTAAGAAATACAAAAGCAGAGTTTAAACACTGCCAGAAATGCGCATTTTCTGGGCTCTGCTGACAAGTGCCAGCAATCTAATGCTGTCTTAGGCATTAATCTGATCTGCACGGGTTTGTATGGCACTGCCATGGAAACCCAGCTGTGCCACAGCCTCCTCTTCCCTCTTCATGGAATGAACCAGATTGTAGAAGTGACCCTGATGTGAAGATTATTTTTTTAATTGATGAGGAGAGGTCATGTCTGCTCCTCCCCAAGTGTTCTCATAGCCACAGAAGACATTCTGCTACAAGTACACTATTATTTCATTGGGAAAGCTGCTCCTTGGGGCTGGATGGCCACTGCTCTCCCAGAGCCAGCTCACTGCAGGGTCAGACAAGCACCAGCTCAGGCACAAGGGAAGTTACGGACTGGGAGCTGGACACTGCAACCATTCCTTTGGATTGCTGCATTGTCTTACAGAGCACATCTCTAGGAACACAGCAGCTGGTTCATTGATGCTCAGGTTGCCCAAGTCCCTTTAAAATAGTGCTAATGTGGTCACTGCAATTCCCACAATGAAAAGCAGAAGTAGGGGGTTTCCTCTTTTCTATTTAAATGATGTTGTCTGTGTACAGCTGTTCAAAATTTAATCTTGTAGCAAGTTAGCTCCTGCTCCAAGTAAATTTGCTGGACATCCAGAGAGATAAAACAGTACAGTAGAATTCCGGCTTTTTCACTGTACACTTAGGTAAAAAATTTTGAAGTACAGCAGGATGGAATTGAACCTCAGATGTATAAAACCGTTGTGAATTGATAACTGTGAGTAACTGTCTCCTTATGACTTCAGCAGTAAGGACGATTTGAATGGCTGAATCTTTTAAGTGCAGCTTCAATGGGTGTAATATAGGAAATTAATAAAAAAGCAGTTAAAAATTTGCGTGCTGGGTTTCTGGATATTCTTATCTCATTTTCTGTTTTCAAGGAGTGGATTTCCCAGCAATTCCCACTGAAGCAATTATTCTTGTTAGTTATGGTGAACAAATTAAGCTTCAGGATATCCTTTGCTGGGAATATGGGGCTAACCTTTGGATGAATCTGGTTTCTGCAGTGAGGAGAAGGGGTGGAATTATCAGTACAGAATTCATCCAAGTGCTGCATCTTATGTATTGTTCAGTGAATTGTGAACTTGCCAGGCAAGCTGTGTTCAGGCCTTGTCTGGCTTCATAAGTGGTGTTTTTGTAACCAGGTTCTGACCCTGTCACAGCAATTGGAACTGAGTGGTACTGTACAGCAGCCTCCTTCTCCATGTAAACCTGTGTGTCAGTGGGGTGTGCACATCCTCATCCTAAACATGTTGTTTACATTTGTATCAGTTTATGCTGAGGAAAAAACTGGCACCTCACGGTGCAACGTGCTCCCTATGGAGCAGACAAGATTGGAGCTTGAATACTGATAGTGGCATCTGCAGTGAGGGAAGCATGATCTAGAGTGTTCTGTGAAACAGAGGCACGCACTGGAAAGCACAGAGTGTGAGTAGTTAGGGCCACACCTCTAAAACACTTATTCTCCTCTCTTTCCAACTTTTGACCCATTCCCACCTTGTCACCCAGCCCAGAGCACTGAGTGCCATGTCCAGTTGATCCTTGAACACTTACAGGGATGGGAACTCCTCCATCTCCCTGAGAAGGCCTTTCCAATGCCTGACAACCCTTTCAGTGAAGAAATTCCTCCTGAAGTCCAGCTCAAGACTTCCCTGGCACAGCTTGGGGCTGTTTCTTCATGTCCTGTCCCTTGTTCCCTGGGAGCAGAGCCTGACTGCCACTGGCTGCCCTCTCCTGTCAGGGAATTGTGGAGAACCAGAAGGTTCCTCCTGAGCCTCCTTTTCTCCAGGCTGAGCCCCTCCAGCTCCTTCAGCTGCTTCTCATCATCCTTGTGTTCCAGACCCTTCCCCAGCTCTGCTGCCCTTGGCTGGACACTCTCCAGACCCTCAATGTTGTTCTTGCAGTGAGGGGCCCAGAACTGGATGCAGCACTCAAGGTGTGGCCTCACCCATGCCCAGTGCAGGGGGACAATATCCCTGGTCCTGCTGGCCACACTTTTCCTCACACAAGCCTGGATGCCATTGGCCTCTTGGCCGCCTGGGCACAACTGGGCTCATGTTCAGCCTCTGTTGACCAGCACAGCCAGATCCTTTCCCACTGGGCAGCTTTCTAGCCCCTCTGTCCCCAACCTGTGGCACTACCTTGGGTTGTTGTGGCTGAAGTGCACGACTTTTCACTTTGCCTTATTGAACCTCTGTTTGCTGAGGACGCAAGCACACAATGAGGCATTTATGAAATTCTCTGTTTTGTCCTGTGGTCTGTTCTGGAAGAACATTTCAGATCACATCCAACCCAAACCTTTGTATACCTTAGTCTAATTGATTTGGTGCATTCTCAAGCGTTTCTTTTTTTTTTTTTTTTTAAATGCTCCTGTGTTTGACATTGTCAGTGTGTGACAGCTTTGCATGACATATGGAACTGATGGTGTGTTTCAAAGCTCCTCACACTTGTCAGAAACTTCTCGTCTGCATGAGAGTCTGGAACCCGGTGGTCTCGTATTTTGCACCCGGCAGAGAGCAGTAACACGATCCATCTGTTGCCTGTTGAATTAGCAATGAAGTAAAACAAAGCCCGCGTGCAGAGTGATGTGACAGAGTACCTATAGTAAAGTTTGTGACAGGCATGTTTTTCAGGGTGATATTTTCTAAAAATTGTATTGTATTAATGCATCCTCCCTCAAAGGATGAATATTTTAAATCATGTTGTTGAGATTCCCAGGGCCTTGGACTGCCCCACCACTGGGTATCAGTTTTACCTTGGTCACATCATACAGTCAGGAAGGTTGAAGGCCTCTAAAATCATCAGGTCCAACTGTTGATCCAGCACTACCAACTCCACCACTGTAGTGCAGTTGTAGCATGTCCCTCAATGCTACAACTGCACAGTTTGTGAACACTTCCAGCAATGGTGATTCCACTGCTGCCCTGGGCAACTTGTTCCAGTGCTTGACCATCACCATGCTGTGCCTGAACTGTGGCACATTCACATTCAGTGGTTAAGTAGCATCAAAGGATCTTTGTTCTTTCTTGGCTTGAATGGTGCTGTAAGAAAAAAATCACTTTAAATTGTGGGTGTAGACCTTCAGAAATCCCTTCAGCATAAAGGTGATCCTATAAACAGGACACTGATGAAGGTGGAAGATCTGTGTGAGTTCCAGATGTCTGTAGTTCATCATGGGCAGGTCACTTTCCTGTGTCTTAATTTCCTTAGCCCTGAAGTAGAAATTAATGTTTAACTTCCTTTCTAAATTGTCCTATGCCTCACTGTGATTAAATGTGCTGTACTGCATGTGCTGAGTAGTATTATTATAGCATAAAACCATAGAGAAAATGAAAATTAAAAGAGAGAAGCATTGCAAAAACATATCTTTGGAATAGAGGAGCTGGTTGTGCTCTTGGAGAGTCTTTATTCACCATTGCAGGCAGATGGTAACTGGTGCCACAAATGGTTTGAGAAACACATGCACTCACGGTTGAAAGTCCCTGAGGTAGAAGTGGCTCAACCAAATCCCAGGGTTGGATACTTGTACACACCTGTAAATTATCCTGTCCAAGGCGAGCTGCCTGTTTTTGTGTTCTCATTGTTTGGAAATTTGTTGTTGGGGAGATGTTACCAACCTCTCAGCACACAGTTCTCAGCAGTGTCTCAGTGCATGCCAGTCCCTTGAGGCAGAGGCTGTCTGGCTTTGCCTTCCACAGAGCCAAGCTCACTGTCAGCACTCAATTAGATGTGTCCATACGATTTGTGCTGACTCAAAGCTCAAAGATACCCACTAGGTTTTTTTGTTGAGCATCCTTGGGTAGAGAAAGCTATTTTTACCTGACCTTGAACCTTTCTAGCATTTTTCCTGATAGGAAAAAATAGGCCCTGTGTGCTTAAAGTCAAGACTAAAGAAGGGACCTTTTTTCAGAAGTGCCTGTGATCCGCTCAGCCTTCCAGGAACTGAGGAATGGCAGGCTCTGTGTGTGTCTCTGTCACTGCCTCTCTTCCTTCGTGATTCCACTCTGTGCATGACCTGCTGGCAGGAGAAGCCCCTCTCTGAGGTTATCCCTGGGTTGATAAGTCTGCTAAAGAGAAGTCCACTAAAGAACAGAGCTAGAGAGATGGAGGCGACAGTGTCTTTCGAATCACAGGGTGGAGAGCTGTTGGGTCAGAGCCTTTTCAGGGAACAGCTGTAGGGTCAAGCTGGTAAATTTTTGTTTGGAGAGAAAGAAGAGAAAAATAAGAGTGATGGCATCTAGTTCCAGTAGGCGGGAGCTTTTTGTGACTGTTAAGTATAAAGTCTACAGTTCCTCCCTCTCCTCTCACCTCCTTTGCTTCTGCTGTTGGGGGATTTATTTTTCCCCTGGGTACACAGGCAGCTCTTGAGAAGGGAAAGTGTGGTCTGAATAGCAGCTCCCTGACCATAATCCTGAAATAGGACTGAAGCTGCAGTTCCTGATGCAGCAATAGAGGCTGGGGAGGATGATTTCCTATTCTGGTGGGTGTTTGGGTGAGATGTGTAAGACTTTTTATGGTGCACATTGTTTTAATTCCAGCCATGCACAGGAAAAGCTGGGCAGTGCTGGCTGAGAAGGTGCTTGTGCACCTGTACAGGGTGGGACAGGCATCCAGAGGCAGAAATAGACACCAAGCCATCCTGTTTGGGCAATTACACTCTTCCTGCCTTCTCACCACAGTCGGTACTTCAGTGGCTAAGCCACAAAGGGAGGAATAAAGACAAATGGATTCTCCTTTCGAAAATACCTGTACTTAAAAGAACCTCCCTCCTGATGGCATTCATTATGTGTCTGTTTATTCATTCTTTGATCACATGATAATTTGCTCCTGCAGAAATGTATCTCAGCTCCACCCTGTGCTGAGACTGAGCCACTTTTGCTGGCACTGCTGGAGATCATTTACTGGGAGAAATTAGCTGTACGCATCCGTAATGGGACTGCCAGAGCTATACCTGCCCACGGCTGCTCCCAGTGCCAGCACTGCCGTCACAGCAGCTCATCTTAAATCCCAGTGGGTTTCTAACTCTGCCCTGGCTTGCACTCTACATCTCTTCAAGAGCTGGTAATATTCTGAGCTGTCCCTAAGTGAAAATGGGAAGAGGAGCTGTTGATTGGGAAGAGGAAAGTGCAATGCCAGCCTCTGTCCCACTGCTGCCCTAATAGAAAAGATTTGTGGATTTGTGGCTGTGGTTGAGCTGAAGCAGCAGCTGCTGTGGTGTCACTTCAGTTTTATTAATTTGGGAGTGAGTGAGTGCAAGGAACAGAAAATGCTGTGGAAGAGGGGAGAGAAGCCAGAGACAAAGAGGCTGGCACAAGTGCCAGGGTCCTTTGCTGGAGTGCAACTCTCTGCCTTGTGCTGAGCCCCCTCACCTACAAATTAAACCTGTTTCTGCTGCCCCTCTCTCTCTGAACGTGCTGCAGTTTTGTGTCTTCTGGATGAGGTCTCTCCTTTGAGGTGTTTAGTTGTCACAGAACCTCAGCTCCTGGTCTAGAGTAACTCAGGTTTCCATCCCACCTGGCAATGTGCCCTACTTTTATTCACCTCTGTTCTGCCAGCCCAGGCTGGGGTTCAGGAGTCTCGGCTGTCACTGGCAGGAGTAATTGCAAAAATTGATTCATGGGAAATGCCTGCAACAGGCAAATCCTTTTGACAGACCAAACAGCCATCATACTCTGCATTTATTTGAGTCAATCAATGCTCTGATGCATATTTGGGTCATAAATACCCTGGTATAAATTGCATTTATCCTTGTGACAGCTGTGTTCCATTACCTGTTATTTATTTGGCTCTGTTGTCCTTTCGTTTTACACCTTGTGGAGCTGTCAAGTCAGCTGCTTACCACTGACAAAGCTCACAGCTCAGAGTTTTCCAAAAATAAATCCTCCAAAGGGATTTGAGTAGCAGCAGGATGTATGTTGTTGGAAAGTCATTGGATGATCTTTTTTGTTTGTTTGTTTTATTTGAAAGAGGAGCTTTGTGCATCTTGTGCAAATTCCAGAATTAGACTTTTCATTTATGTTTCGGAGGTCATTGAAGCTAATAATCCCACTGATTAATGTGAATTTTGGATCACACCCTGCACGTCTTGAAGTTGAATTAACCATGTTATTTGATATTTGAAATGGTGGGATGCTGACTTGGATGTTTTTAACTTTCCCTAGAAGCTTTTTTAGTTTTGTGTCTTTTTACATCATAAAAATGGCAGAATATGGGATTCTGAATGGGAATGGGAATGAATTGCAGTGTCCTTCCAAGAGAAAGATCAAATTGCAGTGGCCACGCTGGTCTGGACAAGTCACAGTCATTTTCTGCTTCTCATTCCCAATGAGCAGCCACATATCCATCGTGCCAGGTTGCTGCACCAGCTTTGCAAGGTGCCAAGGCCTTGGTGTTAATTCAGGAAAGCACTTAATCGTGGAACTAATGACTCTAGAGTGCCTAATAGAAGCATGTGCTTAAGTGCCTTGTTGGAGTGGGGCCAGTGCAGATGTGCCCTTGCCGAGCAGAGATTTGTGAGGCACTTCTGGTCTAGTTTCTCTATAAAACAGAGATGAAAACACTGCTTGTAGTTTTATTCAACAGGTTTTGTTTGCACAAGGATTTTGGGATAGAGGCAGGGACTGAGTTCTATCAGTGGGGTTTATGTGTGAGCTAAACAGCAAAAGTTTTCATAGCATTACTATTGAAGTACGTGTGATATAATGTTGCATGTGCTGCATTTCAGGCCTTAACACTTCTCTATTATCTTGATTTATTTTACTCTAAATGTAAAAAGAGTAATTCTGTAATTTAGATCAAATATCACAGTGCAAAATACTCACATGGCTCACAAAACATAGATGCAAATGGATATGTATTATTTATAAAGCAGCTTTGACATCTTAATATACGTACTCAAAAAAGAAAAGATAGACAGTGAAAGTCAGAGTTCATGCTACACACCAGTAAAATCCATGTAATTTCCCTTATCCAAATCTCTAATGTGGACAGACAAAAGCCAGGTATAAATCAGCTTAAAACATGGCAATTTCTGCTGAGATCCAAATTAATCAGGAATATGGTGTGAATACTCCACTTCAGGTGTTCTCAGGGGGTCACCAGCCAGATTATTTTGAGACGGGTGGAGGAGTGAACTCAGAATCAAAGGCAGTTTTGCAGATGTTAATCTGTCAAGAGCCTCATTCCTACATGGCAGAAAGTCTTGGATTGAAGCTTTGGGGGTTTTGGAGGGAACAAAGGGTGAGCTTGAAGTCTTTCAGATGAGGACAATCCCAGCCTGTTTGGATTTGGTAGGTTAAAACTCTTTGCTCTAGTGCAGCTGTTGCTCAGTGATGGGTTTAAATGCAAATTCACTGATGGTGAAAGGACCTCGTGAGGAGACAGGGCTGGTGTCAGTAGGATGATAGTGGTGTTTACTGTTTCACAATTTCTTTAAAATAGGAAGGATGCTAGGAAGGATGAAAGAACCTCAGTTTCTGTGGTGCATTTCTCTCAGGTCTCTGCTGCAAGAGCCAACAAGGAGCCCTTGGCTTGTTTTCTGTTTGTTTGAACCTCCTTCCAACCTCCACTTCACCTTCTCAGTAGTGTTTAAGCAGAAGCTCTTAATTTATTTTGTCCTGGTTTTGCCCATCCCCAGATCTGAGCTCAGCTGACTGTGAGGGGCTGGTGCTTTCACGTAATATGAGTTCACTGGTCTGAAGTTTCTCTGGGAATGAAAAATCTGTTTGATTAAAGAAACACTGACTTCAGAAAGCCTATCAGCCTGCACAACTCTGTAAGGCAGGGCTGCAGAATGTCTAATTAAATGGAACTGCTCTCTAGAGGATTTGGCTTGCAGAAAATTAGTTTTCATGTTCTTGGTCTGATGTTTATTAAACATTTCTTTCCTTTTTCTCTCCTTTGCAGTTTTTATCTGTAGTTTCATGGTCGCGGCACCAATCTTTGGTTACCTTGGTGACCGGTTCAACAGAAAGATCATTCTCAGCTGTGGGATCTTCTTTTGGTCAGCTGTCACTTTTTCAAGCTCCTTCATCACTGAACAGGTAAGATCTTTGTAAAGACACTTCACAGGGTGTCCTGAAAAGATGGACAATATATTCCTAAATAACTCCCCGTCCCACTGTGCTCAAGGGGAATGTATCCCTCTCCCGTGTATTTAACATTTAGCATGTTGTATTATCTGACCTTTGGTGGGAGAGGAGTGCTCTGTGTAACTGTGTTTGCTTAACTGTGAAAGCTGTCACCCTTTGATTGTGCATATTCATAAAAAGTAACAGATGAAGCATATCTAAGCAAGACTTTCTGTTGACATAAGGGCTTTGTTTTGAGGGAGATCCTAAAGAAGCTTTAAAAGGCTTTACAAAATCTTGGGAAAAGGAATCCATGGCTGGTTCTCTTGTCTTCTGATGTGTAACTGAAGCCACTGGAATTTGTTCGGAGGTCGGCTCACGGTATGTGGAATAACAGAATGCATCCAGCAGTGGTTTTACAGGTGCACTTTGGTTTCTGTCCACCAAGGCAGAGAAAGTGGATGATAACATGGAGATCAGACACCATTTCAGCTTCTCTAACACTTGTCAATGGATTTGTCTGGGGAACTGGTGTTGGAGTTGTCAGGCTCACTTAATTCTGCCAAGCTCTGCATCCCTCTCCTGCTCCCAGGACAGCTGCAGTTCCCCATTCTGAGGACTCTTCAGTGCATTAATTTTCTTGCCTGTCAGAGGCATTTGGAGGAGACAATGATCTGGCAGTTTCTGGGGGTAAATACCCTCTTGTTTAAATAATATCATAGAGGAGATTTAATTGCTGCAGGTGGCAACATTCCTGGAGAGACAAATCACAGGTCCTGGCATCATCCAACTGATTTCCCTAAGGGAGGCAGGGGCATTCCTCATCCTTTCTGTCCAGCTGCGTTCCACAGATTGCAGCATTGTGGTCACGCCTAAAGAATGACAACCAGAGACTAAACCTCTCCACCCTGCTCCCTCCTGCCCACCCACAGGCTCTTCAGTTTATAATAAAAGAAAGTTTCCACCTAAAGCAGACAGCGGCACTCATGTCAGTCTGGCTTTCGCCATGACTGGTTGTTGCAGCATTTCTGGAGCAAAATGCATGTGGCCAAATGTGGAAGCCTTTAACTCAGCAAATTGTTCTGGTTTACCCTTGGCCAGGAAGCACCTTTTCCAGAGAAGGAACGTCTCTCATCTAAAATAAAGAAGGGTTTTTTTGTTTTCTCTTTTGATTTTTTTCTTTAAATATTTCTTATAGCATTCTGCAAAAGCAACTGTGATCGGAGCCCAAAGAGAGAAGCATTTCAGAGGAAACCAATGACCTTCTTATAAACACTTCTTGTGTTATGGACATATATTCATTCTTAGGTTCTCGTTGATCTCCCTGCAATGGGCTGGGTCCCACAGCTGGAAGGAGGGGAACACTGGAACTGGACTGATGTTTTCAGAGTTGAATTTCAGTTTAAGGATTTGGGGCTTATCAACTGGAGTAGTTCAGGGATTAATAGATACGGTTATTTGTACACAGGGGCTCAGAGTGGCAGTAGTATATTGTTAGCCAAAGAAAGGGAGAATAACACTTATAAAGCTGGATTATGTTTGGAATCCAAACCCCAATGTTTGGAAGTCATAAGAGAGACAAGATCAAAATAGCCAGACCTGTGTTAAGTTGGAGGCCTGATCTCTAACTGGGAAGACACGCCACACTGAACAAGGTGAATTCTTGACATGCTGAAAGGGTCAGAGCTGATGCAGCTTTTTTTCTTCATGTAGGCATTTTTCCTGATCTTTGTTGTCTAGGATTCATTAGAGGAGTAAAACGTTGCCTTTTCTCTCAACATTATTTCTTCCTTTTAAGACAGTACATGTGTTTGTTGGTGGGGCAGGGAGCTGGAATATCAAAAACTCTTTGCTGGCACAAATAAAAGCAGTAGTAAAACTACTCTGAGTAGAGAAGTGCTCACATTCAAGTTGACAAGAGAAAACAGGGCTGGAAGGAGCAAATTGACACAGGCTGAGCTAGAGAACTGTACAGCAAACTCCTTTATGTGGCAGCACCAAAAATCCTGAATTAGGTGAGAAACAGTAGCCATTCAGGAGGAGTGTCTTCAGGGACTGCCCTTCTTCAGTTTTTGACAGTGCCCAGTGCCTCCTATCCTGTCACTGCATAATTTAAGTGAATGCACAGCCACACAGCTCAGATTTGGAGTGCAAATGGGAAGAGACAGCTTAACAAAGGCCGAAAGCAGCCACAGAGCTGGTGAACTCTGAAGGCACTCAATTTGTAATGGTCTTGGGCAGTGTGTTGGTTCCTGACTAAAATTTGAACACCTGAAGGAAGCCATGAAAAATGCTGTTGTTTGAGTCATAACTAGATTATTGTGCAAACAAATTTAGCAAAAGGGACATGTTCATTCTTATTTGTCCTACTGTCTTCCCACAACTTCATCTGCTGAGCATGATGCCCCTGGGATATTCCTGGGGTCAGCTGGAGTCAGTTGTGTCCCTCCAGTTCCTTGTGTCCCCCAGCCCTTCACTGGGGGGTGAGGAGCAGAAAGACCTTGACTCTGTGTAAGCACTTGCTCAGCAGTAATGAAAACATCCTTGTGTTATCAACTCTGTTCTCAGCACAGATCTAAAACATGGTCCCATACCAGCTACCGGGAAGAAAATTAACTCTGTCCCAACCAAAACCAAACAAAAGGATTGGAGCACAGTAAAGAGCTCACCTAAGATACTGTCTAAATGCTGTTTTGTTCTGCTTGAGTTAAAAAGAGTGACTGAAAATCAGCAGATAAATCAGGAGTTGGATAGATGTGCCATGCAGACAGTTGCTAGAGAGCTCTGCCTTATTTTAGTATCATTAGTTATTTATTATCAAATATCTCTGGGTTCTTAACATGGAGTAATGACTTAATGAATGAAGAATTAATCTCTTATCTGCTGTCTGCTGGTAGCTACTAAGTAGCTAAGTAATAGGCTGTCACAATGAAAAAGAAAATTAGGCCAAAATTTAGGGGTAGTTCCAGTGCATGTAGGGGGTGATAGAAAATGGCAATGCATGAATTCCACACATAGCAAAACAGGACAACTGATGCTTAAAAGTTAGGTTACTGTTCATGAGAAATTAATTTTGAAACAAATCAAAGTAAGAAACCAAAAAGATACTGTATCACAGAGTGATTCCATAAATACACCTGTTTCCATGGATAAAAATAGCTAATGGTAAATTTAACTGAAGAAAATCATCAGAAGTAATGAGACTGAGATAATATTGATAAGCTCACTTTTTAATGTGGTTTGATAATTTATGTTAGTGCAGAATTTCCGTATAGAAAGATAAGACATGAGGCCTCCTCTGCTTTGGTACTTGCACATTTCTGCTCCCTACAGTGCTTCACTGTTTAGCACTTCCTAAAATAAAAGTTCTGTTAAGAAATTGTCAACGAACTTGTTCAATAATCTAAAATTAGGTGAAGTTGGTACATACTTAGGCATATCTCTAGATTTACTCCATTTATAGAAGCTTCAATAAGGAATGTATGTATCTTAATTTATATTTTCTAAGTACGGACACCTTCTTAGAGATTTTCTCCCTTTAAGCACCTACCAGCACAACTTTTGGCACTTTCACCTGCAAAACCCTTTCTGGTGTTGTTTTTGGTTTTTGCCAAGCATTTGGGGACAATACTTGCTGGTTGTTGCTTCATGAACTGTAATAAATCAACAAAAAAATCAGTAGGTTTCTGTGTGGTGTAGACTCATGTCCCAGAGAAATGAACCAAGTACACAATCTTCATGGAGTTTCTTTACCAGGATGTGTTTCCATCCACACAAAAATCTGAATACATGTTTGTCTTCCTCTGTATCAATATAAACTCTGATTTAATAAGTGACCAGTTTATTTCCCTGGGTAGTGTTTTGATGAGCACAGTGCCTGATTGCATGTGGCAGCTGATCATCTTGAGGTGGTTTATATTCCAAGATCTCATTGGAAAGGGTCTGTAAATCCATCACTTCTCTCTTTCTGGACAGCTTCATATGAAGCAGCCTGGTTATCAGGAGAGATCTGAGAGTTTGTTTCTGGCTGCTTGGATATCCACATCTATTAGTCATAATAAATGTTCTTAGCTGTCTTTTTTTGGGCAGCAGTTTGGCTTAGATGAACCCTGGGGTTTGGGGTTTGGTGTGGAACTTCCTGCCCCTCTTGGCACAACCCTCTGGGACATCAGGACCCTTCTCCCTCGTGGGCAGACACCACCATCTTAGAGCAAGAAAGAGCTTGGAGGTGGAAATTTGCAGACTGTTCTCTAGTCTTGTGAAGTATTGCTATGTCCGTTTAAATATCTTTTCTGTGTAAAAGGGGTGCTGGTTTACAGATGAGCAAAAACTTCTGCTCCACCAGGCTGGAAGACCAAGAGTACCTAATAACCAGCCAGAACAGACTGTGGTAATGGGGGTTGACTGGGAGACAGCAAAGCTGCACATGCTAGAAAGCTGGGAAATGGAAAAGCAAAGAATTAACAAGGGAAACCAGGAATGTGCTTTTGAGTTCTCCAGTTCTTGGTAAATATTTCTGTTCAGATTTTGATATAGCTAACACAATAAAACCTTTTTGCTCCCACTGCAATTTACCTATGGATAGATATTTCTCCTAGTGTTGTTTTCTTTTCCTTTTCTTTTTATCCATCTCTGGAAGAGGAAGCAAATCACCCATGGTGGAGTTCTAGTTAATCTGCAGTGCTTGCCCAAATCCTGTCTTTCAGACTTGCCAGATGTATTTTTAGTTCCCAAGCCTGTCTTTCAAGGAGTTTCTAAAAGAGAAGCAACGAATTGTGTGCAGTATGGAACCAGTGGTTAGCTGGGTTAATTTTATAAAACATAAACATAATCCAACCACCCCCTACACAGGATGATTCACTACAGGAGAAAAAAAAGCCTTTAGTCTTAAGTACTCCAGCAGAAGTTGTAATATAAAACACACAGCTCCTTTGCCTGTGGTTCCACTGTGCAAGATAAATCCACAGCTTGAAAAACAGAAACAAACAAAACTAAAATCCCCAAGCCATCGTTTTGTATGTGAGAAGGAGACCGAGTGTTGTTTTAAGTCACCGTGAATTACTGGAATGTTTATATCCTACTGTTCCGGCCTGTTATTTTTGAGCAGAACTCTCTTGTAGAAAAAAGGCAAAAGGGATTCTCCCAGCAGCTTTGGGAAGTCAGCTGCATGTGCATTCAGTCCCTTCCCTCACAGGCAGTTCCTGGCAGGCCCCGTGGCTGTCACAGAAGTGGCGCTGGAACTAAGGAGGTTCATGGCCAAAGCTTTTGGCTGGCTCTGCTGTGTTTTGCCAGCTTTGATGTGGCACAGGAGACCTGCAGACGAGCACGTGCTGTTGAAATTTGGATTTCTGCACACGAGACCTGCAGATGAGCACATGCTGTTGACATTTGGATTTCTGCACACTTGCCCTTTGCTAGACTGCTCAGGAAAAATATTACCTACTGTGGACTCTCTTAGCAGGAGAAGGTCAGGGAAGTGGTGGTGCTCTCTGTATGGGTGGTGTCAGCTCCAAAATCACTCCGAGTTGCAGTTCTGGCCCTTTGTGTTGCCCTAGCGCCCCTCTCCACTACCAGGTACCTGCAGCCTCCTCCTGCTCTGCCTCTGCTCTCTGAAGTGAGATGTGGCAATCTGTGCATCTCCTTCCAGCTGTCAGAGCTCCCTCCTCCCCACAGTGAAGCTGCTGTGCGTGGGGCACTGGGGTCAGCAGGTGCCAGGTGAAGGAGGTGCTGTGCTGGGCTTAGGTGGCTCAGAAGTCCCAGTAGAGAGGGAAAGGATAAGAGTTCTCATCTCTGCTTTACACTGTGGAGTGGAATTCTGTATGGACTGATTCTGCCTCACTGTCCCTCTCCTGCATGTCTGAAAGGAGGTAGTTTAAAGAAAGATAATTCCCACAGCCCCTTTTAGAACTATAGAATTGTTAAGGCTGGACAAGACCTCCGAGATCATTGAGTCTGGCCATCAACCCAGCATCACCATGTGGAAACTGAAAGGCATCATTTCTTTGACCCTTCTCCAGCAAGAAGGCACTTGCTGTTCCTTCCAAGTGCTGTTCTCAGTGCTCTTGTAAGTTTTATTATCTCACATCTTTTCATATGGATTATATGAGATGTACTATAGGAAAGGTACACTTATTCCTTTAATTATTCCTTTAATAATGCTTATTCCTTTAATAATGGAGCACTGGCTGAGCTGCTCTTAAGGCATTCTGGGCACCTGTCAAGTCTGCTATCATCTTCAGGACAGCTGATTCCAAGTACTGTGTGGGAAACTGTTTTGCTGTAAGAACATCTTCTCTTGCACAGACAAGTGCAATGATTTGAACTCTTGAATCTTGGCTCCTCACTGTTCCCTCAGATTTTTCTAACCTAGGACAGATGCAATGGGGAAAGATTTATATAAATGAAATAGTTGTAGAGTGCAGAATTACTGTCCTGTGTTTGTCTCCTGGTCGTTTTATATTCCTGCCTTGTCTCTTTGCACCTGTCACTCTTCCAAGGGAAACTATAAATGAAAACCAGATTAAGGTGTTCTCAGAGCATCAGACCCAAAAAATCCAATCTTTGAGAGGAGGCAGCTTTTCAAAGGTGTTATCAGAAATTGAAGTGTTGTATTTTCTGCTCAGTGTTGGTTTTTTTCCATCCTGTATCTGTGTCCGTGTATCTGCGAAGCCTTTGGGAAGAGTTATTGAAAACACAGCTGGTGGTGGCTGCCAGGAGAGAGACACAGCACGATTCCAAGGCTTATTTGGAAAGCTTATACCTGTGATGAGAAAAATGAACTTCAACTGACTATCCTAAGGAGTATCTCTACCATACATTGCATTTCCCATCTGCAGAGTGTCTGGAACAGGGATGGATTTGCTCTCCCTTCTGGGACCTGAGAGCAATCAAGATGCACCCGCCACGTCCCACCTTCCCCAGGGGCACTCAGTCTGGCACCATGTCCTATTCAAATTTCTCAAATCACCCCACCTATGTGTCCATAAATGCGCCTTCTACCCTCTGCCACTTCCTTTTAGGTCATTAATTGGTCAGAAATCACACAATATCTGACTCAAACGCTGTGGGTGCTGAAAGAAGAGGTGTTTCCATTGCTGAGTGTCAGAACTCACCAGCACTCCTGTGTGCTGCTGCAGAGGCTGCCATTCCAGTTCGGTGGAATAAGGGCAGTGACTTGCACTGAAATGTCAGACCTGCCCCTCAGAGCTCAGGCATTTTCCAGAGCAGGTGGACAAGGGTTTGTGCTGGAGAGCATCGAGAAACAGGCTCAAAGCTCAGTGCTAATTTGCACAGGGTCTCAGTGAAGGCCCCCTGTAATTGCCTGCCCTGTTTCAGAGGGCTATTTGTTATCTGGGTTACTGGAAGATGTTGAAACCGTTATCACAGGGTCTGTGACTGTGGTTCTGATTCAGCTCCTTCTTTGGAAGTCTGTGAGAACATTTTGTGTGTCTTTGTGGGAATTGAGTCAGACCCTACATCGACACACATTTGGTGCTGTTCCATTGGATCATGGAAATGCTTAGAGACAACAGCATGGTGCATGAAAGATTTTTGCAGCCCAAAGACCTTTACAGGTTTGTCCTATTTTTTTGCAGAAAGCTGAATTTATAGTCTCTAGGTTGAAGAGTAGGAAGGTTAATCTGCTGTGTCAGTTAAGGGATGGTGTGGAAGCAATGCCTGCCTGTAACATCCCACCTGTCCTGCTTTTGTTGTGCTTGTGCAGGAAGTCTCACCTGGGCCAGTTATTTGCTGAGAAGGCAAAGGGAAGAAGGCATGTTTGTTTTATTTCCAGGCTGTGTGTGTCCTGGCAACATTCCTTCTTCTTGGGTTGTGTATTAAAATGTATATTTTGCTTGTCATGCTGCAGCAGAGGCCTAACCCCAGGGCATGCTGATGGAACACAAAAAATGTCTTATTTCTTCAACTCTGTCTAAGTGGAAGTCTCTATAAAGCTTTAGCATTATGTTTTATAAATAATTATTCCAGTATCTTAAGCTCAGCCTTTTTCAGAACATTGAAGGAATGGAAGAATGGGAAAATGCTCCTTAAATAGACTGGGATTTAATCAGTTGGTGTGAAAAAAAAAAAACAAAGAAAAGAAAAAAAAAGTAGTGCTGCATGTAAGTTTCCAAGCAAATGTTAAAATAGAAAGGAATTGTAAAATTTCCTATCAGTCTAACAAGATCCTTGCAGTAGTGTTGTGGCCTGAGGAACACGAGTCCTTCCTGTTGTGGGGTCCATGGGTGCATGCTGGGCTTCCATGTGGGGATGTCTGGCTTGGTCAAACAAGTTCAGAAGGCAAAGCAAGTCACTGCTGCAGTGCCTGGGTGGTCCTGTTCTTTTGGGAATAAGCTTCCCAAATAGCTGAATATTGAGGGTACAGAGAGGGTGCCAAGCTGGTGATGTAGGATGTGTGCCTTCATGATCCAGGGGGATGTTCAGCTGTGGGTCTGGAGAAATGTTACCATTTCTGAGGGCTGTAAACGGACATGTTTAGCATGGGTATAAGTGAGGCAGCTTATAGATGATGTTCTTGAAGCTTATGCCCTGGGAGGAAGCACAATGCTTTAGGAGAGTTTGGTTAATGGAAAACAATCCGTTCATCCCAGGTTTACACTCATTAGGAGGCCTGGAAACAAATCTAAGCTTTCTATTACTGGGGTGGTTCTTGAAGGTTGTGCATATTGTCCTGGAAAACTGGATGCAGGAGGGAGAGAATGTGTTATTCAGGCTCTGGCTTCTGTTCAGATGCAAAAGTATGGATTTGAGGCTTTCTTTGGTTGAGCTCCTGGTTGCCTGCTGATCCAAAAGCATCAGTCACTCCTTGGGCAGTGTAAGTGCTTCCTCAGTGGCCACACACTCTGCGGCCTCCTGGGTCGTGCATAAGGGCTGCGAAAAGGACCATTATGTTCCAAGTCATGTGCAAATAGTGGGAAGATGGGAAATGTCTTACAGTACCAGGTGCTAAATTAGTCTTTTGAAGTGTTGACATTTCTTTTAAATGCATGAAGTTCTCAGGCTACACAAAACACTGCATTTGCAATTCAGATAAGTCGAATTAGAGTACTAATCTCAACCCTATGTAATAGATTTTGAGCTGGAAATCCCTGGGAGTGGTGCTGATCATCGAGTCTGAAAACATGATTGATGAAGTCTCATGAGAAGATAGTCACAAAACATCCAAATGTGTTTAGTGTGGTTTAATAGGTTGTAATTTTGTCAAATAGGCCAGATTTAGAGAATGAAATTAAGCTACAGCATGACAAAACCTTGTCAATTAATAACACTTCAAAAAGGAACATGACAACTGTTCAAGGAAGATCATGAATAAGAAGCAACTCCTAAGTAGAAGGAATTGGTAGTTGCACCAGTTTCTCTCTGGAAATCTGATGCTAAAAGTGAGGCATGTCTCAAATATGGGCCAAACATTCTGCAAGGTCAGCCTTCTGCACGGTTCTTGGAGGCTTCTGGATCCTGATTGAGTCAGCAAGCCAGGGAAGCGTAAAAACAGAAAGCAGGAACAAACAAAAATCAGAGTTTGGAATGATTTAAATGGTTCTTCTCAAAGCTGCCTGCGAGAGCTGACCTGCTGGTGTACTTGACTTTTTAGCATATGCAAAGCAAAATATGCCAAGAATCAGCAGAACCAACAGTATAGGGAAAGTTCCAGGGACTGTAGCTTTGTGCTCATTTCATTTAAATCTTGAGGGATTCCATTAAAATGTGTCCTTCATGGACTCTCAAAACCTGTTCTACACTCAAAAAGGTATCTAATGAGGGCAAAGTGTTCTCACACACAGCTGGCTGATGCTTTTTTCAAAGGCTGCTGAGAAATCACAGTTTCTCCAATGCTTTCAGGGATAGGACATGGGGTTGTGCTCTCCAAAAACCACCAATCCAACCTGTCTGATGGATTTGACTAAATTTTTGCTTAAGAATTAGTCCGAACCAAAGAGTGTGAGCCAAGATGGCCCATGGTGTTAAAGGGGTTGGATCTCACATGTTTTCTGTAGCCATCACTGGAGGTGGAGATGTCAGTGCTGGGTATCAATGCCTGTAGATGTTTGTTCTGGAAAAGCTGGCATCTCTGTTGCTTGGATTTAGGCTTTGCTTGTGGCTCATCTGTGGCTGGGACACAGCAGCCTGTTACTACCTGGAAATATCCTTTGGTTCAGTGAATGCCACCCCCTATTCCAGCTGCATTTGGGAACTTGTGTGTGTCAAGAACCTTACAGTGTTTCCACAGTTGCAAAAATACATGGTATTTCTCCCAATCCCTATTTTTGTGATTATGGCTGTGTTTTGCACGTCTCAGGAAGGAAACTGTGATAGTGCCTAATGCCAGAGATATTAAAGGCAAGTGCTGGGAAGTGTGTCCCACTTGACAGATCTGGAACAAAAAGCAACCGTTTGCTTCCAACCCAGAGCTATCAAGGTTCTCAGGGGAACAGTTTTGGAAGATGCATTCTGGTGTAATGGTTTTGTAACAGGGATAAATGACCGCTATTTCAGCCATGTGAAGGGCCATGGACTCCTCTGGGCCTTACACTAGAGCCAAGGATGAAAAGAAGTGTTTTAACTCCATCTTCTACCAGGCACTGGGACCATGGGGCTCTTTATGATCCCTGTGATTTATTTGAACATCAGCCTTTTTCTTTAAGGTCTGTATTACAGCAACCATGCATCTGCTGGATGGGATTTAGTGAGTGAGCAACCTGGTACCTTCCTCCCAATTGTATCCCAGATCCCTGTCATTAATCCAATATTAATGGCCAAGAAACTAAATTGAGGCAAATGTAAATCCCATTATTTGCATGTCATGTAATATTTTTACAATGGGCAGGTCAATCAAATGAAAAGCCCTTCAGTTAGGGAGCTGAAATGCTGCTTTGTCTTAACTGAGTTCATTGTCAGGACCTGGTGGTGCTGCTTCATCATCCAGTGTCTTGTAATTACACTCCCTAATGGGTTGGAGAATGGGATTTGGGCTTGCTCTTTTTTTTTGTGCTGCCCAAAAATGAGTGAAAAGCAACAGAGGATTCCCTCAGAACTGCCACAGCTTTGGAGGGAGGAAAGTGATGGAGACCTGGATTTCAGACACTGCAATTTTAGTGTTGAAAGGGAATTTCACATTCAACATTTGCAAATAGCTCAGAAAACCTTGCCTCTCATTTTTGTCCCTGTGAAGAACAAAGCTGCTGTATGTAAGAATGCCATGGGAGTATTGCTATTTCCAGAGTGGTTCGGGTTTGTTTTTTATCTCCAGAGCACTTGATTAGGTGCTTCACTTTAGAGCCTCTCTGTAGGTATACGGTTGTTAACCACTTTAGTTGCTGATTGAAGAGTGTGATGGGTAAAAAAGGAGTATTTTACAGCCTTTATTGGTTAGTTTTATATACGAAATAATAAAGTAAATCTTATAAAATAAGGATGCTTCAATCAGCCAGAATCTTAAGTGCATTTTCAAATAAAACTTTCCACATTCAATTAAGTGTGCCTGAACAGGCTGCCTGGGAGAACTAAAGCCATTAACAAATACTAGAAACAATCAAAGCAAAGGTGAGTGGACTTTGCTTCATCTCCCTTGCTCATTTCTATATTTAAATATATATTTTGGTCTCTTTCTGCTTGCTGTAGTCTCTTTTCTTCTTGCAGGGCTCCGAACACCAGCTGAATTTTCCCGAAAGGGAATTGTTCGAAGGTGAGGTGTTTAGAGCTGAGAATCAGTGGGACACTTAATGCATTCAAATGAGCTGAAGTTTGGAAGTGTTTGACGGAGTGTGAATGGATGCTGCAGAGGAATCAGACCTGCTTTAGAAGCTGTTGTAGAGGTGCATCCTAAATGCAAAGGGTCTCAGTATTGACCCTTGAGCAAATGATTAATCAAGTGTACTAAGGTTTCAGTAACTCAGTGGTTTGCTGTTAAATCCTGGTGTGGTGTAGCGGTGTCTCAGCTGTACCGTGGTTATAACCTCCAGCCAGCAGATGTAGAATAAGTGCATGTGAATAGAACTAAAGTGAATGTGTGAATAAAATCTGTGAACACTTCAAGGAAAGCCTGGGGCATTTGCACTTGAATTTTAGTAACCTGCTTGTCAGAGTTGAGGGAAGGGCCTTTGGGTAAGAGAGGCATCCTTTGCCAGACACAAATATTAAACTTGTGTACTTTCTTTACCAAGCAGGCTTAAGGGAAAAAGAGTGAAGAAAAACCTGGTTAGTGTGAATGCAGCAGAGACACAGCAAATGTGAGATGGTGTCTACCATATGGGTTTAACTGAATTTAAATAGCTTACCTTTGCCAAAGTGGCATCCTCACTCTAGAACTGCTTCTGTCCCCAGAGAGCCCATAGTGCTGCTTTGGTGTATATTGATACCTAATGGGAGGTATAAAGATAGAGCCAGAGTCTTCTCAAAGGTCCCCAGTGAAAAGATGAGACAACAGGCACAAACTAAAATTCCGCTTAAACATAAGAAGAAAAGATTTTACTTTGAGCATGGTCCAACACCCCAGTGGGTTGTCCAGAATGGTTGTGGCTCCTCCATCTTTGGAGATGCTCAAAACTCAATTGGACATTATTCTAATCAACCTGTTGTAGCTGATCCTGCTGTGACCAGGGGACATGGACCAGACTATCTCCAAAACTTCTTCTTGTCTCAGCTATTCTCTTATTCTGTGAATGGATGCAAAGGAGAAGAGCAGTTGGAAAATTGCGGTGGAAGATGGACTTAGTATTAAGAGTTCAATTTGAGGGGAGGAGACTGCAGAACTTAAATAGAATCCAGTGGTGATAGAAGTTCCCGGAAATGTTGTGTGCAGTAGTGACTTACAAGGTAGTTGTGATTGTGGAGATGGGGAGGGCTAAGTAGGTATGGGTGAGTCACAGCACACATAATGTGAGTGTGGGAACGAAAGAGGAATCTAAACCCAGTCACATCCCTGCGGTGGGACAAATGGCAGAAGAAGCAGCAGCTGCAGTGGGTCTGCGCAAGGCTGCCCTGCCTGCGGGACTCAGGGCTGGCGAGGGGAGAACTCTTGGTGGAGGTGAGAAGGGTGGTTCATGGTTACATTTATCTGACAGGTAACTCTAGCACGAACTGCTAAATGCACCTGTATCTCTACAGAAGACAGATAAACGCTGATAACTCTCAGCATTGACTCAGAGCTGGTGACCCATCAGTGTGTCTCCAACCTGACTCCACCCAAGCATGTGCCCTGCTGGTCCCTTTGTACCACCCAGAGACTGAGCATAACCCACATGTTTGGTTGAAGGAAATCCTGAAACCAGTGCTTAGCCAAGCTCCAAACAGGGGACAAAAGTACTGATCAACAAAACGTTGTAGTGCACAGTTTTGCCTCCATGTTGGTTTGTATTTTAGTCTCTTGGCTGGCAATCCCCCCCCACCCCACCCCCGTGAGGGATTAGATAAGATTACTTGTCAATAAAGATATTCATCTTCCTTTGTTCCTGCTCAAAGATCTCCCAGATGGTAAGACACCAAATGGCGAAAATTTGGAATGAATATTGAATTATTTAAAAGCCTGGGTTGGACTTAACAGGAAGACATGTTCTTCAGGATTGGCATGGAACAATTCACCAGTACTATGTAGCCCCTCTCTGGTTCTTTACAATATTTATTCTGCTTTTATTAGAGAAGAGTTAGAACCATTGATATTTGAAAAGGTGAGGCATGTGACTTTGATTTTCATATCTAGATTTGACATAGCATTCCCATCAAGTATTTGGGCCCAGAACGTGCACCCACCAATGAAAGCCATGTGCCTTGGTTATATATATACAAAATTCATAAAGCTTTAGGGGTGCACAAAGTTGGAAGGTGTATTTAGGCTTATCTGTTCTGCTGTGGCCTTTGTCATCCATCCAGACAGAGAATGGAATTTGAAACATCAACATCATTGTTTAATGTCAGCTTGTCTCTCATGCTATGTCAGTGTCCTTGTTTGACTTGGAAACGTTCCGATTCTTCAAGGTGACCCCTCATTCCTGGGAGGGCTGAGAGAACTGGAGCGTTTCGTGTTTAAGCAAATACTTAACGTCATTCCTGGGCTCAGCTCTTCAGTGAGTCTCAGCTAATGAGCTGGAATTTGCCCTGTGAGTGTGCAGGAGCCAATGCTCTTAGTCACCACCCCGATACTCAGAGCAGGTTCCTGGTTTGGCTTACCTCATGGTTAATAGTGCATCTTTTGGCAAAAGGTGTGGTGTGTCATCTTTAACCATTTAAATCCTGCAAAATGCTGGGAAAACTTGCTGGAGTGGAAGAGGAAGTGGTGTCTGCCTGGCCAGAAAATGCAGAGTCTGCTCAAGGAGGGCAAATTCTTGCATGCGAGTGTACCTATCAGATGGAACCACTGTTGTGCAGCCCTTGAATTGATATTTGAGCCCTGTGGGGTTTACTTTGTTGAACTGGCTCCTGCAGTATCTCAGATTTATCCAAATGATCACTTGTAACTGCTGTGTTACCCCGGCTGTCTGGTGCGAGGATCAGCCAGCTGGAGAAATACAGGAGTGTAACTCAGGGAAACTAAGTCAATCCCAATGCTTTCTCCTTAGTTTATTGTCATTTCACCACATTTGAGGCTCTGTGTGGCAATCCCAGCTGCTCAGGGTAGGAATGACTTTATGCACATCTTCTTTCAAAGGATGCAAACCCTGATTCTATATTCTTGATTTTTGCATAATGTTTATATAATAAAAGAAGGGAAATATAGCAGAACTCAGCTCAAAGAGGAATTTAATGGTACTGAGTCCTCTTTTACAGAAGCTAAATGCAAAATCCACAGGATTCTTCTTTTAGACCAGCAACAGCAGTTCTGACCATGGTTGCATTGGTGCTGTGCACACCCAGGAATCTGTGACTCTGGAGTGACTGACTGTGGGATCTCCTCAGAACGTGTGTCCCTCATCTGAAAGCAGCATGTGTTTGTCTTCTTTTGAGACCCTTACAAGCTATTCCACATTAAAATGCAAATACTTAATAACCAAAGCTTAAGGATCATATGATTCTTTAGATAGTAAATCTGGTGGTTCAGAGTTGTACACATATTTGGCAGATTATAGGTTTACCGCTGGCAGATAATCTTTTAAAGAACTGTGGCTTTACTCCTTTTGTTAACTAATTAAAAAAGGAGAAAGAACTTCAAGCTGTAATTAGACCTCTTAAAACACATATTACTCCCTGAACAGTTTATACAACTAGGATAAATGTATAATTAGGAGGTTTTACCAAACATGATTAAAGCCAGTCATGTGTCCTAGGCCATCAAACATTTATGTGTGCAGGAGATTGAGAGTAAAGTCAGTATGAAGGTGTGAATAGAAACCACATCATACATTTTATCTGTTGGACTTGATGTTTTTAGAGGTCTTTTCCAACCTAGACGTTTCAATGGTTCTGTATTATAAATATATAACTCCAATCATGAAAGCCTTTTTTCAGATGCAGATTCTGGAAGGATTGTGTCACATCCATAGCTTCTGGTGTTTGGTGACACTGGTGACAGTAATGAGACCAGGTCCCTTGGACCCCATGATCTGTCACTGTTGCTGTCGATGGCTTGCTGATAGTTTAAGAAATGTAGAAGTTGGTAGGTAGAGTTTTCTATTCCTTATTGGCACATCCCCAAGGCGTAAGGAGTTATATCCCTTCTGAAACTCACTTCTATTTTGAGGAATTTGGTTTCTTTTGCTTTATGGCTCGAGGATGTTTTTCCTTCTATATATTTAGGAGATGGGAAGCAGAGAGCAGGTCCCTTGACCTTTTGTACCTCACGTTCACATACGAGTGCTTTCTCCGTGCATTCATTTCTGGTGATGTCATCTCTTGAAGGGAAATTCCCAGGAAGGCTGTGGTGTTTCTGGGTCTCTGCAGCCACCATTCTTCCCATTTGTGGATAGTTTATTGTGTACTGGAATCTTCCCTGGCTTGTGTCTCACCAGCCACGCAAGTTGGAGAAAGGGCCTGGAATCCCTTTTGCATCCTCAATTGCTCCTGGAGCTTGTAGCAGTCATGTTATGTGGTTCAGGTGTCCCTTTCCAGTGTCACATCCAGGCTGGTGCCTTGGTGCAGTGCAGAATCTCGGCACAGCCATGGAGCAGCGGGCAAGGATGGGGATTCATGCCCTGCACTCAGTCCAAAAAACCCACTGCATCTCTCCAAGCCAGGAGATGTTGGCAGCTGTCATGAAGGTGCAGAGAATCTCTGACATGACTGCTTTCCAAAATTAAAGACAAATTAATTGCTTGCTCTATTAGTGCCTTGTTTCAAAAAAACTTCCGTTTCCAGCATTTCATTTAAAAAAAACACTGTTGAGGCAATGAGGTGTTGAGGTTGCTGGGCTTAGCCTGTGGGGAAGGAATTAGCTCAGGTCCTGAAAGCTGACTCAGATACTTTCAGTTTTCCTGCGGAGACCTACTTGCACAGATTAACAAATTACAGAAGAGTTCACAGGCCATATAGAAAGGAATGAGCTTCTTCAATATATATCAATTTCTGCTTGGGGATCAGTGAAATTCAGTTAAAGTCTGAGCTCCCTGCTCTGCTTTTGAGCACAGACAGAATTGGGCTGGTGTCAGCCCTTTTTGTCTCATTAAACTCCTGAGGACTTTGAGGTAGGCTATAAATGGAAAAGCAGTGGGGGGAAAATCCAGTGCAGAGGAAATGGCAGAGGTGTCCTGCTACAGCTGTGGAGGAGAACAGAGTTTCCTCTGCCTGTGGAATATCAGACTTTGCCATGTGTTTGTGCAGGTTGTCATGTCTACATCCACTTGGAGAGGAAAAGGGATTTTCCTATGGGTGTGTGTGTGTAAATGTACACAAAAAATAGCAGTTGCCTGTATTGCATGTGGAGTGGTTTCGGGACCAGTTTTTGAGTGGTTCATGGAATGCCTGTGGTCCAAATGAGCAGCAGCATAAGAATTTTAGGGTTGTTTTGTTGTTTGTATTTTTTCCTTCTTCTATGAAAAACAAAAAGACAAGATCCATCGTGGATGGGACCACTTCTTGTCTTGGGGAGCTCCCCAACTGTCCCTCTTCAGAGACAATTAAAATGTAAGTTTTGAGTGACTGATTGGAGATGGAAGATGGGAGGTCCCTGCTCATTTTAACAAATGAATTTTATCATATAAGTCCCAACAGGGTGCATGCTAGCCAAAGATCCCGAAGAACTGGTAAGAAGAGGTATTAGCTCTTTAATCCTGGATATGGAGCTCCAAAAGCAGGCGTAGGATAGAACCAACTATAAATAATTCCCTAAATTGTTTTAGATTTTTGCATATTTAGCCTAGTTGTCACAACTTAATGCTTGCATGGTCCATAGTCTTGAAAATTTGGTCTCAGAAGAGCAATACTATTGAGATCTTTATGCGGATTAAGCTTTTTAAGACTGCTTTTTTCCCCAAGTGAAGTAAAAAATCTCATGACTTAAGTTGGAATACGGCTGCTTCAAAGAACATAGTTTAAATATTAAACAGATATTTGGAGTACGCTAGCATGGGATAAGCCAGGGACGAGGATTTGATGAGGAACTGAGAGAGGAGAGTGAATGTGTTACTTGTTGCAGATTATTTCATTGTATTGGGCATCTGATTCCGTGGTACTGATGAAACTGAGTCACTCTACCACAAAAGGAATACTTGGTACAGTTTTCCTGCTTTGCTCAAGGATTGTAAGAGGAACCTTCTAACAACATTGTTTGGAGGAAATTCCTGCCCAGTGCATTCACTGGGAGCGATACTGGCTGGTGAGCACAAAATCCTGACATTTTTCTGTCGGTATTTCCACTCTGAGGAACATCCAGTGTTTTACAAATTTGTCATTCTCCAGGCATAAGTAGCATCGTGCACGCTCATCCCAGGCAGGTGACTACTTTGCCTGTCACCCTCTCTGTGATCCAGATCTGAACCTGCTCAGAAACCACAGCCAGCCTCCAGTTCCCTGCTTTCTAATTCCGCATGACTAAGCCTTTCAGCACGTTATAAATACTGTTGCTCATTCCAAATACATCGGTTACCTGTGCACCAACGACTGCCAGCATATTTCTACAGTGGAGTGGTTGAGTGTTGGGTAAATGCCATAAATTAAATCACTTGAGTCACAGTATTGCCCTTTCTGCTCACACCCACGTGTGTGAGTTACGTATGTGCAGCTTTTGGGAGGTGTATGAATGCGAGCAGCACTGCACACACCCTGCCAGCAAACAAGGAACCTGTATTCCCACAGAAAATGGGGATTGCTCCAGAATTCACACCAAAATATGAGGAAGTGAAGCATACACAAAAGTATTTTGTTTTTGTGGCTATTGGAATCCTCAAAATGTTCTTTTTAACCAGGGATTACAGTGAGGAAAACAATGCAAACACATCAGTTGTAGATTCTTGTCTGCTGATGGATGTATTTATGACTGAGGCATATGGCTTGGTGTCTGCATGGCATTTTCCATGTTTGTGAAGGAGAGTTGTACTCTAGCTTGGCTTTGATGTAGGGCACAAAATCAGTAATTTCCCTTTACTTTTTCCTGTCTGAAGAAAGAGAATCAGTAATTGCTCATTATTCCCAAAGCACTTTCATGTTTAAGGATATATCATAAGCATAGAATCACAGAATGGTTTGGGTTGGAAGGGACCTTAAAGCCTGTCCAGTTCCAATCTCCTGCCATGGGCAGGGACACCTTCCACTGTCCCAGGGTGCTCCAAGCCATGTCCAGCCTGGCCTTGGGCACTGCCAGGGATCCAGGGGCAGCCACAGCTTCTCTGGGCACCCTGTGCCAGGGCTTCACTACCCTCATATGGAAGAATTTCTTCCTAATATCTGATATAAACCCGCCCTCCTTCAGTTTAAATCCCTGCTGTTCTTCTCACAAATTCTGTATAAAATAATGACAGTAAAGTGAGGATTTGTAGAGGTTACATTTGTAGAAATAGATTTTTCCCTGTGCTTACAATTTTCTGCATTGACTGTTTCATTTCTGCCCCTGCAATTACTTCTGGGTGTAGCTCAAGCTGCTTAGATGGCTGAGAACTTGCTTGTGTTCATGTACCAGGTATTCAGGCATCAAAGCATCGTGTCTTATCCTGCACTCAGCAGCGCTCAGAAAACTGCAGGGGCAGTGAAAGAGCTTAGGTTGAAAATCAGGTCCTTGCAGTTCACGAAAGTGTTGCTTGAAATGGGCCATGAAGAAAATTCTATCAGATAACCAATTCCTTTTTGTCCATTTTAGATTTTGCTGTGCTGAATGTGAATTTTATCCTCGTTCTGTAGGGTTGCCCTTTACCCAGGAAGGCAGGAGGTTCCCTGGGCAGCTGAGTGCCTCCCCCATGCCCCTGCCCCGTGTGGCTCCAGGTCATTCCCTGCAGATCCTGCTTACAGAGCACAGGGATGTTCCTGGGGTTCCCATTAAAGCTCAGATCTCCTCTGAGGGTTTTGGGGAGGTTGTCTGCTGCTCTTCAAGGCAAGTGGGGTGAGATGGGTGCTGAGCACCTTTGAAAGATTGCATTATTCCGTAGCTTTTAATGAAGGAAAACATTTTGTTTGGGGAGTTGCAGGTTCAACTCTTTCCCAGCCTTGAAGAGCCTTTAGGATTTCACAGTCAGAATTTGTCCTTGTCACACTGGTGGGTGGGTTGTGCTTGGTAGCAGTTGCTGTTTCTGGATCCCAGAGCAGGGTTTGTTACACTCACCCACTNGCGGGCCTGCCTGAAGAGTACCATAACCCACCTCCCCAGAACTTGCCAACTCAGGCTTGGCAAGAGTGAGCTGGCACCTGGGAACAAACTGGGGCTCTTCTGCCTCTTTCAGAATATGTTCTTGAGTGTCACTGAGTAAATGTTTTATTATTACTTTTCTTTCATGCCTGTAAATCTTCACAAAATTATAGTTCCTTTCTTCTGGGCAAGAGACAAATGAAACAACTCTGAAATTCTGAAAATACATGCATACAGAAGGATCATTTTCCAGTCACGTGGATTTGTATTTCCCTGATTTCACAGATTTGACTGTTGTCCATTCTGAGTTTAAAAAGCCAAGGGGGAACCTGCTAATGTTTATATTTCTTTTTCTCAGTATTTCTGGCTCCTTGTGCTCTCACGGGGTTTGGTTGGCATCGGGGAAGCGAGTTACTCCACCATTGCACCAACCATCATCGGAGACCTGTTCACCAAAAACACAAGGACCCTGATGCTGTCTGTTTTCTATTTTGCCATTCCTCTGGGCAGGTAAGTGACATGAAGTTTCTTTAGTCTGGTTTTGGCTTTTCTCTTAAATAAACTCACACAGATCTGAAATTGCTAATGATGGTAGATCTTGACATGAGTTGGAATGGTTTAGACGGAAAAATATTGTGAGCAGTGACTAATTAGTTGCAGGAATTAGGTTCTTTTTGGCCCTGTTACTGGTTCATGTGTGACTTTTGGGAACTAATGGGAAGTTTTTTGTTGGTTTGTTTAGATTTTTTTCAACTTTTTTACAGCAATGGGGTGGAAATGGAATCAAAATATTTTAGCTGACTTTTTCTTTCAGTTGAGTTTCCTTATCAGCCCAACACAGTATCTGATTGTTGGGACAGGAGGGAATCTGTCATTATTTTCATTTTTTTAAATAATGACTGACCCTCTATTGTGAGATTGTCGGCAGGGTGGCTTTGCATAGTTTGCATACCAATTCCCAGAGCTAGACAACATCCTGTGCTAAAGGGGCATTACGGGTTCCTTTCCAGCAGGGAATACATGGGCAACATGTTCCAAACTCAGAGAAAAACTTCTGGTGGTGCATTTTGCAAGCTGGAACACTTACCTATGAGATAAAACTCACAAATATCCTTTTGCTCTTGAGGAAAAAGAGAGAAACAGATTCTTAACTGGTGAAAAGACTATTTTGCCAAGAGGACCCAGGATTCCAAGTATTCATGTGGAGAATTCACTGAAGTAGAAAGAAATTACAAATATTCATCCTGTTGAGCCTGGGACTTCTGGGACTTCATTATCTCAATATCCAGCAGCAGCATGGATCACAAGGCCATGGAGGATAGGACATGGGCTGTAAACTGAAAGAGGTTTTGACTGGATATTAGGAAGAAATTCTTCCCTGTGAGGGTGGGGAGGCCCTGGCACAGGGTGCCCAGAGAAGCTGTGGCTGCCCCTGGATCCCTGGCAGTGCCCAAGGCCAGGTTGGACGGGGCCTGGAGCACCCTGGGACAGTGGAAGGTGTCCCTGCCCATGGCAGGGGTGGCACTGGATGGGTTTTAAGGTCCCTTCCAACCCAAACCATTCTTTGATGATTCACGGTTTGATTTTGAGGCCTGTCTGGGTAAAAGGTCCAGTTTTGGGGGGGGTTATAGCTGGCAACCTCCAAAGCTTAGCAGACTCTTCAATAAAGGCAGGGGGGACTCACAGTTGCCCCACTGCAATCCTGGCAACTTTTTGCCAAGGCAATCTCAGCAACAAATGCAACAATTTTGAAGAAAGGTATTTACCTGCAGTTCATGTTGTGAGAAACATGGCTATGTTCACCTTTAGTCTCTTGGGATGCACTTTTTGTCTTATCTGTGGCTGAAGGTCTCCCATCAAACTTCTTGCGTGTTCTTCTTGGTTTTTCTTCAAAGCTAACAGAAAATTCTCTCTTCCTGCATAATTAGAACCAAATACTATTAAGTGACAAGAAAAAAATCTAATAATGGAATATGGTCTGTCCTTGAAGGGCACTTTTTAACGGAGAACTTGAACATAAAATCGTTTAATATTCATATTAGCACAGAGAAAGGCCTGATGTAAAAATGAAATTGGGAAATAAATTCTTTTTGAGTCTTTGTTTCCATCCACTGCAGATTGAAAGGTCAGCTATAAACTTCCAAATTTCCATCAGATTTGGACAGTTTTAGATCAGCAGTGCTGGGTAGAGTCACGTATTACCCACCATCTGCTTAAATCCCCATGTTTCTTCCTGTAGGACAAGAGAGTCGAGGACACACAGTTGGTTGTGCCTCCCTTAGCCTTTGTCTAAGAACAGCTGTGACTGTGGCACATTTAAAGCTCTGACCAACTCTCACCTTGGCCTTTCTTGCAGTGGCTTGGGCTACATCACTGGCTCGAGTGTGAAGCAGGTTGCTGGAGACTGGCACTGGGCACTGCGGGTAAGTCCCTCGTAATGACACATCTTGGTGAGAGCTGGTTGGTTGAGTGGTGTTAGGAAGAGTTCCATCACACAATGGTTCAACCTGTTATTATATCTGGGAGGTAAAGGATTGGGAATTACATCTGTGAGTGTTAAGTGCATGGCAGATGCACTCTTCAAGCAAAGGGGAAAGGTATGTGGGCTTCGCTTGTGGGACTTGGTGTTTTCCCTGCTTGGGAGCAAGAATTTTCCAATCACTTTGTTATCAATCAATCAATCATGACTTCTTGATGGGGACGGGAAGATGAGACAGTGGCCTTAAATCAACTCCACAGTCTTTCAATCCCCTGCTGTCAAGAAACTCTGAGAATGGCTTCCTGCTTTGAGGAAAAAACACTTTGTTCCAGTTTCCGCTTGTTTTTCTGCCCTGAGACAGTCGGTTTCCTTCTATTTGAACCTCTTGGGACCCTGATAAATGGGCTGAAAAGATAATCCCTCCAATCACATACTCACAAACAGCTTCTGCACACAAAGATGTCTTGAAAGAGCTGAGAGGAAGTGGCCCAGCAGAACTGGTTTCTGACCTTTGGTGCTGTGGGTGGCATGTGAGGTGCATTCTCTGGCTCTGGCACTTCATGGAGACCATGAAGCTCAGGCCAGCACCATTTATAACAGCAGGTGATGAAATACAGGCATTCCCATCTGAAGCAGAGGTGCCCTCCGTGGCACAGACCATGCCCAGGGTAAGCAAAGCTGGGAATTACCATGGGGGTTCATCAGCAGCTGGGACAGTGGAGGGCAGTTTCCAGCTGTGCACCTGGAGTGGAAAGTGGAGTAGCCTCCAGCTTCCCACCAAGAGGATGCTGCCTCATTAGACAACAGAAATATTTAAGGGTAACATGAACTTTTGAGCAGAGGCCAACACAAGGAGTGAGAACCCCAAAGCCTCTCCTCTGGTCAGTGGGCTTTAACCAGAGTGCTCTTGGAAAACCCAAATCTGTCTGTAAAACCCAAATGGTTAATTTGTGCAAAGAGATCATCACTAGCACTTTTCAGGTGGTGTCTTCACAGTTATGCTGAAAAATCCAGGCTGTCTGCAAGACTGTGCCCCTTACAGGCCATGATTTCCACTATAAATGAGACATTGGTGGAGGATTCCCTGGCTGTACAAAGTTTGGGGAAACTGATGAGCTGCACACATCTGTGGTTGTTGCTTTGGACACCGTTGCTCAGTTTTTTTAGTCACACAGCACACATAGAAAGCTTCAAGACATCAGTGTAAAGCAGCTTCCATCCCTGTTTTCCTGTCTTCCAGCCTGAATTTTCAATGTTTCTTCCTCTGTTGTACTGAAGTAAACCTGAGGAAGATGCCTGAAAACAGGAAGCCATTGTGGGTTAGCTGGAAGAGGGATGTATGTCAAACAAGGGTTTTCATAGCCAGCATGTTCCCTACATCCAGAAATCCTTCAACTGATCTCATTGCCTTTAAAAGGCTTCTGCATTCACCAGAAACCAGCTGGTCTCTCAGTCCAGCTGGGAGTAGGTTTCCAAAGAGTTATACATCACTGAAGAATCATGTTTAGATGAATCCTGGTACTTCTTAACACAATAGACTGCCTTAATCAGAGTGTTTTCAAAGCTGCATGTTTCCAGAGTGAGATAAGAGAGTCCAGGGAATGACACGGAGGAAGGAAAGGAGCCTCAATGCTCACAGGTTCTGACTGGCTGTGAGGAACAGTCACCTAAACCAAGCTGATATATTCTGCTTCTTCCTGACCAGTGAAAGCAAACCCTCCTGACTCCTGTTCTAATTCCCTGCTCCTTTCTTGCAGGTATCTCCTCTCCTAGGAATGATAACAGGGACACTCATCTTGATATTTGTGCCTGCTGCTAAAAGAGGAAATGCTGAACAGCTTGGGGCGCAGCTGAAGGCTCGAACTTCATGGTTGAGAGACATGAAAGCATTGATTAGAAAGTAAGAGTACCAGTAAAAAACATGTTTTGCCTCTAATGCTTAATCAGAACATCCAGTGGTCTGGATTTAGCATGGTGAAACTGGAAAGTGACAACATGCAGGGACTTGCAGGAAGTTTAGTCTGTGGACCTAGGAAAGAAAATCACAGTTACATGAGGTATTGACTGCTGTGACAATGATGGAGTCCACATTTTGCTCTAACCTTTCCAAGATTATCATCTAAGAAAGAGTCTGCTTTGTTTGGCTCATACTTCACACAAATCAGAGCTTTTGAAGTGTAGAAATTGCTGTTTTCCTGTATTAATTGTTGTGCCACTGTTGCTCAGACACTTAGATCCTTTTTCTTTTTTAAAAGAGCTGTTTTGCGGAGGGGAAAAAGATAGTTTTAGCAATTTAAGAGAAAAAAAAACCACACAGGAGCTTGCACTACAGCAAGTTAAAATGTATGTGTTTATACAACTATGTGTGACTGAATCCATGGGAACTGAATGTGCTTGGGCGCATGTGTGCATAAAGGTGCACATGCTCGTGAGTGTTTGAGCAGCTCCACTTCCTTCCAGAAAGCTGGCCTGTGAATGTGCAAATACTTTCACTTGTGAATTCAGGGTTACCTTGTAATGCTGATGGGAAACTTCATTTTTAGGCTAGAATACCTCCCTGGTATTGTCATCCAGTGTCAAAGGAGTATGAAAAGTGATGATGGATAATTTATCACTATTGCTATGTTACTGCTTTTGGTAGTTTATGTGAGTAGTAACCATATGATGGCATGGACGGGGCAGGAGAAGTGAAACTGCTCATCCAGGTGAACAGGTGAAAGCCCTGTAATTCACATACCATGTCTTAGTGACCCCGTACTGATTGTCTTCTCAAACAGTCCCTCGAAAAACAGTCCTGTGAAGCATCTCTGATGAGTTCAGTATATTATTATCAGTGCAGCGTCCTTTGTGAATAATCCATGCTTCTTATTCTCCATTCCTTTGTACCCCGTGTTACCCCTGCCCCTTGGCAAAGGGAGGTGGCAAGTGTGCGGGAACACTGCTCTTTGTCACTGAGGCCCTGGCTCCTGCGTGGGGCTCCTGCTTTTGCACTTTCCCTGCTAAACCTCCTCCTGGTTTTGTCTCCCCAGCCGCAGCTACGTGTTCTCATCCTTGGCCACCTCAGCTGTCTCCTTTGCCACAGGGGCACTTGGCATGTGGATCCCCCTGTACCTCCACAGAGCCCAGGTCGTGCAGAAGACAGCAGAGACCTGCAGCTCCCAGCCCTGCGGCACCAAAGATAGGTGAGAGTCAGAGTCAGAGCTTTACACAGGAGGAGAGGGGGTGGGGGCTTATTTACCAGAGGAAACAGGCAATCCCACAGAGACAAGGTCCTAGAATGTCTGTAATTTCCTCTAGGTTCTTGCAACAATGATAGGAAATGCTGGGATTGTAAACTAGGTTTTATTTCTCTTCTTCATTGCATGAAGTCAAACCGAGGGAGAAGCAATGACCTCAGCTCTTTCTTAGTTCCCAGGCTGTGGTGCAGAGTAGAAAAGAGAAAAGAGAAATCCTCTAAGGAGGATGTTTGGAGAGCTGAGAATTTGGTTTTTTAAGACCCATCTGTGATAGCAGCAGGATAAACTGGCAGGTTGGGAAGCCCCAGTGGTGTCTGTGGTTCCCCTAAAGCTGCAGAGATTATTCCTGTAGGCTTTTGTTTCTGTGTGAGGCAGGACTTCCCTGTCTCATTGCTCTGTAAACTGCTGTGTGTGCTGAGTTTTGCTGAAGAATGTCCCAGAGATCTGGGACACTTTGGGGTGGAGTGCTTGATGTTATACAGGAGTTTGGTTTTTCAGTCCTGGTTATGGAATATCACTTGCAACACAAAAGTTATGAAAAGTAATTCTTCATTTTGTGATTTACCATGGTGGCACAAACCAGAAAATGCTATAAAAGCATTCCTCCAGGTAAATAAAAGATACTAAAAATGCCTTTTGTCAGCTGTTTTGCTTTTTAGCTCATGAGGTAAGATAATATTAGGAAAACCTTCTTGTCATAGCAGACATAATCCCATCTCAAGTAAAGCAGTTCATGGTGTGGAGTCCCATCAATGAGAGTGTCCAGCAGACAATCTCAGGCTGCTCCACAGAAATGCAGTGAGCAAAACACACATCTCCAGCCTGCCTGCCCGTCTGCTGTTTGCAAAGAGAAGCTCTCCCCTCCTTGATGGCGCCTCAATTTTGAACTGCCCTCAAGCCACTCTAGTGTGCTTGCCCAAGACCCTGTAATCCAAGTCCTGCACATATAATAAGGAGAATCCTCCTGGCACTTTAAATTGAAATTAACACATTTCAAATGTGTAACCTAACACAAAAGAAGAAGCTTCTTTGAAGTGGCCAGAAGGGAGTTAAAAAGTCAAGGTATGTTGGAAATCACTAGTATTTAAGAATCTTTTTGGGTTTCCTTGCCCTGAACCCTCCTGGTGCCTGTCCATGATTTCCCCTCACATGATCAATGTACAGGTTATTAATTAGTTTTGTGTATACATAATTAGCTGTTTAGGACACTTTGGAGGAATCTCAGTTCCACCCAATGAAGCACAGTGAGCCCCTTGCACCTCTTTGCCCGTGGATCAAAGCCTGTGTACAAGGATAAATTTCATATGCTGTGTTTTTCGTAATTGCAGGGGAAGAGGGCTAAAATCAGGAGCATTTGTTTTATTTAAAATTTGCAAAGCCAGTGTGCACATTTCCATTAGTCAGTTTACCCTAATAATTTGTCCAAAGACTATGCCCATTTTGGGGAATAACTTCCAGGAAAAAAAAAACCCCACCTTTTTCTTATTTTCTTTCTTTTTTTTTTTTTTTATTTAATAGTGTGATCTTTGGAGCAATCACTTGCTTCACAGGCTTCCTGGGTGTAATCACAGGGGCAGGAGCAACCAAATGGTGCCGGTCAAAGACGCAGCGAGCCGATCCTCTTGTCTGTGCCGTTGGAATGCTGGGATCAGCCATCTTCATCTGTCTGATCTTTGTGGCTGCCAAGAGCAGCATCGTGGGAGCCTATGTAAGTATAATCCCTTCCATATGCCAGCCCCTGCCAAACCCTTACAGGACTGTGTGTGTTGTCCCCTGCAGAAAGCCTGGGATGTTTTCTTGCCTTTGCCCTTCTGAATGTCCTTCTTTTTGCCTCTCAGCATTCTGGCACTATCTAAGTGTGCCTGATAGCTCAACTGCTTATCCCTGCTGCCATCAGAATTCAGAGCTCCATGGAAACCCACAGCCTTTGGGCTGTTCTATCTGCACCTCAGTCCACACCTTTATTGCTCTTGCCTAATGTTTTGGTACAGGAAAATTGAGCACTTCCCTTGCAGCAAGGGTATTGTAGCTCCAGTGCTACCAGATGACAATTACAGTGTAATTTGTCCGTGGGCAAGCTTTTGGCTTCCTTACAGTACCATTCATTTCCATAACTAGCTGGATTGCAGCAGGCCAGTATTAATTACCCAGTAATTTCAATTTGCTATCTGTATTACCATAGCCCCACCATAGCCCAGGAACCCACAGTACTTGATGCTGCACAATGCAGATTAAGGGATGGCCCCTCCCTGAGCACTTGTAATTGAATTATATAAAAAGATATGAACTAGATCCTGATAAATAGAATGGTTTGGGTTGGAAGGGACTTTTGAAGGTCATTTAATCCAACCCCCCCTGCACTGTGCAGGATCACCTTCCCCTAGACCTGGTTGCTGAGAGCCCCCTCCAATCTGGCCTTGAATATTTCCAGGAATAAAGCATCCACCACCTCCTGGCCACCCTGTGCCAATGCTTTACCACCCTTGTAAGAAACTCCTGCCTTACATCTCATCTAAACCCACCCTCTTGTAGTTCGACTGAAGGGAAAAAGAGAAGCTCAACTATAATAACCCAGCCTCGGGCTAGAATCTTGCTTTCAGTAGGGAGTAAAAATCCAGTCACTGAACAAGTCTTTGGTTCCCTTTTAATGTCAGAATGCGAGAAGCCTGGGACCTGGGAGAAGTTTATGAAGGGAAAGCATGAGATGTTTGGGATCCCTACTGAAAGCCCACCCTTCACTTCCACACAGCAGCAAGGAGATTCACTTACAAGTAACCAGCCAACTGCTGTTCCTCATTTCTCTGTATTTCCAACACTGGCCTGGCCGTGGTTATTTGCTGAGTATTTCTGCAGCTGCCACGGTTATGGGGAAGCACAACCACAAAGAGTGGAAGTTCAAAATCATTCAGACAGAGCCAAGAATACCTCCTCTGGCTATTTAAGATTCAGGTCTCTGGTTTGTGTCCATGAACTAACTAATTGGCAGAAAAATTATCCCCGCAGACAACCTGTGAGAGGGTGTTACTGGCTGGTGAATGATTAATCCTCCTTTCATTGATCTGTCACACCCCTCACCTGCTCCCTCCACCTCTTCATGCAGACAGAGCTGTGATTTTCTCCTTTCTCAGACCTAGTGACAGACATGTTCATTTGTGGTGTTCAGTCTCTTTATACAGAAACCTCTCCCTTTCTAGGCTGAAAATACTGTTTTCAAAAATTGTGCAGCAGCAGGTGGCTATTAGTCTCTTTTTTCCTATTTTTTTTTAATAGCCATGTGACTATTTTGCATTGTTTAAGTATATAAATATAGATGATATTATTTAAACAATCCTAGAAACAATTTATTTTGTTATGGATGAGCAATAAATCTAATAAAGAGTCAATGATTTGCAAGGAAGTTATAGCTGCATATGGAGGGGGTATAAGGAATATGAGCCTGTTTGTGATGCTGTTAGGCTGCAGCAGGAAGCACTGCCTCTCCATAGCCCTAAATATACTCTGCAGCTGAGAACCTGGTGCCCAGAAAGAGAGGACAGGTCTGTGATGGAGCTCCCAGTGCCTCATAACACAAGGTGTTATTGTGGCAGTGCCATACTGGATTGACTTTCCAAGGCAAGTTTCTAAAACAAACTCTTGTTTTTGCATGCCATTCAAAGAGCTGTTGCAGTCTTGCAGACTTCCAGAGCGTTTAATTCCCCTGTATTTCAGTAGGAGACCTGCATTGCAAGGTTGCATGGTGTACCAGTTTCTTATTGCTCTTTGTTTAAAGTCTCATTGGTCCATAATGAAGGGGAGAGCATTCTGTGAGTGGTGAACAGAATGTTGTCTAGGTTACCTTCCTTATCTCAAAATCCATGATAAAATCTCCTTCTGGAAACAATACATTAAAATTTATGGGTTGATTTTCTTGTCTCTGATATCTTCCTTGACAGCTTGTCCTGGCTCACATCCTTGAGTTCTGTGTCTGTGAAAGGCAAGGCAATGTTCTGGTCTGTCCCCCAGCGTGGTGGTATTTGCCAGCCTTCTGTACTGTGACTGTCCTTAGGCTTCTGTCATGGATCACACCATGCAAAACTGACAGTGAATGGTTTTGGAACCCTCATAGGCTCGGAGTCTTAAAATTCTCCCTTGCAAGCAATTCGGTGGGTCCCCATGAGATGATGTTCTCTCACTGTGAGTGAGAGCTGTGGTGGCCGCCAGATCACCATCTCCCTCCCTGCTTTAGTTAACAGTCGAGAGCTTTATTGCTGATTGATACAGGCATCAACTTAAATGAAGTGTTCAGCACTCCAGCAAGAACGTGCAGAGCCCTTGCTTTTTAATTTCTTGGTTTTATAGGTTTTATTTTTTTGGAAAAGACCTGCATTTCCATTAACACGATCACCCTGTCCCTTACATGCTGTGTACTGTCTGCTCTTTTCCTCCCCTGGACACGTGGACTATTTCTCTCCTGCTCAGTCCTTTCTTGCAAGTGCTTTTGGGCCCTGGGGGCAGTTGCTATTCCCATTCTGTAGCAGCCACTCCCACCTGAGGCAGGTAGACAGATGAGGTTTTTCCAGCCAATCTTTTCATACTGATCCAGTAAATTATTGGCAGTGGTAAAGTGGCTGGCAAGGTGGAATAAAACAACAATTCTGTATCGTTTAGCTGCCCAGACACTTGTATTTCTCTCTTTTACTATCTTGCTTGGCTCTATAGTCCAGTCTGTTCTTACTCAGTTTTCCTTGCAGCATGTGGATTTGTGTGTTGTAATCCAGCTCCTTAAAGCAGCAATTTGCATATCTGTAGTTGTATTGTATCCCACTTTTTCTGAAATACAAACCCTTTGAAACTTGGTTTTCAAACCTGTCTCTGAAAACCCATTATCTGTGTGGCATCATCGTCTCACAGTGCTCAGACATTTCAGCTGCAGATTTTACATTTGTTTAAATTTCCAAGTGACTGGAGAGAGATGCTTTGCTTCGCCTTCCTTTTGACACTGTTCCAAATTCCTCAATTTCAACATCTATTTCAATTCCTCAAAGACATTTTATGATCTTGCAGAAACAGCAAATCCCAGGGTGAAACCTTGCCAGAGAGCTTTTACAGCATCTCAGTCTCAACCCCAGGGACTTCCTGCTGTCATTTTGTTGGTCACCTGCCTACTTCTGAGGCATCAATATTGCCCAGCACTGAGCTGGAGTTAGAATTGCTCCAGAATCAGGAGTACATGAGGGTGTCTTACCCACCATTTCAGAGAGAAATACAAATAATGAAGGTACCGACAGATGTGCCCTTTGCAAACAGTAATGAAAGGCGTTTATAACCTGCTTAGAACTTGCTGTGAGAGCCGCTGGTGTGTCCACTCTGAAACCTACTTTATTTATCATTTTTGGGAGTCAGAATTTGCTAACTGCTCACTTAAACAGAAAAGCACAGATGAGCAACTGGACACCAAATGGACATGGTGAGATGTTACACACCACAGCTGGAGTCAGAAAGAGATGTATATATAGAAGTGAAGTCTCAGTGTAAAATAAGCCTTCAAAAAGTGTGTGAGGAGTCAAAACCGTGAGCATTTCAGGAGCTATTATCTGTTCAGGGCTGCCCTATTTGCTGTAAGCATCCCTAGAGAATCCTTCTGCAGAAATGCCACTTATCCTCACATGCCCTTTGCAGTGGGTGAACTCAGTTTTATAAATCCCCATCAGCAGCTGAAGGACAGGTATTTTTTAATGTCAGTATCTTCTATCCTACTTTTTGATCTTCCTCTTGTTCCTCTTCTCCTTTTACCAGTACCCACCTATTAATCTCATGTTTCATGGATTGGTGAAATACACATTCATCAGCTCAAAACTGGTGTGCTCTGAAATCTGTAGCATTTCACTGATTTATTTAAAGGACTTGTGCTAAATTCCTGCACAAGGGACCAGTTCTACTTGCTGCCTGTAACAATTCAAACGTGTGCGTTTCATACCAGCTCAAGGCAAGCAGTTGCCTGTTTGCAATGCTGGGAGCAGGCAGGGGAGGTCGATGCTGCATTCAGAAGTGTGATTCCATTCTTCCCAAGCTCAATTTAGTCTTCTCCAGCCACAGAACCCCAGAAACAGCAGCTGCAAAGCTGTAGCAGGACAGATTTCAGAACAGGTCTGAGTATGGAGCCGGTGTCCATGGGACACCTGGCTTCAACTGCTGCCAGCACCTTGGTTTACTGGATGTGTTCTTACCTTGGCAGTTGTCATTTCCAGTGAGAGCCAAGCTTAAGGCAGGCCAGTGCACAGTGATAGAGAAATAGAGATTTCCTAACTGACCCGCTGGCTGTAATGACTGGCTCGGACACCATCACAGAGGAGGCAGATCCAGTCACAGAAAAAGGGGATAGGGAGGGAAAATAGGTGGGAAACAAAGACAACTTTAGAAACAAATAGAGGAAGCTTCTGTAGGTCAGTGTGTAAGACTTGCTAAATAAAGCAAATTATTCCTGGCAGTGCCATGGTGGTCTGAGGGGTTTAGGGCAATCTCAGCTGGTGTGTGGGAGGGACAGCGGCAGTGGTCACACCACGTCACAGCTGCCACTCCTGCAGTTCTGTGGCTTTCAATGTCTCTTGTTGACCATCTCCACGGAGCCAAGGATTGTATTTCACCACAAGGCACTGAGGTTGCAAAGCCCATACTTTATTCCAGTCTTGGCTGGACAGATATTGCCCATGTACTGCTGCTGGGGAGGGAAGGGATCCTCACAGAGTGTGCAGGGAACCTCAGCTGGTTGCTGCAGAGCTGAACACGTAAGGTGGTTCCCAGGAATGGAAGTGGCTGGGCTTTGGGGACTTGTGGCCTTCTTGCCTTTTCTAACTGGCTTTTCAGAACAGAATGGTGCAGGTTGGACTTGATGATCTTACAGGTCTTTTCCAACCTCCACAATTCTATGATTCTGAGTATGCAAGCCTGGGGCTGTCTCTTCATGCTGGTTTCTCATGTTCTTCTGAAATCAAAGGTGTCAGCCTTTAATTTTGCCTCTCTGTAGATCATAAACTTAGTTTACAGTAACAACATTTCAGGCCAATCCTCTAGAGCTCTGGTACGAGCCTATGGATTGTTAATACTCAGGATAAACCACAACAGCAACAAGGAGTGTACTGTGTAGGTATGAGAAAAATAAGCAACAAAGTTTATGACAGGTTATTTTTCCTTTGAATGTCAAGTGAATAAATCTTCTCCTTTCTGTGTGTTTTGTTACAACAGATTTGCATTTTTATCGGAGAAACTCTTCTGTTTTCAAACTGGGCTATCACAGCAGACATATTAATGGTGAGTGCACTTTGGAACAGCATCTTTCCATGTTCAGAGCAGTTTGTCAACTTGCAAGAACAACCTGAAGTTCACAATTTCTTCCAGATCCTACTCCCTACTTCAGCCTATTCCGGTTTTTAATAATAAATAATTATTGTTATTTTTGCTTACTGAAAAGTGACATAGGGAGAAAGAGAGAAAAACATTCTTCTTGTCCTTTGTTCTGAACACCGGGGAGAGATGTCCAGAAAGGACAACATTTCTGAATTCAAATAATTCCCCAAAATTTTAAGTGGTTTTGCAAAACCCCACATGCACAAAATTCAGGCAGCATTTCCTAACAGCACGTTGGTGGGTTTTGTTGTCAATAACTCAGCTTTGTTCTGCAGTAGGAAATCCTTCCCTCCCTCCCTCCTCCGACCACAAAGGCAGCCCATCTACCTACCATTCAACACATACACAATAGGAACCCACCTCTGGGAGAGCAGGGAGGAAAAGAAAGTATAAAGAATTTTTGGACTATGTCCACCTTGTCCAAGAGGAAACTGTCAGGCACTTTTCACCTCATGTCCTTCATTTTTCATTCTTTCTCCACCACAGAGCTTTTTAAGTCTTTCAAATCAGCAAGCTGACCTCAGCAGCCCCATTTTCACATGAAATAGTCTGAACATTCGTTCAAGAGCTTTGCGTGTTTTGTAGGGGTTTCCATCAGAGCCCATCAAACATAATACTTGTGGAAACCCCGTTGTGAAGGAGGTGTTGCTTATTCTATGAAAAGAAAGGCACTAAGGCACAGAACCATTACAGGACTTTCCCGAGGCCTTTTGTCAGCTTGTTGACAGAACTAAAAATATAATCAGTCTGGCATCAATAGAAAACTCCCTTGACTTGTATTTGTTGGTTATGCAAACGTCAGCGAGGAAACAATCGGGCTGAGTATTCTTAGATGTAAAGATAATGGTGTTGCTATATTGATTCAGCAAAGAACTTCAAGCCTCTGCTTAAGTTCTGTTTATGTTGAAGTTCAAGGCTGTGTTTATATTTTAAAGTAGCTCTGCAGTTGCCATCACCGTATTGCCTGATGAACTTTGGATCTTTCACTCATTTGTGCAGAGAATGCTTTGAGAGCTGGGGTGGGGTGGTTAAATCCACTTCCCTCAGTGTGGGCAAAGCACAGAGAAGCGAAGGTTGTCAGTGTGCTCTGGCAGCATTGGATGGCTTTTACTGCCCAAGGTTCCTCCTCCCAGGTCAGCTGTGGTGGGACAGAGCTCTTTGGGGCTTCCTCGGGACTTCCATGGGCCTTTGCAACTTGTGCTGAGTTCAAGGCTGCTGTGGCCATTCATAATCTGGTATCTCAGCACTTTCACAGATGTGCAGCCTGGAGACAGCTGTGCTGAGGAAGAAATTACAGCACAAGATGTGTAGTTGCTCATTCCTGCCTCCTACCAGAGCTTCCTGTCGCATTCCACCTCTGGCTGTGGTGTTCCCAGGAGCAATCCCAGTTCTCTCTGCTCTGAATTAGTGGAAAGGTTTAAACAGCAGCTGTTTTATACCCTCCCTAGCATTGGCTGGCACAGGTAAGGGCTCAGCTGAGGTGGTCCCAGCTGGATCCTGTCAGACATTTTCAAGGTCCTCCAGAAAATCTGTGCCAGAGACAGACCTGAAATTTGACCTTGTTGTCTCAAGGTAACACCAAAAGATATTTTTCAACCAACTGCTCTGTTATATCAAGGGTATTAGGACTGCCATCATTGTCCCATTTTAATTACAGAGGTTTTTTGTGTTGATTTCAATGTGACTTCAATATCCTGTAGCTTTTTAACAGCTTTTATAGGATTTGCCATCTGTCTTACCAGTATCCTATAGTCAGTTGCATTTTGTAGGGATGCATTTGCAGTTATTTATGTTGCTTTAGTGCAAAAGAGCTCCATAAGAAATGATTGGAAATAATAGTTCTATTTTCCAAAACATGGTAAAGAATCTAAAGCCGTGTTAAAAATTGGATTTTGGTAATTGCTGCCAGCTCTTCAGCTCCCTGTTCTCTGGTTTATTTGGGAAAATGAACTGAGTGGTGTATATAATGCCCAGCTTGATGCATTAACAGCACAAGTGGACCTGTGGAAGTTTTAAAGAAATAAATGTAAACATCACTTAGATGAGGACAGGGCTGGAAGCAGACGGGCTGAAGTGCAGACAGATCACCCAGGGGGTGAGAGGGGGCTTAGGCTGTCAATAGCTGAGAGCCAGGGCTACAGCCACGTTTGACAGACAGCCTGGTAGAAAGCCCTTGCCAGAGAAAGGTGTGGAAATGCTTTAGCAGATGCACGTTAAATGCCTGGCAAATTAATTTCTACTGATTACTATTTATTTGGTGTAATCGAAAGTGTGTCTGTTCTTGCCTGAGGCTGGGAAGGAGTTTAAAAGCATTATTAGTGTAAGCTTAACAACACTTTTCCCTATACATAAATATTACCCTGTTTTCATGGATAAAAGCTCTCAATACTGGCTGAACACTGTTCTTGCTGATTTCATTATGCCAAGAGTGAGGCTGTTTGGAAATTGCATCCCAGATGGTTTCTCACAGCTCTCCCAAGATTTACAGATCCCATGACTGCTTAAGAATCCTACTGGGCAAGTTGTTAAGCACCTCCAGAGGTTTTGCAAGTTTAATTTCTGTGGCAAAACAAGGATGCTTGCTTATTATCTTCCAGTTTGTTGGCCCTTCCTAGCCCTGAGCTTGCATTGCTGCTGCTCCTGCGGTCAGAGCGCGGCTCCTCAGCTTGTCTGCAGTGCGAGGTGCCGAGTGCAGGCTCTGAGAAACTCAGTGCTGCAGAGTGCTCTGCACTGCCTGAGATCCTGAAAGGCTGATATTTGTTCCAAATGCAAATTTGTACAAAACAGGTCTTATTCTCCTGAGCACAGCTCTCCATATCTCCTCCCAGGCACATGCTCAGATGGTGCTTGGGGAAAGCAGGGATGTTTTGTGTGGAGCTTGCTAATTATGAAACAGATTTCATCAGCCATCTTTGCAAATTGGCCTTAAAATTGTCAGAACCCCAAAGTAGCATTAAAACTGCCTTGTAACAGCAATAATAAATGAGTTTCAGCGCAGCAGGCAAGTGTGTAACACTCTGAGACACCTGGAGTGTGTGGGACTTTGTGGGAATCTGGTCCTGATAGTGGGAGTTTCCTCCATAGCACATCTCAAAAATAGAGATGATGGACAAGGGCTTGGAATTTTTGTATAAGAGCCAAGAAGCAATTTAAAGTGCCTCTATTTCAATCACAGTCTCTTTAGGTCTTTGCTGAGAAAAGCCATCCTCCAGTTTATGCATAGTCCTGACATTCATACAAAAAAATTGCTCAGCATATTTCTGTTTTCTTTTAAAACATTAGTTCTTTCTAAATGGTCATGGCCTGCCATGGAGGAGCAACTTTGATGTTTTGTTGTAGAGTCAAAGTCTTCCTTTAGGCTTGAAACAGGCACCGACTGGTGCTCAGCTGTGCCATAGGCATGGAGGAATGTTGCTTTTATTCTGATTACTTTCCCTAAAAATAAAACCCAGTTATTTATTTAGTACAAAATGCTGCCCTATTTTTATAGCCAAAGATAAATTGCATTTCCAGGGGTTCTTGCTGTTGCTTTTCTAAGTGCCTCCACACAACAACAGTCCAAGTGCTGCAGGTTAGATTTGAAGGCAGGGGGAGGAACGCCTGGGAATAGGAGAACACAGCCCACTCCAAACCATCCGAGGGCAGCCGCACAAGGGCTGCAGGTGGAGGTGTTCTGCTCCATGGTGTGCTGGGAGCTGGGAACCACAGCAGCCTCCTTTTCTTCATTTAGGAGTATTTTTCTCAGACAGTGTCTGCCTGGCTTTTGTGAAGGGTCTCTCTGGATCCCAGCCTTTCCCTTTTCTGAACAGCAGGGATGCCTGGGCTGTTTCCAGGTTCTGTCAGTGCCTGGAACAGGGTTAGTGCACGTTTTCTTTGTCTTTGGTGCCAAAAGAGACCAGTGTGAATTGTCCTGATGCAGAAAGGGCAGTGGAGTGCTTGAGAGAGTGGAGTTTCTATTAAAGCTAAGACATAAACATCAGAACTCACCTCTTTGGCACATGGCCTTTTCCTGGGAGAAGGGTGATCTCTCCTTGGCTTTCCCCATTAACTTTTTTCAGACCAGCTCCTGCTGGTTTCATGACAGGAAGATGTCAGCAGTAATCCCTGGCCTTTCTGAACCTCTATTTAAAGAGCAGAGGTTTCCAAAGCTGCTTAGTCAGCCTCCCTGCCCATGCTCTGTGCTGCCTGCCTCTGAACCTGGCATCAGGGATGAGCCAGGACAATCCCACAGGCTTCCGCCTTGGCTGCTGGGGCTCTCCCACCTCCAGTTTCTGTGGGATGTCCAAACCAGGCCATGGATGGTTTGAATTTAGGTCTATTTTAGTATTGAGATGCCCACTTAGAGCTGTAATTTACTGCTGTCTTCCTAGAACAGTAGATGTTCACCACCAGCTGCTTCCTGTGCATCAGAACAAAATGCTTTTCAAGTAGGGATAGGGTGAAGTATTTTAAGTATTTTTTGGTGTGTTTTGGAGGTGCTAGTTTAAGCTTTTTTTTTTCCTTTCCAAAATATTTTTCAAGGAGGTCATGTTCATTTGCTTGCTCCATGTTGGGTTTTTGCTTTGAGGGGGGTGTTTGTCTCCTGAATTCCAGACCAAATATACCAAGTTGTAGCACTTTACGGTGTTTCAACCATCAATAACTTCTTCAGTTAAGCACTCTGAAAACTTGCTGGAAACTGTACCCCTACTCGCAAAACTACGTTTGCATAATATAGCTACACATACAGAATTATGTCTAATATATGTGTGTGTATTCATGTGTATAAATTTTATATATGCATGAACACATATGGTACTGGCATCATTAAGATTTCGTCCTCTAATTTGCATCAATTCACTGCCACTCCCTGAAACTGGTAAATTTTTAATGAATGTGCCATTTCCCTTGTCCTTTTCCTACAAAAATGGGTAGAATACAGAACCATTTCTTCTCCAGATTTGTTAACATAAACTTTACAGAAAGAAAAAATTGGGTTTCAAATTTCCTGTTTGACATTTATGCACAACTCTCAAATTAGGTAGAATTTCACTTTATCTACCCAGGTGCCCTTCCCCAAAGAGCTGTTGCAGAATACTTCTCCACTGCCCCTGTGTGAACTGGGGCCAGGTGGGAAGAACAAAAATAACTCACTCTTAATTTTTCTTTTCTTCTGTCTGGTCTATCCAGGCTGCATCCACGCTCTGCCTCCTCGGGGAGTGGGAATGAATTGTGGGGCTTCCCTGCCATTCGCAGCCTGACCTTCAGCACATTTCTGTGTCTCTAATGAAGTTTAGAGCTAATTTTCCTCTTGGGATTTCTTTCCCCAAGTCGTGCTTAGAGTTCCTGGATGCAAAAGGAGGACAGAGCCTGACATCCACAGCCGGGTGGCTGCTCTGGATCTGAACGTGTCTTGTTCTTCTGCTGCACAACAGAAGGAGAACAGGGCACCTGCTTAATATGGGACATCAAAGTGCATTAGCAGCGTGCATTTGCAGCTTTGTCAAAGCAGGGGTGAAAGAACTGGCAGGTCATTCTGAAAGCACATGGTAAAACCCTAAGGAAAAGCATTTAATCTAATTTTACCCATAATTCAGAATTGTCTGTGCTTGGAATGAGATGATAATTTTAATTAGGCCTCAGTTCTCTTCTAGTCTGGGCTTTCTCAACTCTCTTTCTTTTGTTTCTGGTTTTTATGGTAATTCTTTCCACTGCAGACAGGGCAACCCCTCTTCCCTGTGCGGGATTGTTCAAGCACTGCAGTGTGCTTTAGTCCTGTGTCCTGAGTGAGTCCTCCCCACCAGTCAGTTCAGGTAAACTGCATAGCCCTGGCTGGGGATGGGCCAGTCCTGAAATGTCACATTTAATTAATAAATTACTTCAGGAAAGGAATGCAAGAATCCTGGCAAGGCAGGGCTGCTAAAGAAAGACTGAAGGCAGCCCATCAAAGAGAAAGCGGGAATATTAAAGGGATCATGGTCTCCAAAGAGCTGAACAAGAGTCATTCCTGTCAGAGCCACAGAAAAAGGCACAATGAGAATCAATGCTTACAGACAGAAACAAACCTCTCTTGGATTTAGAGACCTATTGCATTCTTCATTACTTCCAGCCTTTAAATCAAGACAGGATCAATTTATAAACTGGGATATGTGGACTCGATGCAGATGTCCTTAGTCAGCATCTTTAACAATTTATGCAAGAGACAATTACTTTCTTCTGCTTATAAAAAGTGTATTATAAAATTAAGGTCATTCCACAGGACAGAGAGTTGCTGGGTTTTTTTCTTTTTTAATTTTTCATCCCCTCCCATGGTTAGGGCTCTGGTCCCTTCATGGGGAAGTAATTTGTGTTTTCCACTACTCCTGTGTAATCTGACTGATTCTGCATGACCTGGCTAAGGGTGTCATGTCCTATTAGAGGAGTGGAGACCAAAATACAGTATCTTGGCTATGGAAAATTTTACTAACATGACTTTGTCATTTTTCACAAGTGGAATCACAAATTTTTGCAAAAAATATAAAGTGGTTAGAGAAGGAGTGGGAAGGGAGGATGTGTGACCATGACCTTTTATACTCATGTGGATTGCTGATGGTTTAGGAAACAAAATAACTTTCACTATGGAATAAACCAGAAATCCCAGGTTACAGCGCTGTCCTTGATTGGAAGCCTGGTAGTGTTGAGAAACCTTAAATTTCATTCTCCCCACTAGCAAAGCAAAATACAATCTGAGAAGCAACAGCAAAGTGTCTTGTGGGCAAAGCTGACAGTCCAAGCACGGCTGAGAGTGGAACAGAGTGGAGCAGAGTGGGCAGAGCTTCCTTCCCTCAGCACCTGCCAACAGGAGAACTCCAGAGCAGGAAGGGAATCTGAGGCTCCCGGTTGCCTGAGCCAGCCATGGAGTGGCCATGGCTCTGTCTGGGATGGCTGGTTTGTTTTGTGCTGCCCTGGGCATTAACTGAGCAGCACAAGACAGATGGGCAGGTTGTTATTTCAGCTTCCTCACCTATTTTTGTTTCTTTCCCCTTCTTTGCAGTACGTGGTCATTCCAACTCGCCGTGCGACCGCAGTGGCCTTGCAGAGTTTCACTTCACACCTCCTGGGAGATGCTGGCAGCCCTTATCTCATTGGATTTGTAAGTGCTCACAGCAGGCTCTGGCAGGGTTTGCTTTCATTTCCGAACTGCTCCTCTGAAATGCCAACTTAGATCCTGCTGGGAAGGAGGGCCTGTGGTTGTCAGCAGAAAGGGAAGTGCTGCAGAGCAGTGCAACTTTTTTTACCTGGTTGGGTTGTTGTGAGCTGCAGCTCAAACCAGAGGGAACTGCTTGGGTGTGGGAAATGAGCTTCCACATCTTTTTAGCCTAAGGTGTTTATAAAGCTCACAGACAGCTCTGTAAAGAATGAGTTTTCTTGCTGTGGTGTGGACTTGGGGCCCATAGAAATTAGGCTGGGAGCGAGTCGTGTGTGTTTAGCTATTAATTGACCTCAGAAACCAAACACATGTTTGTGGGCAGCAATACCCAGCTGTACCTGCTTTGTGTGGTAGTAAATCATTGACCCACAGAATGTTCTGGGCTGGAAGGGACTGACAAGGATCATCCAGTCCATCTCCTAGCCCGGCACAGACACCCCAGCAAGTCCCAGCCTGCACCTGAGAGCATTGTCCAAAGGCTCCTGGGCCTCTGGCAGCCTCGGGGCCATGACCATTCCCTGGGGAACCTCGGCAGTGCCCAGCCAGGGGTTTTTATTGGTACTCCTTCCTGGGGTGTTCACTTTGGGCTCCTTTCTGTGACTGTTTCCATGCTTGGCTTTGGTCTGACTGAGGATCTCCCTTCCTATGCCACCATTATCCTGCTGCAGAACAGAACAAGAGACCCAGCTTCAAAATCTGGCAGTCAGAGAACATTCACAGTTGAAAATAAAAGGCCTGGGAAATTTAATGAGGAAAAGAAATCTAGATATACTGGGGAAATACCTTTTTCCTGCTGTGAAGTTTGATGCATGGAGTTTCAGGGATCACAGATCATCATTTATACAATATAGTAGCTTCCACAAGAAAATCCCTAAGAAATCCCTCAGTGACCCTGCCCACGGTGTGTTGAGGGTGCTGCTACCCAGGGATGAACTGGGATCTTCACTGGTCTCATTGCCTGAGAGACAGGACTTTGATGTGCTCCTCCAGCTCAGACACAGCTGCTGGGTGCCGTGGGGCTTTTTTATTTTTTACAGCCATCGTTGCTCATCTATTCATCCTGTGGACACTGGTGTGCATAGCTACACATATTTATTTATATATGTTTAATTTTGTGAGTATATCTGTTTAAATATACATGAATGTTTGCTCTTGAATGGCAGTGCTATGACTGCTCTGTAGGCCTGTGAAACACACAGAAAAAGGCAGATAGAGATAAGACAGAGAAGACCAAAGAAATGAGAGATCTCTCAAGAGAATAAAAATGCACGATTTAGCTTACTCTTTATTTACTTCATTGTTCTGGGTACCTGGGGAGAAATGATCTTATTTTAAAAGTTATTTGAAGGTGGCAAGAACAAAGGAATTGCAGGAGAGGCTGCTTTGAGCTGGGTAGGGGAATGTGGGGGAGGAGAAGGAGACAGGCAGGACGGGGAGCTCGGAAGGCTGGAGATGAGGGCAGGGCTGGGGCAGGCCAGGCTGCCTCAGGTGCCTCTGCTGCATGTTCATCCTTTTCCTTACATGACAGGGATGTCCAGGAGGAATACCTAGAACCCTGAATGACTGCAATTATTCTTGAAAGTTGCCTGGGGCTCTTTAATGTCATAGATATATTAAAAAAAAAGGTCTTTGGTTGTAGAAATAATGTGCCTTGCCCTCCTGGTATTCAGAGACCCAGCAAGTTGTGAGTTACTTAAGGATTCTTGGCTGAAATATGCAAAGCCCCAGTTTAATAGCTGCATTGGGCTTTCTTGGGCTGGGAAAATATTAGTTATTATTTTGAATTATCCTTTTCTACTGCTGTCATTGTTGGGCAGTTGTGATTTGGGAGGAGATGATGCAAGTCCAAGGCTCTGTGCAGAAGAGCAGGAGTGAAGCACTCCTGTCATGGAAGCTGCCAGCATCCCTTTGGGCAGCCTCTTTCTGGCTGGGCTGATCCATCCTCCCTCTGCTACCAGGAATGAAAGGTCAACTACAGCTCCACATAACACAGGAAAACAAATACTATTTCAAGTGAGAGGACAAACAGCCAACTTCTGCACCAGAGCTAAGGCAAGCACTGAACCTGGGTGTTAAAAACCACAGGATTTGTCCAGCTGCAGTGCAGGATGGAGAAAGGTCTCCATGCATCACTGAAACCTTACCTGGGCAGGTAACAGGACTCAGTTCCAATCAGGATTTTCAAGGCAGTCTATGAGGGCTCAGTAAGCATGGCTGGAATCCTACATGGTCTTGGTGAGTTTATAGTGAGATTCTCTGTAGCAGTGATCTTAATAAAGAACCAGCGACCCTTGTCCTTGTAGCACTGAGGTGTGGAAGGCCCTTGTCTCTGCTGGATACCAATAGATGTTGTATTGATCTTGAAATCCCCATGTGGAACATAGAAGGTGCTGATCAGCCACAGCCTCAGGTGTGCAGTTGCTGCCATGCTCTGTGGTGTGTCCTGAGAGCTCAAGGTCACACTCAGACTTTCTGTAACTTCTCCCCATTTCAAATCTTGCACTTCAGCTCCTTAAACCACCCAAAGCATCAAATACACATTAGTGCTTAAAAGCTAAGTGGCAGGGAGGACATATATGTGGCTATTTTTCTTTAAATATTGGTAACTTTTATTATGGTAAAAAGGCTTAAGATTGCCTTATAAAGGAGTTATGCAAATGCAGCTTTAGGTTGTCAGCTGTAATTTGCATAAAGCTTTACTGCATGGCAAGGTCTGAGATCAATTACTGTAAATCAGCGCTGCCTGTGCATTTACAAATATGAATAGGCATTGCTGTGGTATTTCAGTAGATGAGACAGCTTTTATTCCTAGAGAGCTGTAACTTTTTTCAGGACCTTTGTGATAATCAACCTGCAGAGTTTAAATAACACCTTTTTAACAATTCCTGTGTCACTCCATGCTTCATTCTTGAGGCAGTTGGTGAGAAATCTCACCTGCTGTGATCATTCCACCCAAATACCTGTAGTACTTTTCTGTCCTTGACTGCTCCCACTATGCAGACACAATTGCTGGAGCAAGGAAGAATTAAGAGAAATGCCCCAAATCCCACCATTTGTGTTGAGTATCAGGTAGAGGTCTTCAACTGCTGCCTTAGACAGCATTTCAGACTCAGAGGAGCAAGTGGAGGGAGGTGGCAGCAACATGGGAAATAGTTAACTCTTCTCAGGCTGCACCACAGCTCCAGCTCATTGTATCAATAATTCTGGTTAGATCTTGGTTGCCCTTTACAATAAAACAACTGTAAGTCCATTCTCCTGTGTCCATCTGTGCCCGGACATGAACCTGTTTTCCCTACTCAGTGTTTACATCATCCTTCTTGTTGTGTCGCCCTCCACTTCCTGACTGCTTTTCTGCTTCTGGAAATCTAAGTATGGGCAAAAGGGTTTTTTATTTCAAGGCTGTGGCTTGGAACTTTTTCTTTCCTTCCTCCAAGTTTGTAATTTGCTTCCTACCCGAGCACTCTCCTCTTCCACCCTTGCCTTCCCTCCGGCTGTGATGCCAACAGGAGCTGCTGCCAGCATTGCTCTCCCCACGTGTGCCAGGGCAGTGCTGCTGTGGGCACACGCTGCTATGGTCACATGCTGCCTTCTCTGCCCTGGTGCTGTTTGCTCTCTTGTTTGCTGAAACTCTCTCTCATCTTCTCTGGGCAGCTGTTCATGAGGGCTGGGGATGGAAAGCAGTCTGCATGTGCTTGTCACCTGGCAACACCCATCTGTGAGGAGGGTGTTCTGAATTGCCAGAGATCAGCTCTCCTCCACCACCACCTTTTCATGGACTAAAACCTTCTCCCTGGACTCCTCTGGAGGTGGTTCCCATGTTTTCTGCCCTCCTGGGCTGTTTCAGTTTTACTGGAGGGACACCACCTCCAGCCACTCCATGCCAGCTGGGCTGTGGGAACCTTGGCACCCTTCACTTTTCTCCCTTCCCCAGCTCTCCTGGAAGCAGGTTGATAAACTAAATCTAATGAGCTATTTAAGCAGCAAGAATACTAATGACCTTCCTTTAGCAAGTAGTTAGCAGAGCAGTGTTAATTATCCCTGGTGAAGAGTATCAGGGCAGGCAGATCAGCATTTCATTAGGGGCAAGGCAAGAAAAACTGTAGTAAATGCAGCAATTAAGATACTTTCTAATGAAAGTTATAACTGGAAATGCAGATTTCACAACATGTTGGCCCAGTTTGAAACAGCCTTTTTGTTGATTTGGTTTGAAGGTGTTTACCTAACCGAGTATATCTGTGTAGAAAGTAGTTCTGTGTGTAAAGACTTGCCTGCCTGAGAAAGCAGAATTCATGTATTATGGTTTAAAATTCATATTTGATGGTTTAAAATGCTATGGCTGCTTCAGAGTAGGACATGCTTACTCTGGAAGAGCACTTTTTCCAATTTAATTTGCTAGATTAAAACAGGCCACAGCCTACTGGGATTCAGATCCACTTCTGTCTGACTTAAAAACAGAGTCGTGCAATAAAGTGGATCACTGGGATGTGATGCTGCAGTCTGGCTGTTCTGTCCCTCTCTGACAGCCATTCCTTAAACATGGCCCATGGCTTGCTGGTGGTCACACAGTCCTGGCTCTCCTGCCAAAGCAGGGTAGGAGATGAACTTGAGGTCAAAAAGGCAGTGATGCCCTGTAACAAAAATGTGCAAAATACTCTCCTGGCATCACTGTGTTTCATGGACCATCAGGAGATATTCCACTGCTCTTGTGGGCTTGAGGATGGAACAGAGGTCTCTGTCTCGTTGCCTTTTGCAGCGTGTTCTAACACAGTGTACATGAGTCTGTATGAGCAGCATCTCCCATAGAGCTGGTAGATGAAACGTGACACACATTTATGGTTTTTATTGTTCTTCCTTTACCAAGTCCCAGCTGCTGGACAGGTGTGGTGTAACACTGATGGCATCACTCCTCCTGCAGAGATCTTCCCCTACGTTCATTCTTGTGTATGACCCACACTGTGGTGGGTAAAATGGGACTTGGCCTTGCTAGTCTGAACATCTGCTGGAAAATAGTGTGAGGATGAGAACCTCCAGCCCCTCATCCTTATTACCTGTTTCTTCAAGCAGTAACTTTAAGTTGGGGATTTCTCTGGTCCTGACTGAGTAATTAAAAGCCTTTTCCATAGTGCACTGAAAGGCCAAATCTTTGTCATAGCTGTCAGCTGCAAAATAAGAGGAGAATTAACAACCTGGAGACCAATCCTCATGGGATTTTTCTCCTCCTTGCAACGAGCTAACAAGCTTCCCAGTTCTGATGACTCAGCAGCAGACAAGATTTAAGTCTGCCAATAAAATACCAAATTACTTCCCATCTATAAAATGCTCTGTGCCAAGGGTTCACGGCCTGCTTTGGTGTTTTTCCAGAGCTCTGTCCATCTGTCATGTTCATGACTTTGTTAGATGTACAGGTTCTCAGTATTTTTGACAAATGTTTAATGTATGTGAAAGTGTCTCGTTAGAGAAAGCCCAGAAATCCAGAACAGGTTGTTGTTGCACTCGAGTGTTTCAAGCTCTGTCCCATCTGCTCTGTCACTTCTCTGTGCTCTGGAAACCTCCTTAAATAAACGTTTTCTTCCTCTGAGCTGCCAGGGATCCTGCACGCTCCCAAGATGGGCAGTTTTCATGGTGCTGATCACCTCTCAGAATGAGGTGTCCAGATTCTTCAACACAAGGAATCACTTCACTTTCCTGGGATGTACAGGCAGGGAAGGGGCCCGTGCTGCCAGGAGAGGTGGGACAGGGAGGCTGCTGATGGTCCTGTGCCACAGACCTGTTCCTACCTGGGAATGGGCACCCCCATCCCTACACATTCACATACCTGGGCCATTCCCATACCATGGGAGTTCCTCCACGCTTCCCATGGTATGAGGCATCTCCCTCTGGGATCAGAGAAAGTCCAATTTTAACTTAGAAACTCCCTGGGCAGACCAGACTGGAGAGAAAGGCAGTTAATGACTTGGAGAGACTTTCAACCCGCTCCAGGGCAAATGGGGCAGATGTTGCTCTGACCCCCAGACGTACCAAGTCCATGTCCTGGCATTACAGGCAGCACCCCTATGGGGCATCTTAATTTACTGCAGCCTTTTTCAAGGCAGCACTATGTATTTAATGCAGCCTGGTCATCTGGGAGGGGGAAAATATAATTTAAAAAACAGGTTTACTGCCTCTTATTATAAGGTGTTTGTCATGCCATTTAGCACAGTGCAAATGCTTCTACTCCCCCACAGGCCCAGGAAATTGTTTACTTTATAAAATCCCTCATTTTTGCCTTCTCATCTTCATTTGCATTCATATTCAATTTTTTTAGAAAATCAAAGAAACCTTTCACATTCACTCTGACTTTAGAGTGGGTGGATCCCAAACCATTGTGGGGTTACAGGGAATACTGTGTTAAGGAACTGTACTGACGTGATCACCCAGCGAGATCCTGACTTGTATCAAACTGGTAATCATGAAAATCAGGTATTTGTGCCAGAAATATCCTTTTATGTAGCAGGATTTGTGGCAAAGTGGCAATGCCAGAAATTTAGAAAAACCAATTACAGAGGAATCGAGATACTGACTCAGCAACGAGAGAGAGGAAATGAAATAGTAAATTCAGAGATGCTGTTACCATTACTCTGTGTAATTAATAAATCAGTTAATTTACCCACCCGGGCTGTTCAGGAGAGACAGAACACGGAATCCAGATGCCTTCCTTGGGCTTCAGCCCACCTTGGCTTCCACTACATCCATGGCCTGTCCCTGGTTCCACAGCACACATCACATGCTTCCCAAGAAAGTAAAGAAGATTCCCTTTGTTCCTGCGCTGTCTCCTGCACTCAGATGGAGAGGCAGTTGGGGATTCGGGGTTGGGCTCATGCCCGTTGCAGCTGCACTGTTGCTTCTCTGGAAAGCAGGAGCTGTCTCCAGCTGGACTCCATCCAAGCGGCTGCCACGGGCCGAGCACACGCCGTCCATGTTCTGCTGTAAAAACACCTCGAGCTGAGGTTTATTTAGCAAAGCCATTCCCCTTGGTCTGAGCTCTGTGCTGCACAGCAAGGGAGGAGATGTGAACTTTCACAGTCAGGTTGGTATCAAAGACTGGTGATTAGACTGCAGAGCAACAGCAGGACTTCCTTCTTGATTTTCCACCCCCACATTCTGCGTAAATGTTTTGAAGCTTTCTGCCACCTCCCAGCTGGAGGAACAAAAGAAGGAATCCCACACATGATCCCATGCTGCAGAGCTGGCACCGGCCACGCACAGCCCCCGCAGTTTGTTACTCATGTTCGAGAGAAGACACCAAAAATTATGTGTGATTGGGTCTTGCCAAATGCCAGTTGGCCAGCTCAGGATGCTGTCATTGCGAGGAGTCTGGAAAGGCCAAAACTGACAATACGGAGCAGACCATTTGGCAAATGGTGTGTCATTCTTGGAGCCCAGGTCTGTAATTATGTCCTGTGTCCCTTGGAGAGGAGATGCCAAAGTTCCAGCCTGAGCAGGTGGTTTGTAACTGAACGGAACAAAACAACAGAGAGCGGTGACTGTTAACAGCAAAAACCTCTACGTGGACCCTGATAGAATTCTAGAGTTAAGAGATGAAGACACTGGGGAGGGAATTCTATGGAACCTGGATGAGGAATCCCAGCAGACTGGGTGGAAAGAATTATGCCTTGAAACACTGAATTTTTTTTCTAAACTGTGCATTTACAGAATGTGTTTGGTTAAAAATGAAAAATACAGCAGATTTAATAATAACATGGTTTGTCGCTATGAAAGGTCAACACAATGCATTAGAAGGGAAGGTGTGGGACGAAGTGCATTGGGAGATGTATTTGTTAGAGACTTTACACTTTCAAAGCTGTTTTTTAGCCTAGAATGTTGTGTCATCCATGGAGAAAGCAATCAGGAGCACATGTCTGGCTTTTCATCCTCTGCTGCTGACTTATTCTGTCAATTTGTCAAGTGATTTATTGGCTGGTCCTTTTGGAGAATAATTGTAGCCATTCGCAAAAATGAGAAGTGATTTAGAATGTCTAGATTTCTGTTTTAGAATATCCTCAATCCTGGCTATTGCAGCCTGACAGAGAGGTTGACTCGATGCCAAATTCTGGTTCATAATGAAGAGTAAGGGAAATGTTTGGAATTAAGGTGTCTGGATACAAAAGGGAATTAATGACCAGCTGATGTCCCTGTCTCCTGGGTGCAGAACACATTCTGCTGCTTTCCTGTGGGTGCATTCTTTCCACATTCAAGTCTTGTTGCTATTTTTTAATAAATCTCTCAGACTAATGGTCACTGTTATTTGCCTTCAGTCTCACATGAAAATTGTTTGTAACACTCATGGGGTTTTTGTGTGTTTTACACTGTGAGTAAAGTTCTTTTTGAGAGGACTAAAACTCTTCTATATCCCAAGCACTGAAATTTTCTCCTCATCCTTTCTAGGGCAGGGAATGACACAGAGAAATCAGGCTCAAAACCTTAAATTCTTTCTGTAGTTACACTCTTCCAGTGTTAATTCACTCCCCTTACTTGAGAGGACTCAATCCTGCAGGACAGTCCTCAGCTTCAGCAGGTGCAGTGGTGTCACCTGCAGTACCCTGCCAAGCTGCTCACAGCATGAATTGCCCAGGCTCCAGTGTGGAAGGCTGAAGGGTGCGAGGGACATTCAGCTTCTACTGAACACACTGTTCCATTTTAAACCTCACACATGTTTGGTGGGCAGTTGTTTTGGGAATCGTGTTCCCTTCACTGTTATCGTGTCTCTTTTTCATCTGACTCATTTTTTTGCCTCTCTCCTAGATCTCCGACCTGATACGACAAAGCACAAAGGAGTCCCCGGTCTGGGAGTTCCTCAGCCTGGGTTACGCGCTCATGCTCTGCCCATTTGTCGTTGTCCTGGGAGGGATGTTCTTCCTGGCCACAGCCCTCTTCTTCCTCAGTGACCGAGCCAAAGCTGAACAACAGTGAGTAGCCTGGCCACTGCGAATGGGGAGGCACCACAGCCTGTTTGCTCTCTTGAACATTGTGCTTGTACTCTTCCCCTGGCCTTGGCCCTTCCAGGTAAAGGATGGTGGGTTGTGTGTTAAGAACCTGGGCTCAGCAGAGTGCATGAGGCTGCACGAAACACAGGGGCTTGGGTCGTGCTGGCTGGGCATCCTTTACATGCTTCTGCTCTGGTGGATCTCACTTGTTGGCCACATGGCCCCTTACACCCTTGCCTGAGCATGGCACAGCCCAGGCTGCCCGTGGTGAGGGGCTGCCGTGTGCTGGAGCCAGTGGAGTGCGAGGTGAGGAGCGGGAGGTGCTTCCCAGAGCTCCGTGGTCAAGGCTGTACCCGCCCACCTCCATCCCGGGAGCCCCTCTCACCACCCCTGGCAGTCAGGAACGTGAGGCAAGGAGGCAGCAAGCTGTGTGTGGGAACATGTGCGCTCAAGGGTCGCTGCAATAGAGTCTTTCCCAGTCCCTGCTTGCAGCTTTGTGAAAAAAAAGCTACTGTTTTTCAGTAAAGAAACCGATTCGGATCATCTCACGGTTGGCAACTACAGTAATTCGGAAGACGCTTCCACATGACATACAAACTTCTGGGGTTAGTCTCTTTCTCCTAATTGTTAAAAAATAAGAGTTACTATGTGTAATGCCATGCTGAGTACGTGGGTAGGTGACTAGTCTGGTGTTGACTGTAAGTTGCCTTTGCTTCTCCCCCACTGGAGAAGGAGAGCCTTGGTTTACCTTAAGGAGAAGGGCCCTGGAATATCACTCTTGGCATAGTACAGCTAGAAGGAAAATTAGGTGTTTGGAGGTTGACATAAGTGTGTGAACAGTTTGGGTGATATTTTCTGGCTCACACTGTCGTATCAGATGGAAGAGATTTGGAAGCGGTGCCACAGATGGTGCTGTGGCCCTGTAAGTGCAGTTCCACCTTCCTTTTACTAACATACCTGAATACCAAAGAAAGGAGAAATTCCCCTGTAATGAGATGTTTAAACATTGTGGAAAAACAAGCCCTCTTGTCATAAGGATGGGAATTCCTGCAGAGTTGAACTTCAGTGTGGCTTTGGGGATGTGACGTGTGTGCCTGGTTGTTATCTGCATAGAAGGGCCTTAAATGGCAGGAAGGGAAGTTGGAGATTAGATGCTAGGAAGGACTTCCTAAGAGAAAAAAGAGGTAAACCCTACAGCAGATTATTTGGGGAAGACATGAAAGCTGCTCCTTTTTCCTGATGGCCTCCCTGGCATGGCTTGAGGCAGGAAGGTGGGATCTGCTCTCCAGCTGCCTCCCAGCCCTGTTTTGTGCTTGTACACATAAGCTGTACATGCCAGTCCAGGTAGTGACCACCTGGAGACATGGCAAGATGAACATAAGTTTCTGGGTGCTCATGGTGGCTTTTTTGCTGCAAGGAGCCGAAAGTCCTATTTGGTGTCAGTGCAGCAGATGAAACCCCCTCTGCAGCATTCGCCTGTGCTCAGAGCCCTCACCTGATCCTGGGAAAGCTTCAGGGCTTGTCTTTCCTGTGCTCAGAGAGAGAGTGCTCTTTCCACTTCTAACTGTGGTGATTTGTGTCCCTTTGCATCACACGTGCTGCCAGTGTGGCATGACAGCACCTCAGGTGGTGAAGGAGAGACTCAGGATTCAGGTACTGATGAGTTCCAGGTCACTCCCATTTTTTTAGCACGTCAAGCCCACCTGGACCTTTATATTTGGCAGGGCACTGTGGTGTCCAGATGTTCTCAGCTCCAGTGGAGATCTCAAGGAAGAGGGTTTTGGTTTGCTCAGGAGACACCACAGGTCAGTCACAGGCTGGTCACCCGCTGGGTGACTCTGCCTGGCTGCTGGCACTGGTGTGTCTTACACAGCTGTTCTGCCAAAGCCCCAGCTTTTGCTGCAGTGCTAATGTGGGAGGGAGATCACATCCACACCTCTAATTGCTCCTGCACAAAAGGGATTAGTCCTCTGTTGCTGTCTACCCTGAGCAGCTTTGGTTGTTCTCCATCCACGTCCAGAGCAACCAGCCTCCTAAAGAGCCACTGCTCCACTCTTAGAGGGAAAACATTCAGGTGTCAAACCTGCTTTTGTTTCTCTTTCTCTTTTAGCATCTTTCCCTTTCCTGACTCACATTTGTTTATGAATTTCGTATTAGTCAGCCACAGGTTATTTTGTGTTGCAAGCTGGAGAGAACAAGTGTCATAAATAATTGTTCCCTCAAGCGATTCCTAGGAAGGGTACTCTTTCTGGGATGTGCCCACTTCTATGTTAAAAATACCCTGGCATCCTGCAGTGAGATTCCTGGAGTGCAGCTTTATCCGAGTTACTGAGAAGTGAGGGAAGTAAGAGAGGAGTAAGGCTGGAGACTGCAGAGGGCCCCACGTGCAGCAGGGTCTGTGCTGTCGCTGGCTCCCGTCTGCCCCCACCGGCAGCTTCAGTGGCTCCTCGGGATTTATGGGGCAGGATTTATTTGTTAGTATCTCCGTGCTTGCCTGTGAGAGGAAAGGTAACAGAGCATTTTGCTATTAGCAGCTAAAACCTCCATGCTGGACCCCAGCTCCACCGTCCAGCTCTCACCTGTCGTGCCATCTGCACTTGGCATCCCGCACCTTTGGCAGAGGCTGCTTTCTGCCCAGCCAGCCCTCCCCTCCACCCTACCTATCACTTGCTGGGTACAGAGGAATCCCTCTTTCAGGATGCCTTGTTTTCCCTCCGCAGTCAGTCCTGCTGCTCGGACAATGGGAGTTGGAAACGGGCTTTGCCAAAAGAAATCAATTAACCTGCGGGAATCCTGAGCACCAGTGTCACCCGCCAGAGATTAAACCCATCCATCACCCCTGGGGTCAGGGCACAGGGCAGGTGTCACCCACCCCTCTGCTGAACTCGTACGGAAGCAGAGAAGTGGAACACTGCTCCCACAGCCTATGGAAACTGAGCTGGCCCTGCTTTAATTCCCACACTTCTGTGAAATGGAGCTCAGGGATTTATTGCTGGGATTTCTGTGTTTGTTTGTTCCTTTGTGTAACCGTCTCTGGGTATTTGCTTAGAGATAATTTCTTCTTCCAGGCAGGGCAGATACCAGGATAGAAACCTGTCTTTCCTGTAAGCTTCCTCCAGTTTCCACCATGCTTCCTTTCAAAAACAAAATTTCCAGGATTTCACACCACTTTTATCATTGCCACAATTCCTGACATATTTTGTACTTTTTTAGCACAGGAATTCCAGTCAACAAGGCTGCTCACAAAACACTCATGAAAAAAAAATTCTTTCTAGAGGAATTCTTTCTTTTTAAACACAATTCTTTTATAACGGTTTTCATGCTGCTTCAGAAGTCTGACAGCTTAAAGAGGCTTTTAGAAAATTTAGTACTAGCAGAGAACATGATAGAGTACATCACTCTGGCCTATAATCCAATCGTTTTGGGGACAATTTTTATAATACAAATTTAATCCCACCTTTCCAAAGTGATAAGAGAGAGAAAACAGTTAAGAATGGGTTCTGTAATAGGTCTCAGGCACTAGTTATGATAAATACTTCAATTCTTTCTTAAACCACTCAGCTACAATTCCTTCTGTGATTTCACTTGACTGTGTTGTTTCTTTCCTGCTCTGTGCCTCTGCAGAGGAGGGTTCAAGCAGTTGTATTTTATTTCCAAACATCAGCACTCTGACCTGTACTTCTCTTACCTGCTTGAGGAATGATTGGTGAGACCCAAGATAGATTTTAGACCCTCTAGAAGACAATACAGTCTTGCCATGGCAGAGCCCTCAGAAATGGATCAGAAATGTGATAATTGCACTTTTATCCGTGAGCTCCATCCCAGGTACCTGTGCAGCCCTGGCAAGGAGCCCTTTCCGAGGTTGGGAGCACTCCAGGTGCTTCACTCAATGGAAGTGAGAGCTCAGCACTGCTGAGTTGTGTCTGTGGTTCGTGTTCATCCCCTTCCTCACTCACAGCGCAGAGAACTGGGACAAAGAAAGCTTCACCCCAGAGAGCTGCAGAAGAAAAGCCTACGTTTGGTACTTGCTAGAAGCTCCATCAGTAATTAGGAAAAATGTGCTCTTTTTAATTATGAAAAGGGGTTCAAAGAAGTCCTTTTCCCAAGCTGTGACAGCTTTTGGGTGTAGTTAGTGTGTATCAGGATCTTTTCCTGGGCAATGAGTGCAGTGATCCTGCAGCCCTGTCCCCAGCCATGGCCACTCCCAGCTGCTGCTGAGGGAAAACCAAAACCCAATTCACCTGGACTCCTCCTGAAAAACCACCCTGTGCAGGTGTGGGATACTCTACTCTTCAAAGGATTTTGTTGTTTTAATTTTCTTTTTTTTTTCTTTTTTCTTTTTACTTAATCCCTGGTTTTACCCCTGGAAACATGAGATTTTCTGGTTTTTTCTAGAGGTATGAAAAGATGCTTGGGGTGGGTGTCCAAGTTTTATAATGGCTCAGTCCCTCTCTGCATGATAAAAGCTGCATGTTTTTGTCAAGGATACGGCAATGCAGATCAGGCAGCAGGACGCAACTGCAGCGTGGATCCCTGGTGCAGCCAGAGCAGGAATAAACAGCTGCACCAATGCTGCTGGTCAGAACAAAAGATTTAACGCTTTAACCAGTGACCACTCAGTACCTGAGAGTCCTGCAAGCCTGAATCGTTCACCCCTTTGTTTACATGACAAGAATCAGGTTATTTAAACAACTCAAGCAGGTGTTTCTTTTCTCCTAGAATGAAACATTTAATAAGAAAAAAAAATACTCTTAACACCTTTGATCAGGTGTAGAAGCTCTTGCTGAGTAGAAGTGCTGGTGAATATTTCATTTTAAAAGTGGTGGCTGCAAACACTAGAAAGAAAATATTCTTTACAGACAAGATAGCAAAGTCCACAAAAAGAGCCATCCCTGGTCTAGACATTTCTGCTGCCTTAAACATGGCACATCTGCAAATTGCATTACAGGAAGAATGAGAATAATCCATTTTCAGGCTCTTTCTTCTGCCTTATATCAGGCTTATTTTTAGCCTTTTGCAGAACTGGATATAAAATGATCTCCCAGTTCTCCTATTGCAGCAATTTGAAAGTGTCTGACCTTATTTTTGCTTTGCAGATTCTATTATGTGGGGCAGGGGAAGGACTCACAGAGTTGCCAACCCTGCCTTTCTCTGATTTTTCTGTGGCAGTCGTTGGAGACAGAAAGGACCCACCAGGTGACCTGATGCTGTTGCCAGCACAGCCCAGAGTCCCCTCCATTAACAGTTTCCCAGGTATTGAAGTGGCAGCTGACTGGCACTGAGTGTGCTCCATTCTGGTGGTTTGCATTGCCAAAAAGAACATTTCTTCTCTGGAACAGCTGGAGCTGTATCACAGGGGTTTTTAAGAGGCTGGACACTTATTTTAGAGAGATGTGTCAGTGCTGCATCGAGGCAGAGTTTGGATTTCAGGATTTCAGGAGCTGCAAGTGGATTTTAACAACTCCCAGAAAGGGATATTTGGCAACAGTTTGCTCACTACTGATACTCAGCTGCTTAGGGGGAGGAATGTCATTGCTTTGTTTGTTTTGACTTTACAAAAGAACAATAATTAAACATTTCCTACAGTGGTAGAAGTGGTAGAAACTCACAATGCTTTTTAGCCCAGATACGATATCCTTTGCCTTTGAAGCCATGTGAATTTACAGCAAAAAACCCAGATTAGGATGCAGAGGATCTGTGGTGATGGTAGGAGAGAGGCAAGGAGTGAGTTTTGAGTATCTGAGAGTGGCATGATAAAACCTCACAGACTGCAGATGGAACAAGATTAGACTATTAGATGGTTTATATGGGATCCGTGTCAAGAATATGAAGGGGAGAGGTGCTGAAAATGTGAGTAGTTCTATTATTGGTTGACAAAGCTCTTTGTAGAGCTGTTGGTTTTCTCCACTGTTTACTGGCCATGTTTGTGACTCCATAAACAGAGTTAGCAAAACCAAGAATGTAACAGCTTGGCACTTGAATTTTAAATGCTGCTTTGCTGCTGCACTTGGGAGCTGCTGGTGTCGTGCAGATGGAAAATAGTCTCATCTAGAACAATTGCTGATTTGTTGTGTCACTTCAGTCAGCCCGTGGATTTCCTGCAGGTCGGGTAGGGAGGTGTCAGAGGTCTCTGTGGTTGTTCACAGGCAGTTTGAGCTCAGCTGTGGTCCTTACGCCGTGTTTGAAACGCGCTGTGGGGGTTAAGTGCTGGCAGCAGGAGCTTTGCTTTAGCCCAGGCACAAGGACAGGGGCGGCTGGTGCTGGCACAGCTCTGGGAACCCCTGAGCTGCAGTAGGGGCTGTGGTTCTCCAAAACCACCCATTCCCCACGAGACTGACCTTCCCAGGTTCATCCCCTGTGCCCCAGAGAAAGGAAAACAATATTCCTACAATATTCCCAGGTACTTAGTGCTCTCCCACAGCAGGAATGGAACTTCTCCATGTGCCTTGTGTTGTGGGAAAGCCAAAGCTCACTTCTCCAAGAGCTCCGGATCAAGAACTGCTTGGGAGTCCCCCTGCTGTCTTGGCTACTGACTCTCTCCTGTGAGCTCCAAGCAGTCAGATGCTGTCCCTAAAATGCTCATCAACTGTAAAACAGGATTGAAGGCACTTTCTCACTTTGTACAAGGGGCACTGAAATCATATGCTACCAATGGACTCAGCGTGTCAGTTGGCGTTGGCATTGCAAAGGAGAATCCTTGGCTTGGAGGGACTTTGCCATGCAGGAGAACATTTTAAATTCTCACTGAGACAGAATCTTTGCTAAGGCTGCCCTGGCACAGAGACAAAATCTGATCAGATCTCACATAGGTGACCGGAGCACTGAGGAGAAGGCAGCAGCCTTCCAAGCAAGAAACAATCTCTGACATAAGGAAATGGAAGAAATTATGAAAAATTCAGCCCTGCTGTTTCCTGATGTCAGAGCATTTTGCAAAGGTATTGGCTTTTATCAGCAGCAGTGACCTCTCCTTGTGCAGCAATCTGCAAGGCAGATACTGTGACTGTGGGAGTGTTAGAGCAATTTACTTGTGGTTGGGTCCTTGGCCTGGGCCACGCTTTAACCCCAGCAAGTCCTTCACAGCCACTCACCCTCTGCCCCACCAGCACACTGGGTAAGAGCTGGAAAACCTGGGGGTTGAGTACAGACACTTTAATAGGGAAAGCAAAAGCTGCACCACAAGCAAAGCAAAACAAACCAAGGAATTCATTCCCCACTTCCCATGGCAAGTGAGTGTTCGGCCACCCCCAGGAGAACGGGGCACCATCACACACGAGTTACATGTGAGGACAAACACCATCCCTCCAAACGTGCTCCCTTCCTCATTCTTCCCCCCACTTTATACACTGAGCATGGTGTCACAAGGTGTGGAATATCAGTTTCGGTCTCCTGTCCTGGCTCTATCTCCTCCCAGCTTCCCATGGACACCCAATTCCTCACCAGCATAGCAGGATGAGGAGCAGGAAAGGCCTTGGCTCTGTGCAAGCCCTGCTCAGGAATAACAAAAACATCTCTGTGTTATCACCCATGTTCAGCACAAATCCAAAACACAGCCGCATTCCAGACACTGGCAGGACAATTCAATTAAATCTACTCCAGCCAAACCCAGCACAGCCTCAATGACATCTTTTAGACAGGGACAAACTGTTGGAGTATTAGGTCCAGTGCTCCAGTAAGCAGTGTAAGTGCTCTGGCTTGGTCATTCCCAAAGTTGCTGCCAGACCACTACAAATCACATACGAATTGCCAGGTCTGTTCCCGTGGAGTGAAATGGATGGATGTTTCCTTGAGGCCTCAAGGCCAGGTTGGACAGGGCTTGGAGCAACCTGGGCTACTGGAATGTGTCCCTGCCCATGGCAGGGGGTTGGAATGAGATGGTCTTCAAGATGCCTTCCAAACCAACCCCTCTCATGGTTCTACTGTTCCCCACATCTGGCAGCTCAGAGGTTGGTGAAAAGAGATGTATCATGAGGCAGTTATTTTGGAGGATAAGAAGTATGTTTTTAATCAAGTGCCATCAGGAAGTTCCACAGGATTTTCTAATTTAAGATTTAATTAGTTCTTATCTGCTTTTTATGTCATTTTTTCTCCCCCTTGCCATTCAGTCATACAGTCAAAAAGTGAGGCACTCCACTGCCTCTTTTCTCCATTATTTCAGTGGACATAAGTGTATGATGTTGCACACCTCTTCCATGGCACTAAAAATCCCTCCACCCCAATTCTGAGTCCATCCATCTCTGGCAGAATTAGACTTCCAGAGACAGACTCAGGCACAAAGTTTTGAGACTGCCATCTTCACAGGCTTCAGGGGTTCACGTCAGAGTACCCCCACAGACTGGTGAGCTCTGGAGCTCATTTCCATCCAGGTCCTTGGGACCCTGATTGGTGCTGTTAACTGCTCATCCTCACATCTGTTCTGCTGCAGCTGCCTGGGGAAACAGCAGGAAAGGTTATTGATTTTTCCTTTATGCCAGTTTTCTCCTCAGTCAAGATCTGTGAAAGAGGAAAAAGTGAGGCTGACCTATGTTTCTGCCTCTGGAGACAAATCAGCACCTGGACTAAATGAACAGATGGAAAATACAGTCTGTGCAGCTTTAAGGGGCTGAACCAAATAGAGGGGAAAATATATTTGCTGTACACAATTATCATATTTTGTTTGCTAAACCCACTGATATACGGGAAGAAAAAGGGACCTTGGGATGGAGACCTGCAGGGACACAAAGCCCCAGGCCCCCTCCCCTGGGAATGAGAGCACAGGCAGGCAGCAGCCACAATGAGCACTGTTCCTGCTCCAAAGCAAACTCCTCCTGTGCCAGATTGTTGGTTGAATTTTGTTAGAGTTCTCTTAGCATCCTTTTCCTTCAGCTCTATCGACAGCCTGTTCCTGCAGGCTGGAGAACCTGTCAGATGCATCAGGAAGCTCAGTGCTTGGACTATTTTTAACTGTGCCATCCTATCCCTGTGCCACTCACTGGGAGCTCTCTAGGCTGATGTATCACTGTTGCTCTCCTTCCCTTTCAGTCACCGTTTCCAGCTGCAGCCTGCTTGGAGTCCGAAGTTCTGCAGGAATTCATGTTGTCAGTCACGAGCCTTGTCACAGAATTACTGCCTTCACCATCAGAGCAGCTTGAGGTCAGTCAGAGCAGGAGCAAGCCTTGATTCTGCTGTTCCTACTGAAGGTAACAGGTTGTAGTGAGGGTTAATGTTCTGCAGCCTTTTTTTGGGATTAGTTGGAGGCTGTGGCAGCTTGTTCAGCATCCTGGGAGAACTGCTGTGGAGCAGAGAGCCAAAGCCATCTCCTTCCAGCTGCAGGTGAAAATGGGAACTGTGCTTAGCTACTGCAGGGCAGCAATGGCTAACGCAGTTCCCTTCTGCAGTGCTGATCAAAAACTGCACAATGAGGGGCATAAAAGGCACACACTTGAACTGGAGTCTGCAGCCTGCTGGGTTTGCTCCTCCTAAAGTGTCTGGTGAAAAGGTGCTGCAGGATTGGGACCAGAGTTTGCACTCAGGGTGTGGCAGAGTGCAGCTGAGAGATCTCTGGTTTGTTTTGGCTTCTGCAGTGAGCAAAATAGTGAGAGGAAGCAGAACAGCTGTGGCTTTGGTTTGTTACAGGGGCTGCTCCAGTTCTACTCCATAACTGTTCTGTCAGTTACCTGCAGGAATTTGCAACAGCAGCAGCATCAATGCAAGTCCCTTCCTGTGTTCACCTATCAGCTGATAAAATTCACTCTTACAGCTGCGGTCGTACAGGTGTGGAGCTACAAATGACCATCCTCAGCCTCTGTTGTCCTTGCCCGATCTCAGGTAGCAACATTAGCTTTGAATGCTGCTGTTTCAGTAGCTGGAATTGCAGATTGCTGCATCAGGTTGGGCTGCTCATCATCCCTGAGACACACGTGGAGGGTGATGTTGTCCCTCATGCTCTGATGCCAAAAAACACCCTTTAACTGCCTGTATTTGAAAAAGAGATTTGTTTTTCATAGATTAAGACCATAAAGTCTCATTATCTTTCCAGGATGTCTGGCCATGAACTTTTCATCACCTAAAATTTCAGGTTTCAGCGTGTTCACAAGGCCTTTTGGAGACGTTTTTAACCTCCCAGCAATGTTTGAGGAAGTTCAGACAGCAGAAATCTGCTGGGGGCTGCCATTAGTGACTGGTCCCCCTGTGTCCCTTCCTAAAGCACTGCTTCAAACAGGCACTGGCTGGCACATTGCAGCAGAAACACAGAATTCCCTCCATTGAAATCAAGGGGAAGGATCCTTAATCACAGGCAGGAGTTGCTGCTAAGTCCAGTGATCCAGCTGCCCCTGTAGCCTCAGTAATTCTGTCTGCTGAATGAGCTCCTGCTCAAAACCTCAACACTAAAAAACTCCTGCTCAATAACTCAAAAACTGGGTTCTTTTCAGGCCAGAAGGGCCCTACCGAAGCATTTTATTGTTGGTTGTAAAAGTTAAGTGATGTTAAGTACAACAGGCTGTAAAAACCAGGACATCATTTCCTAATATCCTTCTGAGTTACAAAAGCCAGAGTCTGGCTTGTTTAGATAGCAAGAAAACTGGGCTTTGGGAAAGCTGCAGGATACTGAAATACAGGTGGTGTTTGACTTAGGCATGAAACTTGACATTAACTGGGCTGGCAGCATTCCCAAAAGCTTTCTGCAAGCACAGCCTCTCTTGGAGCCTTGGGCACAGTGATGCTGCACACACTGAGGAATGTCCTCCTTCCTGACACCCTGCTGCTGGCTGGAGCTCAGGGACAGAGGTGACACATCCCTGGAGCCCAGCAGGACGCTCTGTGGGACACACACCCCACCAGTGCTCCTTACAGACAGAGCAGATGGAGCTGCAAGTCACAAGGGGGATCTGGGTTCTCCCCTTGCTGGCCCAGGGTGGAGCAGAACATTCTTGCACTGGATTTAGGCAGCAGGAATTCTTTCAAATCCATGGGACTGCCCAGCAGTGCTGGCTGCACTACAACCTGTAGTCTCCAGTAGCTGCTGGCTTGGGGACCAGCAAGGCTGGAAGGGACAGAGCGTTTGGAGAATAATCCTGCCCAGTTCCTGCAATAGAGCAGAGCTGACCTGTAAAAGGTCCTGGCCGGTTATCTGTTATCTTAAATTGGCTGTCTTGTCCTCATGCAGGTCTCTAACTGGCCGAGGTGCAGTGAAATTAGATCCATTTTACATAGCCTAAATATTTAACAGCTCCAAAGCATGTAGTTTAATATTAAACAGACAGCCTTATAAATACTTCAGAATTACAGACGCTGTCACAGTATATGGAAATGACTTGATAGGATCTAGGAGAAATATTTAGGTTTGACAGGAGAGGAAGTGATGGGGTTAGAGAGAATCAGACACATTTTTAACTCCTAGAGGATTCTGTAAAAAAACCAAAAAAAGTTGTACAGCTTCTGTTCTTAAAAGGCAATTTTCCTCCTCCTTTGGAAATAACAAACTGGTTCCCATCCTACTCTCTTCAAGGAATGAAAACATTCACAATCCTAAGAAAACACTGCAGAGAAAACAGAACAATTTAGGAGCCAATGTTCAGTGATCCATTCAGTGTGGGATTATCATTATTAGAAAGGCAAGTGGTACTTAATCAGGGATTTAGATGCTCTTGAGCCTTGTTATTTTAAGCCCATGTACTACATTTTGCCACCTAAGAGTTTAAAATTTATTATTTGTGGGTTTGCTTTTAAAAAAGTAAACAAAATCTCACCTGGCCCATAAGCTGAGCCCCACTGCCATCAGTTGTGGCGGTGACCGCTGTCTGCAGCACGGGTCTTCACAGGGATTGAGGAGGGACTGTCCCAAATTTGGGGACTATCTCAGTTCTCCCTCCTGCCCACCAGCTTCCTGTGTGATCCCTGAAAGTCATTTCTCTCCCCAGCATGTTCACAAGTCATGTGCAGTCTAATTTCCCATGAAATCTTTGAAATGCATTTCAGGATTAGCCCCTCTAGGCCTCCATTCCCATCTGTGAAGCAGAGATAAAGAAGAACTTGAGAGAAGTGTGTTAAAATAAAAGGGAGGTACATTTTGTCCCACAGGAGGCTGAATTGTACTACAAGCAGGAAAGTTGTGGCTGTTTATGGTTGTGTCAGCAATGCAGGTGGATTCTCTGTGCCAAAGTCACGGCAAAACGAACTTTTTCTGTATAGACTCTGTATCCTCTAAGAACATGGAATGATGTGGGAAGGTATATGACTTCCAAACATTATGGCTCACTCAGAACTCTGGAGTTTCAGTGTTCTGTGATAGTTTTGTGACATTCCGTAGCTCACTTCCTGCATCTGAAGTTGGCTGTAGCCTTCCCAGGTAATTTTCTTTGATGTATTCTGTACAATTCCAGTGTTCAATACAATGTGATTTCCCAGTGCAGTGGGGTTACCAAGAATGGGACTTGTACAAAGAAACTTGGGTCAGTTCTTGCATCAGAAATATTTCAGTTTATAGCCTGCAAAGGCAGAAAAAGCACAGAGGCTTCTGTGCATCTTGGAGATTTGTGGGGTTGGTGTGAACTTAAGAGCTGTGGGCTGAACTGGACCAATTCCTGATGCAGAGATGTCTTGGAAGGTGCCCCCTGAGCACTGGTTAATTTTTATCCTGGAACATGTTCGAATCCAGTTCAGCCAAAAAAGAAGTGTTCTGGCTTGGGTACAAAGTGTGGTGAAGAGCCACAGCTGAGTTTTAACGTGCCCTAAGGAGAATGATGTTTCCTGAGAATTTGTCACCTGGCAAGGCCTCAGGCAGTGGCAGTTCCGTGATGTCCCTGTGCACCTGTCCAAAGGTTTCAGTGATGCAGAGAGAAGCTGCCTTTGACAGCAGAGGCACAAAACACTGCTGGGGCAGTGGAAGTTGGCACAGCTGACCCCCACTGGCAGGAGGAGACTCTCCCTTTGTGACTCAGGTTTATTTATGCTGCTGCTGCCCAAGTACAGCCAGAGAGCCCTGGGGTAAAGCACTCCAATGCTCAGGGCAGGTCTGAGGTGTGGTGGGGGCTGCCCAGTGTTGTAAGAATCCAGGTGTTCCCAGTGAAGTCAGTGAGCATCTGAGCTAGAAAGGAAGTTCCAAAGGTCTCAGAGGCCAAGGATGACACCTCTGAGAGTTCACATGGGGGCCCTGCTGTGTGGGTCACTATCAAAGGCACTCGCTCCTGTCCCTGAGTCACAGGAACAGTGTGGGAGGGGCCGAGAGAGGAGCTGCTGCCAAGGAAGGTTGAATTTTTCAAGGCATGTACTGCAAGGACAAGCAGCAGCTGCAAGGGATGGACTTCACAGGACTATTGCTGCTGTCCCTGGGTCCCACAGAGCAGACAGGAGCCGTCCCCTCGCTGCCCTCATGCCAGGAGCTGCAGGACAGCTCCTGCCTGGTGATGCTGCAGTCCCTGCCAAGCGCTGTCCATCACCTGGGAGCAGGTGCCTGGAACAGCAGCAGGCCTTCAGGAGCTGGAAACTGGAAGACAACCCATTTTTTCTTAATTTAATTTTTATCAATGATGACTGTTTACATTTGTGCTGCCAGGCTGAAGGACACCAACAGCCACTGTACAGTCTTGTACTGGCTTAGAGAAATAGTTGCTGTGTCTGGATGCCTTTGGGACCTTCCCAAATCCTTGTCAATTATTGCCAGCAATGGTACTTGGCATGTTCCAGCCATTGTCAGCATTGCTGCCAGGCACCCCTGTGTGACAGGGCTTCAGCTTTATACAATTGTGCAGGACAGTTATTAATGTCCCACTTCTTTAGACACTGTTAAGCAACCAAAACCTGGGTTTCCCAGGCTGTTTTTTTATTAGGAATCCATTTCTTTGCTAATTGCAGCTCTCATGTGACACTTTTGTTTTCCCTTCACCAGGGTGAATCAACTTGTGATGCCACCAGCCTCTGTGAAAGTCTGAGATGGTGAGTGACCCAAACCAGCAGTAGGTTTCAAGCTGCCCCACTGCTCCAAACCCCTGTCAGCCCATTTCTTTCCTTACGAACTGCAGAGAAGTTTCCTTAGCCAGCTCTGCTTTGCACCTTTGCTGACCTCAGCCCAAAGCAGAGCAAATCAAGAACAGGGAAACCAGGGGTCAGCTCAAGTATCCTTTGTGGTATTGAGTTGCTTTCAGACCCTGGTGCTCCCATCTGAGCAGAAAAGCCCAGGTTACCCCTGTTCCCTTGACAGCCAGCAGTGTGACTGTCCCAGGCCAGAAGGTAAAACCTTTTGGTGTTCACAAAACCTCCTGCTGCCCTGCTCTGGGTCAGACACAGTCTGCTACCAAACCACCATTCCTGGCATAGTCCAAATTTTCTGCAGAAAGTGTTTCCTGGCACCACTTGACCCTGCATGTTGTTGTTGGACTGTCCCCTTCCTGCTGCCCACCCTGTCCCTTGTGTCCACGCTGTCCTTATCGCTCCCCCGCAGCCACAGCGCTGCCGCTGGGAGCCACCGTCAGTGATAAACACTTCCCAGCATTTTACTGCAGCCAAAAGTAATTAAAGCAGGTTTTCAAAGAGGAGATTCCTTTCCCATAAATTAAATACATGGAAAGACTAATCAGAAAATCAGAACGCAGTAAGACACTTCAGGATGGCTTTTTGAGGGAAAAGATTTAAGGCAATATTTAGCACAGCAGATTTGTTATTTCCACAGAAAGGTGTGGGTTAGGGTATAGGGGTGCCTGGAGCTTGCAGGCTCTGGGCTGGATGTGTTCTCACACAGTATTATTTAACAGTAGCTTTTAGATACAGTTGGGATTTAAAAAAAAAAATGCATCAACGAATCTGGGAGGAAGTACTTGGTGCTGTTGCTGAAACTTGCCTTATAAACCAGTGGCTACCTGGGTCATGGGCACACCAAGCTTTTTGACTGCATTTTCTTCTTTTTTGGTCCAGTTTTATACAGGTTGAAAGAAACCAGAGCATCATTTTAGGGGAATTTTTCTGTATTGCAGCAGTCACTTATTTTTAAGGCCAGGGGCAATTTCCTGCATAACATGGAGCACAGCCCCTCTCACAGGAAATCCTGCAGTGAGAGAACTGGTTACCCCTGCCCCGTTATCTGGGAAAGCTGTGGGCTGCTAGAGAGGCCACCCCAGTGGTACCTCGGCAGTGAGGAGAGGTGCTGACATGCCCCTTAAAGCCAGCAGGGACCACCAGCTGTGCCTGCTCTGCCGTGTCAGCAGCAGGCTGGGCTGGGCTGTTCTGGGCTGACACTTGAGCTGGGCTCTCTGAGGGACAGCAGTTTGGAAAATGACAATTTAAGGCACAAGGCAGTTTCTCTTTTCTTTAGTAAACTGAGGGGGTCAGAATCAGTCTACAGAAATGGAGCCTGTAATGTGCTGAGCTGCTCCAGCCCACACCAGGAGCAGTTGTACCTCCACACCAGCCCTTAAGTGCTGCCCAGGAGCTGCACCTGCTGCCAGTCACCTCCTGGAGCAGGCTGGGCCTGGATCACAGTGCCTTTGTTTCCATCCCAAATGGCTGCAGCACATCCCAAAGTGCTGCCTGCACCATGGGCCGGCTTTGCCAAGCCCCAGCTTGCACAGACACCAGGGGTCTCTTAGATGGCCCCCACCACAATGCTGGGGTGCACCATCACCAATCCATACCCGGGACCTCCCCAGTAACCACCTCCCTCTGTTCCCTGTTTGCAGCTGCCAGTGAAGGCCAATGACGTGTGGATTCCTGCTCCCACCATACCAATCTCAAGCTCGAAGCCCTTCTCTACTGGCTATCAGTGGATCCTTCGGCTCCACATCACAGAGGGGTTCTCCAGCACCAAATCCATCCCACGGCTCCAGCCTGCGGGGTCAGGCACCAGGAGACGAGCGGGGCAGCCAGGAACAGGGGAACTTCTGGAGCACAAGGACATTCCCCTGAGCATGGAAACCAACTGTCCAGTGGACCCAGGAAGTGCTGCCCAAGTGAGCAACTGTAGATTGTGTAAATGGTTTTAGATGTAGCCAATGAAGTCCACATTGTTTGTAGGGCAGCTGGTGTCCTATGGAATGCTGCTGCTCTGCCAGCACTCCCACTCCCAGACTGCACTAGCTGGGGACCTGTTCTGTACATCACCTTTTCCTTGACACTGAAGGCTTGATTCAGATTATTATTTTTTATTTAAATATGTTATAAGATGCTTTATCTCTGCCGAAGACATTAGATGAGATTATATATATATATATATTTAGATAAACAGTTTTTATTTAAACATTTGAAATCTGGAGCTGCCTGTGCAACCATAGCAGACATGAGTAACGTCCACAGATCTCCTCCTCTCTGTGCCTTGGTGCCAGGGCCTGCAAGGGCACCACAGGAAAACTTCCAGTGGGTGACCTGCCTGTCCCTGAGACTGAGCAATGGGACAGAGGAGAGAGTTTCACTGCACTGGGTATGCTGGTGGTTGTCACAGAAAGGCCCAGAAGAACATTGGACAGAAATCCCTACGGGCTCTAGAGTTTTCCATATGCTAAATTCAGCCTTGCCTAGGAGGTTCATAGGCTTTTAAAATACCAAAATCCACCTGGCTGAATGGCTGTACTTTGGGCCTGGGAGTGCAATACTGCTGTGCCAGTGACCTTGTGCTTTGTTTACATGATACCATATCACTCGGACTGTCAATGCTGATTCTCCCTGTCAGTGTTCCAAAGCAGGCGGCTGCCACTCTGCCTTCGGAGCAGGGCTTGGGTTCCTGCACACCCAGCCCTGCCCTGTCCCAGAGCGCAGTCATTGGGCTGTCACTTGTACCTTTGCAAAGGTGCATTTGAGAGCTTTCAGACAAGGCCGGTATCTGAACAGGGTCAGACTCAAACGCAGAAGCGTGTCATGGTGCCGTTCCACTGGAGTCTTGTTTCCTACACTTGGCCTCCACAAGCCAAATTTGTGCTGTGTCAGCTGGATGGGGGAGGAAGGAGGGAGCACAGACCCTGCAGAGGGCCAGGCTGCCACAGAAGGGCACTGCCACAGAAGGGCACTGCCACAGCAAGGGCACTGCCACAGGAAGGGCACTGGCTCAGCAAGCCCCCATTCCCTCTCTCACAGTTCAGATTCCCCCCTCCGGTTCAGCACAACTCGAGCAGGTGAAAGCACCTTGCTCCTGTGCTTGTGGCTCACAAGTGGCTGCACTTGGGCTCCAAGGGGGACTAAATCAGCTCAGGAAATGCCAAACCAGGACTGGATGTGAGTGAAGGCTGGGAGCTGCTGTCCTGGTTGTGCCGTAAGATTACTCAGACACAGGAAGGTACTGTTGGTAAATCTGGGTTTATCTCCCATTCCCTGCCAGGATGTGGTGGGACCTACAGCACAGCATTGCAGCAGAGAGGGTTGTAATTCCAGCTGCTCAGCCCAGAGCTACTCCCTGCCCAGGCTGGTGACTCCTATAATCCTGTGAGCTTTTCCTCCTCCCCAGACCTCCCAGGATTCCTCTGCAAGGGTTCTGTCACCTGAAATATCTTAACAGCAGCTCTAAGACTTGGCTGAAGAACCAGAGCCAGAAGTGTTCCTCGAGTGCCTGAGCAAGCAGGTGCTAGAAATAACAAAGCAAAGCAAATCCCAAACAATGCTTCACTTCCTACCTCGTGCCACTATTTACACTCGGAGGGGAAACACAGCCACTCCAGTCTGGGAGCCAAACACTTGGCTTTAAAGGCACATGAATTTCTGATTCCCACTAAGAAATTCCTTTTTAAGCTGTTTAAAAAGAAACAAGAAAGCAACCCAACAATCAGTCATTTCATCTCAGAGACCAAAGAAGATTAACCACATTTCCCAAATTGCTTTTCTGATAGGCTCTCTCTGTTGTAGCATTTACTGTCAACAAAATGGAACATTTCTGCTAAGGTTCAGCGATTAGGAATTTTCCTTAAACTTAGTTCTCAGGAGTCAACAGTGAAAAGGGAACTGAGGTGTTCTATAATGTCCCTGGCAGTCCTTGTTTGTGACAGGCCCCAGTCCCTGTCAGAGCTCGGTGCTGTTTTTATCCTCTGTGCACATGAAGGAAATGCTGTGGGTTCTGTTCAAACAAGGACAGAGGGTAGGGAGCAAACAAGGGAGTGAGAAATGAGTCCTACCTTCACCAAGGGGTCCCTGAATCCCTGCTCCCACATGTTCCAGGCTAAGAGAGGCAGGCTCAGGCTTCTTCCCGATCCTTGCGGCATTCACCAGGGTCTGTGCAGGTGTCCAGAGGCACCAGGGAGGCTCCAGCTGCCCCTCAGTTAATCACGAGGGTTTTTTTCTACTCCACCTCATAAAGGGGATTTTTTTAAAGCATTAACTCCCCCTAGCTGACCCTGCACTGTCAGTGAGGTGGTTTGTACACAGTGTAGGAAACTGAGGCAATGGGACCTGCCCAAAGAGGCAGGAAAATGACCCAAAAGGCAGCAAGTGGCGCTGCTGCCACCACTCCCAGAGCAGGTCTGGGTGGCACCAGGAGCCTCTCCCCTTATAGTCAAGGTGACTGAATCCCATAAATGTCTGGCTGTGCTCTGGGAAGCAGAGTTCTTCCAAGCTCCATCCCAACCGCTTGTTTTCCTCTCCATTTGCTTTATTGTTTGGTAAACCAGCACTTACAATCACTTTTACTACGTGATGTATGGGAGTATTAGTATATTTTCTTGTTATACAAGGGAGGAGTATAAAATAGTTTTCTGATTTCTTTCAGAAGCAAATGACTATTTTATTTTTTAAGAGCAATTGATTGTGAATCTCAGAGTATAAAAAAGATAAGCCAAATATATACCTTTATGTAAATTAAGAAATAAAAGTATTTAAAATGTACCTCCTGGCTCCTTTTCTTGTGTCACCTCTTGGCTGTGCACTCCTGTGGTTGCTGTCTGAAGGGCTGGTCCCTTGGATAAGGAGGCCCCAGCAGTCACAGAGCTGCCAAGGACTTACCTGGACACCAGCCTGCCTGGAGTTTGTTGAGAAGTAACATCAGCAGCAGGGAAGGTGGTGGATTACAGCCTCCTTTTCCGTCAGAGCTGGATCCAGCCAGGATCAGAGCTGGGGGGAAGGAGTCAGTGGTGGGCACAGAGGTGGGGTCCTGTTCCAGCCCCATTTAGGGCTTTCACAGCACAACTGAAGGACCTGGCTGATGGACTGATGAAAATGGGAGGTACGGGAGCCACGCCTCAGGTGTTCAGGAAGCCAGGAAATGAATTCCCAAGTGGTCCCACAGTGGGCATCAAGGCTGCCCTTCCCCAGTGATCCTGCAGCAGCCATACCCACCAACTGAACAGGATGGTGGCTTCTGGAAAAAAGGAGTGAAGGGGCTGGTCCTGCTGCATCAGGAGCCCTGCAGCTCTGCCTTGGGCTGCCGTGACAGACAGACAGGGCTGCCTGAGGCTCCCCTGACCAGCTGGATGAACCCCTCCCACAGCACCCTGCAGTGCCTCCCTCAGTGTCCTTCTCCTTCAGCACAGGGCAAGTGTCCAAGCCAGGGCACTGTGAAAACAAAGGCTCTGACACTTAATCACCCCTGATGGCCTTCTATCAGTGCTTCTCCCAGCTTTCAGCTTAATCATTCTTGTAAATGACTTGATTAAGAGTAATCTTCCAAATTCTGATGTTCCCGCAGGTAGATAAGCTTTGAAGTTCAGCAGCTTCAGCTTCTATCCATCAACTGCTGCTAAGAAGAGTGTGCTGTCCACACTGGGTTTGGATCCTGGCAATCCCCGTGTGTGTTTGTGTATGTGTGTGTTTGTGTGTGTGCGTGCGTGCCCCCACACACTGGCTCACTCCCCATCCCCGCCTCACAAACCCTCCCACACTGCCTGGAGAGCTCCCACAAGGCCACCCGTGCTCTGCTGCTCTGACCAACAGCAGCCTCATGGGCTGGCAGAGGGTGACCACCCTGACCCTCCCCTGAGCTGGTCTGTACAAGCTGATGCTCTTTGTGCTGTAGTGCCCTGGTGTCACTGGTATATTTACATTTGTCACGTTGTACAGACAGGTGCTGACTGCATGGTAACCTCTCCTGAGCAACTCCAACACTGCACCCATTGCCCAGAGTCCCTGGCAAAATCCCTGTGAGACATACAGGATATTACATCAGAAATCATAGAATCATGGAATAGTTTGGGCTGGAAGGACCATAAAGACCAATTAATTCCACTCTCCAGCCATGGCAGGGACACCTTCCGCTATCCCAGGGTGCTCCAAGACCTGTCCAGCCTGGCCTTGGACACTTCCAGGGATGGGTACCCACAGCTTCTCTGGGCACCTGTGCCAGGGCCTCACCACTCTCCCAGGACTCCACGTGCCTGGATTTGTCCCGTGGCTTTGTCCAGTTCCCAGCATTGCATCTCTCTCCTGAGCTCAGTGCCCAGGGTCTGGGGCTGTTTCCTTGCATCCAGAAGAACCCTTGAGCTCTCTGCCAAAGAGCTCTGAGCCCAGGACAGCTGAGAAGAAAAGGCTTCACTTAAATCAAAGCATCCTCTAAAGCCCTAAAGGTCGAGCAACAGACAGGATCTGAAATCAAGTGAAATGAAACCCTTGTGATTATTAAAAGGCCCAGGTAAGTGCTGGTGAAACACAATTTGACTTGGTGGATTACTGATTGCATTCTATAAGCTGCGCATCAAAGCCTACAGTCTGGCAAAAGAGTTGTTAGGGAAGCAATGACTCGCACTGTGCCCTGCAGCTCTCCTGTCCCTTTTCCCCTTGGCCACTCTGCAAGTCCTGGAGATCAAATCACCAATGAACACAGAAGGCAGAGGTCAGTCAGCCTCTCCAGCCTGACAGCTGACATCTGGCACTACCCAGTGGCCATCTTTCTGTCAGAAACAACAGCTGGCACGGCTTTGGCTTCATGCTTTGCCCTTCCCAGAATCACAGTGACAAGCTGATCCACATGAACTCTTCACTGCAGTGACCCTGGCAGGCATCCCGGAGTGGCTCAGCCTCTGCCTCATGTGGGCAAGGCCTTGCCCAGCGTGGTGGCTCTGGGTGCCACAGCTGTGCGCTCTGCAGGCAGGTGAAGGTTCCCTCCCTAAGCTCTGGCCTGGAGAGAACCCTCTCATCCAGCTCATTCCTTCCTTCCCACCCATCACACCTGCCTGCTGTTCCTCCTCTAGTTCCACACAGCAGAGGCACAAAATCCCAAGATGTTCTACTTACAGGCACAGAGAGAAAGAAAGAAAGAAGTCATTAGTGAGACAGTTCAGATCTGAAGCCCCTGGTCCCCTTTGAGCCCCTCCAGATCATTAAACCATGGACAGCACTGACCTGCCAGCCTCCTGTGTGCTGCATTTGCATAATACATGAAAAGTCATCACTCAGGGGACAGCTGGAGGGGCTTAGCTGGGATTGAGGCTTTAACGAGGCAATGAACCAGCTTTCAGCAGTAAATGGCGGAGGCAGGGCAGCATCCCCAGGGCCAACAGCCCCTTTGGAGCAGAGGCACCTTCTTCCCTGGAGACAGGATTGGCAGTAATTGCCAACACCTTCTGCCTGGGAACAGAGATTTGCAGCTCTTCTGCAAGCTGCAACAGCAGCTATTCCAGTCAAGAGGCTACAGCCACCTCCAGATATGAGTAAGTGCTTCGAGAGAAAAGGTCCAGCAGGATGAGTTCAGCCCTGAATTGCTCAGACAAGTGTGGGAGCACCACAGAGAGCAGGAACCAGCCACCTCCTGAAGCTCTGACCTGCACTGGCCTGGCCACACACCTGCAGCCCAAGTGTCCATCCTGCCTGGGTACCTCTGCAAACCCTTCAGCCAACAGTCACCAAGGGTGGGCACAAGGAGAGCTGCCCTTCACCTCCTGCCCAGTCTGTGCCAATACCTGAAAGGCTCTTGCCTTGCAGAGTTCAGGGCCTGCCAACTCCTCCTCACCCAGCACGCACAAGGGCTGTGTTCTCCACGGCAACACCACAGTGCCCCTTGGTCCTGAACTCTCCAGGAGCAGGCGAGGGAGGAGGCTTTAGTGGCACTTTCAGCATGAGTAGCATTTCAAACACTTTGAGCCTCACCGCTCTAAAAGAACCAGGTACTCAACACATGTGAGAACTTGGTCCTGGCACTCTCCAAAGGGATGATGGCACTCCAGCATTCAGGAGCCTGGGGATAAATAAGCAGATGCAATTCCAGGCAGTCTCCTTCCAGACTGTTTGCTGCAGGCCTGCTGTTCCAGGTGCCTTGCACACCTGCATACAGGCTGCTGGCCTGGCAGAGTGGCCAATCAATCAACCATTTCAATTGTTTCAATGATTTATTGATGTCCCTGCACTACCACAGGGGCCATGACCCCTCCTGCACCCAGCAGCAAAAAGGCAAGAAGAACCAGATCACGGCTGTTACTGACAACACCAGAGTGGCCAAACTGAAAATAGCGACCCCAGAGTTTGCATGTGCAAACCCATTTAACCCCAGACATTTCAGAGGCTGCATCTTCCACACTGGACAAGCTGTGAGCACTGCTGGGCCTGGGCAGGACAGGGATGGGCTTTTAGGGGCTACTTCTGAATCTCCCGCAGGGCTTGACCACATAACTCAGCAGTGCCAGCACACCCACCCCAACTGCCCAAGGAATCCAAACAGCCTCTCACTTCTGCCTTGGGAAATCAGGGAGGCAGGATTCTTTGGCACTGCCAGAGAAGAGAGAGTGGGCATCTCCCAGAGCCTGGAGGGTGTGTAGCCTCCTGGAGCTCTCTGTGCTCTAGGCTGAACCCTCCACACAAGCCAGACCCGCAGCTTTAGAGCTCAGCATCATGGAAGGTTTATTTAGGAGTCATGGAGAGCATAAAAACTATAGATATAAAAGATATTTAAACAGTCTACTGAGCCATGCTAGCCATGCCAGGCCTGGCTGAGTCCATGGAGTTTATTTCTGCAGCACTGGAGCTTTTTTCTCTTTTCTTTTCTTCTTGGCTTTGTCCTGTTTCTGCTGGGTCTTCTGGACAACATTGCCCTTGATTTTCTTTGCAGCTGGAACCTGCTCAGCTTCATCACCTGCAGAACCTTCTCTTTTTCTGTTTGTGTTTTTCCTCTTCCTCTTCTTCTTCTTTTTGTCAGACACAGCATCTCCTCCATCAGCAGTGGGGACCTCTCCATTGCCCATTTTTGCCACTCCATTCTCCCTGAGCCCCCTGTTTGCCTTCTTTTTGCTGCCACCAGGCTTGAGGCCTTTCTTCTGATTGGGGGTTTCTGTTTCCAGGGGCTGCTCCTCTGGGGCTGCTGGTTCTCCATTCTCCCCTGGTGCCACCCCGTTCTCCTGGATGCCTTTCTTGCGATTCTTGCGTTTCTTGGTCTCTGGAAGGAAGCCTTTCTTCTTCCGCTTCAGCGACTCAGCTCCCTGTGTGGGCTTAGTGGCTGTCTTCTCTTTCTTGGGCTTTCTGCAGAGAGAATGCCAAGAATCAAGAGCAGCTTAATTTACAGCCAGGGAACAGTGTGATCCATGTGACAGGCAGTCCACAAACAGGCAGAAGCACCAGAATGGTGGAGAAGCACAGGGTGAGGATGAATGCCATGAGGATGAGCGTTATCCATGCAGGTGGGGTAATGCCTGCCTGTGGCCCTGGCTTTCTTACTCTACTGGCAACACATGATCAGGTATCAGACATGTCAGCCATGTGTTACAACCCTTTCCTATCAAGGACCAATCCCAAGCTGTAAGCACACAATGAGCCCAGTACCACTCCAAGCAAGCATTAATGAGTGTCTCAACCCCACCAACCAAAGCTCCATTAAACTTTAACTCCCCCCTGAGCTCACTGCTTTGATTCCCTTTCTCTCCCCACTCTCCACACCATTGTACACAGGCAGGACAGGCAGACAGGCCCCCAGACAAGGCAGAATGCCAGGATGCCAAGCACACATACGTGTAGTTCAGCCAGCGCATGACGTTCCAGTAGAGAGAGTCGAGCCGTGGTGAATTCCTGATGTCTTCCAGCTGGTTCAGAGAGAGCAGCACTTTCTCCACCTCTGTCAACTTCACATTCAGCTTCTGCAAGAGGCAAGCAGAGGCAATGTGCAGAGTGAGCTCAGGATGGGCACTCACAGCAGCGGGCACAGGCCATCCTTAGGGGAAGGCTATGGCAGGAACTGCCAGTCCTGCCTGGCTTCTCCAATCCACTGCCCTGAGTCCATTTGCAGCACTTCAGTTTGGGGCAAAAACCAGGGAGTCACACCACACCATCAGGTACTGGGTTTGGTTGAAAACTTGAGTTTCTGTCATGAGAGGCATGAGTCTCACAGGACTGTAGTGGCATAAAAAAAACTGGAGGGACCTTCAGTCCCCTTTCCTTTCCTGTCCATGGCTGGGTGCAGGGAAAAGAAGACACATGAGTATGTACCCCTCCAGGAGAAAAGCAGCACCTTGTTCAGTCTGGTTTCTAAAGATCTAGCACCCTCTTCTGTAACCCACTGCATAATCTCAGGCAGGAAGGGGTGTCTCAAAGTTTATTCAGCTCCTACCAGAGCCTTGGAAATAATCTCTGGTCTTCACAAAGAAACAGGCTGTGGTCTGAGTTTATCAGTAGGAAACTGAGCTTCAGCAACTCTGCGGTTTGTGATGTTTTCCTCCAGTAGATAAGACCACATTAGGGACATATTTTGTCACCTATAGAAAACCTTGGCATACTCAAAAAAGTGATTTTTCATTAGAGGAAAACAAAGCCCCAGAACAAAGCTTCACTCCTGCTCTTAAAGCTACTAAGTCTGTTTTTGGGAATCATGATCTCTGGAGTTCAGTTTGCTGAACACGGCACAAATTCTCCTCTGGAGATCAGCTCATGAGACTATTGATCACTCCTTCAGACAGGAGGGCTCTTCTGTCCTCAGATCCAACCAGGCATTCCCTCTAGGGGTACTTTTGGTAGGAAATTATGTGGGATGTAGAAATCATCTGGCAAAATCCAAGTGTGACATTTAAAAGATACTCAGAAAATAACCATTTGCCACATCCTGGGTCACGCACTCACCTGCCCTGTCGCAGTTTTAAGGAGAAAGTTTAACAGCTCCAAGATCTTGGTAACTTTCTCTTTCTCAGCCTTCACAATGGGTTTTCCAAGTGTTTTCAAAGACTGCAAATTAAACGAGAAGATTGAGAAGAAACATACATTAGATGGGGAAACATCACACTTCACAGCAGAAAGCAGAAAACAAGTAATGAACAGCAGGATTCACCTGTCAGCAAAGTAATTCTGGAACACAAACCCCACTAAACTCTGGAAAAGCTCAGGAAGGCATTGGTGAAGGCTTCTGATGCACAGGTTAATTAAAAAACTACTGGATAAAGTAAGAGCAAGCAATATCACAGAAGCACAGCCTTGCTGCTGTCCTGAGGTTCTAAGCTAAAGCACAACTGGAGATGTTTTCCTGGAGAAAAAGAGGTACAATAATCCCTGACCCAGCCCTGGAAAGGCCAGGAAGCTGCTAGACAACAGACTCACCTGAGGGACCACATCTACTCAGCTTCAGGAGGTGGGATTTACACATAAAGCATTACTGCAAGAAATCCACTAACACTCACGTCCAGGAAATCCCAGGTGCCAGCCTATAACAGGGCTTGTCAAGCTTAAGTTCACTGAAATAACTGAGGGAAGGATCTCCCCTGTGTTCTCTCTATGTGCTGCAGGGTTTCTGAGACACCGAAAGGTCTGGCTTAGAGGGAAATCACTCCAAAGATAGGTCAAATAAAAGCCAGTTATTTACAAAAAGGGCAGAAAACAGCCATAAAAAGGAAGCTGGATCAAAGAGGAGGCACAGTGGCTCAGGGGCCCTGATCCTCTGCCTACAGCTGGTCCTTCATCCCTACTTACATGGTCCTTTTCCTCCCCACTCTGTTTCTGTGTGGACACGCTCACCACAGCAAACCCCCATAGATCACACTACTATGAAACAGGATTTGCAGGGACAAGTGCACTGTAGACAGTGGCACTGTCCTGTGTCCTGTCAAAGCCTGTTCCTCTGGAGAAGGCTGCACTTGTGGACAAGCCCTCCTTTCCTTGGAATCTGGGTATTTCAACACAGCCAAGGGGGAAAGCCCACCCCAGGCTCAGCATCCTCAGGCTGAAAAGCCCCTGCCCCAAACCGGGCCCCAACAGAGGAAGTTGTTCTCTCACAGATCCTGTATTCCAGTCAGATTGGAAGCAATGTAAGGACTCAGCAAACTGTTCTCCATCTACATCAGCCTAAAGCTGGCAAATAAAAGATCCTTGCAGACACAGAGAAGTAAGAAATCTATTCCCCAAAGCAAGTTTTTCAGTAATGACACTCACAACAAAAAACCAGTGATGCCTTGCAAGAATGTAGGGAGCACTTTCAGCATAGACAGTGGGGAGACAAGATAATATGTCTGCAAAAACAGCAGCCTTCAAGTAGAATTATTCACTCTCTGTACAGGCTCCACACCCCAGGAGTATCTTTTTTAAATAATAAAGATACACTTATTTCCTGTTCAGGATGGTCCACTCAAGCCCTGTATTAGAAAGCCATTCTGCTTGCTGGAATTCAAGCTGCAACTTCATCTGACTGTCAATAACTTGCTAATTACTCTCTCTTGATATAGACAGATGCACTGCAACTCTATTCCAGAACTGTCATTAACCTATGAGGTCACACAATTCCACAGCTCTGAAGCCTCCCAGGTAGAAAGAGAAACAAATATAAGGTGTGTGATTGGAAAAAAAAGTCTTCACATGTAGGATATAACACCCCATGGGTCAGGCACATTCAGTTTATTAGGCTTACCACTAATAATAAAAATAATAACAAACAAAAAAGGCTGATTTACATAAACATTTTCTTTGCAACTTGAAGAAAAAAATATTGCCAGGCTAACAGTCTTCCTTGTGGTTAAATGAGCTTTCAGAGAGGCTATTAGGTTGAGATCCTTAGTTTGCTAAGTTGGGCACAAGTTCACAGTATGATAAAAACAGCATGGATTGTCAGCTCCTTGGGACAAAAAGAACCAGGGCAGTGCTGTGAGATGGAGCCAGAGTGAAGTCAACTGTCATTTCATCTTTTCAATATACAAACACTCTAGAATTAAAAAGGTGTCAAAAATAAATTGCATTTTCTCTTCACCGTACATGAGTGATGTAGACAATTGCATTTAAATCATGCTGGCTTGACTCTGCCTGTTCTTGCTGCCCTGACGCTTTGAAGGGTTTGAAATAAATCCTACTGAAGCCAACAGAAAAGTCCTGTAGCTCTGAAGCAACACCTGAGGAGCTCATTTTCAGCAGTATGCAAGTTTTCAGGTGCTGGGGAAACTGGGATATGCATCTAGTGTGGGGTACCCAACCAAATTCATGCAGACCTGTGAAAAGAAAAGACTGGCTGGCCCAGCTGGAGATGGAACACATCACTAGTCTAGTGACTAAACATCTACATTAAAAGCAGTATTTTGCATGAATCTGGAAATACAACCACACTTCCACCAGTATAAATAGCCAGAAGCAAACTGGTACAGTTTAGATGCTCTGCAAACAAAGAGCTCCCTACTGAAATGGATCACTTTAAACCAGCTCTCAAGGATCAGGAAGGAACAAGGAGGGTGAGTGGAGAAGTCAAAGAAGCAGCAAAGAAGCAGCAGATAATTCATTCCTACAGAGTGTACAATTTTCTCTACCCCAGAAGCAGAAAGGATTGGCTTTAAGGAAGCTGGATTCAGACAAAGTTTTACTGTTTCTCAACTTACGCCTTCTCCCTTCCCCTTTTGCTACGAAGAGCATAAAACAAATTCACTACCAAGGCACAAAACCACCACCACCTCTGTATATGGTAGGTTGAGACAGTCAAGTCTCCTTAAAGACTTGAGCCCAAATCCTGCTCAGCCCAGAGTCACTTATTATCTTGATCTCACCACTCAGAGCACTTCCCATTAGCATTCCATGAGATGGTATCTCTGATTAGGCATTGCCTCATTCTCCTCCTCCCATAGCAGGGAGTACAGAGAATGAAGCACTTGCATCCACGGGACTTGTGTTATTTGTGTTGTTTGCTTCGATGGGATTTGTGTCATTTGTGTTGGCAGGAGACACCAACACAAGCATGCTTGCTCTGGTTCTGTAAAAGAATCTGACTTTGGGCTGGGACTGCTGGCAAGCCTGGGGAAATGACTCCCAAGGAATTAAATCCAAAGCCTCTTCAATGGGAACTGGGTCCAGAAGTCAAAAGCACCTTTCCCAAGAACTTATATAACTTAATCTCAAGTAATTATAAAATTGCCTGCTACATAGGGTACCGACCATTGTCTGCATGCTGTGTTCTGCTCCCTCACTCAGCTCCCCGAGAGATGAAATCAGAGATGAAATCAGCTCTGTCGCCCCAATTGCAGAGGTCAATCATTTTACAGGCCTACCCTGATTTTATTTGGGGAATGTACACAATCCAATCATAAAATCAAAGCAAAAGCTATTATGTAACAGATGGCAAACTGCAACACATGGCAAACATGCCTTAAAAAGAGTAGTAGTATTTCAGTCCTCTGCAGCACCCCGGGAGAGCCTGGAACACTGATCAGATCACAAACACTTGCACAAGGCTGGTAAAGATCTGTTTTACATAGCAAGACTGAGACACAAAGCAGGGGTTTGCTTCCAGCTATGCTACAGGTCAGTGGTGGAGGGTAAAAGGAAAACCCAGAAGAACTTGTCTAACCACCTGTTCTGTGATTCTCTGCCATGTGCTGTTCCAGAAGTATCCAACTCCCTCCTTCCCTGCCCTCTGAAAGCATTATCAACCCAAGGGTCACACAACGCCATTATGCAATACTAAAAGCATGATTTATATACAACAGCTACACTGGCATCACTTGCTGATTTATGTTGCTTTTCTCCCATTTTCTGCTTTTCTTACTCTGCTGCTTCAGGAACAGCCAGTCCCATTTCACAGGATATCTCAGTTCCAGTTCCAGCTCAGCCATACCTGTGATGGTTAATCATGCCTGTACATCTGAGCTGTCAGCAGATCTGGGCAGGTCATTTTCCAAAAGGAAAAACTATGGAGGCAGTTTTCACAGCTGGAACTCCCATCTCATCTCAAGCCAATACAGCAATACAGCTCCTGCCTCACCCTACATGGATTCAGCTGGCAGAGATGGTTTTGTCTTATTATGTCAGACACGCTGCTTCCAAAAGCCTCCGGCTGTTTCTGGAGGAGGGCACTCCTGGATCCAAAGTTCTCTGCTTCTTGGATTTCTGCAAGAACAGCACACTGCCAGCATCTTAACAATCAGTGGGCTTTATTATATCCCTCATTCCTGGAACACACATGAATATATCCCAACTGCTGCAGGATCCAGCCTTCGCTCCATGTCGCATTGCACTTCACAGCATTCCCCCGCCTTCCCAAAGTGTAAAACAAGTCAGAGCACAGGAGGTGAGTATCTGCAGTAATTCAGTCACAAAGGGAGGACCGAGGGCTGGCAGGTAGTTATAACCACACAGCTCAGTTTCTAAGTCCAGAACTCCCCTGAAACCTGTCACACAGCAAAAGTGCTGTATGTGCCCCTAGAGCCAAAGTCAGCATCCCAGCCAGTGCCCAACTTCCCTGCAGGGGAGATGGCAATGTGCTGTTACATGGAGCCATGCAATGTTTCTGGAAGTCTCCACCTCCACACCTGCCTGCACCTCTGCCCATTTCACAGGGACCACTGGGGGACACGCTCAGCTCAGACTCACAGGACACAGCAGCATCTGAGTGCTGCGGAATGCCCTGCCACCAGAGACGAGCTCAGTTCCCAGCTGGAAGTCTGAATACCATTTGATATTTATGCATTCCCAGTATGTCCTCCAGCCTAGTCCATTGTTTGAAACAAACAACCCTTCCCCGGCATGGGATCAGCCTGACAGATCCATCACTGAGAGCTGGAGCAGCCTGGCCAAGCTGCATTCCTCCTGCACGCTGCGCTCCCTCCATCCACCCCTTCCTCCCACACAGCAGACCAGACACTGATGGATGAACGTGCAGATTCCTGGCTGGACACAGTCCCAAGTCCTTCTGCAGACACACCCCTCCACAACCTTACTCCACTGGACAGCCCAGGGCTCCTCAGGTAAAGTCTCTGCTCCAGCAGCAGAGCTCAGCAAAGGTTCCACCCCATGGAATATCCCCAGCCACAATGAGGAAGTGCCTGAAGGTCTGAGCTCCCAATGCTGAGACCCAAGCTGTGCCCCAGCTCCATGCAGGATCCCAGAGCAATGGCACAGCCTGGGATTTTGCTGCACCCAGAGGGGCCCAGCAAGCACATTTGGGGCCCTACAAGCCGTGTCCAGTACTTGAGCTAAAGCACCAGATTTCCCATGTCACCACAGAGGTGAGGCGTGGGAAGGGCAGAGCCTTCCCGTGTTACTGAGAGGTTAAGAAGAAACTGACAACCAACTGCAGGATTGCAGTATTCTCTATGCTCCCAGCTCCTGTTACTATCCCAGGTGATAATAATGTAATTCTGCTTGTGCTTCTCCTGAGGGGAAGGAGGTAAGCCAGCATCACTCCCCCTACCTCACAGAGGGCAAGTAAAATGACTGAGCCACACAAACTATGACAGAGCCAGGAATCAACTCTGAGCTTCCCAAAACCCAGACAAGCGGGCCCCAAATACTTCCTTTCATAATAATATTCACTATACGACAGATCCCAAACCAGAACTTAGGGCTGAATCATGGAAGACAAAGAAGAGAGGAGGGAAGAGGAGTGTGTCTCTTCACTCCAGCTTCCATCTATCCACAGAGCCACATCCATTTCCAGCTCCATGAACACTAAGTACAGAGGCTCACAAGGAGAAGTTCTCACACCACCCACCTGACCAGCACAGCAGCTGCTGCTGAGAGCACTCAAAGGCAGAAAAGAAACACTGACAGTCCCTCCTCCATCCATTTTCTCTCACTAAGTTTCTGAACACCGAAAGTATAAATGTTCAAAACTTACTTCCTTGCATCTCTAACACAAACAAGTAATCAAGAAATGCTCCCAAAGGGAGGGAATCACCAAGTCTCTGCTTGCCCCGACTGAGAAAAAGAGAAGGCAGGGGACTAAGCAGACCCGCATGCTGAAGGGTGTAAATAATGGACATTTTTGGTGATGTTTATTTTGGTAGTTATTAGAGGGAGGAGACAAAAAATCTAGGAGCCATTCTCACAGAAAATGTCAACGCTTTCCCAAGTTCAATGATCTGATTTTTTTTCCAAAGGCAACACGAAAATGCAGCAGGGAAAAACCACACAGGACAGCTGAAGGAACAGACAAGAAGGATGTCTCCACAGAGAAAGCACATCGAAGATATCACTTAAATCACTACTGGCCTCATTTTACAAGCTAAGAGGCTGAGAAAGGGAAATCAATTAAGAATTTATAAAGATGGACAGATAAAAGTTCAGGCAATCTTCAAGGGAAAAAATTGAAGAACGGCTTTTTTAGAGATTTGATGAAGTCACTTTAATAATTTATCTCACTACAAATTAAGACACTGATAATCAAATGCGATGCCCTTCAGAAATTAAGGGCATGTCTGCACTGGAGGGCCAGATAGGATGTCCCTCTCTCCCCTACACATTCTCAGTAGCTCCAGAGAGTTATTTTAAATCCCTCACTGAACAACACCATAGTAACAAAACCCTGGAATGCCATATAACAGAAGTCTTCAGGGAGCACACAGGAACTTTCAAACGATATGGAAAAGAGGTCTTGGGTTATCTACGCCATCCCTTCCCAGGCCATGTAATTCCCTGTCTGTCTACATTCATTCCTGCCCAGTCCAAGCCTAAGCAACCACCTAAAGTGTATGGAGGCATCAAAGGCATCTCATTGGGATTCTGTGTAATTATCTGAGAGCCTCCAGAACTGGTGACTTGGAGTGCTTTGGTCTTACACTGAACTCAGGTATCAGATTGCGGCAGCACTTTTACAGTACAGGATGCCTTGATCCCATTTGGGTTTCAACCAGCCAACTGGAACGGTGTGCTCTGCCCATTCCTTGTGACACTGACAAAACAAGCAAAGGGAAAATCAGTACTTATTGCAGAAGAAAGACAAAGGAAACCCTCAGGAGATCTTGTGCTCAAGCCAGAAAAAGCATTTTTAACAACAGTTTTCTGAGGGCTGTTCTGTTTTGAAGCTCACAGCCATCAAAATATGTATTTTCTGGACTATTCCCACTCCCTTTGACTTTCACATCATAACTGTGAGTTTCAGCAGACGTTGGGAGTTACACAGAGCACCTCAGTTCTGGAGAACAAGCTAGTTCCTAGGAAAGAGATGACAAAAAAAGGTAATGAAATTATCTATTCAGAACCTGGAACTTCCTGCCCCAAATCTGTCAGTGAGTTACTAAAAAATTGGCACAGGCTCAAGATCTCTCCAAAGCCAAGACAGCAATTTTGTAACATATAAAAAGAAAACATAAATATATCCAACAAGGGATGCAAGCACCAAAACGTGCCTACAGTGACAACCGGGAGAGCTGAAAGATCAAACTGAGAGGTGCTTGATAGAGTCAAAAAGGGTGTGTGAGCCCTAGCAGCAAACCCAGAGATCCCTCACCAAAACTGGGTGAGAGCTTCCTGCATGGAATGGGGAACAACCTCTCGGGCTCTGCCACTACCTCAGTGTGTGACTCAGGGCAGCCTGAACGCCCAGCAATCAGCAGAGATGACCGTGGCACAGAGATGACTGTCCAACACACAGGGCTGTTCTGAAGCCAAGTTAAGAGACAGTCGGATTGTCCACACACAAAAAGGGTCTCTGGGATGCCTCAGCAGACCTGAGTTTGATTCTCGGCTGAGCTCCCAGCCAAGGAGTGTCACCTGTAAAACAGGATGAACGACTTCAGCAAACCAAATCCATTATGTCTTGGGTTTCTGCAAAATACTTTCTCCATTACATCAACAACTCACTGGTTTGAGTTTCCTTTGTAAAGCACTTTGAGACCTACTGATAAAGAACAAAGCACTCCAAGAGGAAGATGTTTCTGTCAAATGTTCCAGCATCCCAGGCAAGCTCTGTCACTTACAACATGAAGCAACTCTATTTCTTTATACCATGAACACAACTGACACATCCAGACCCCCAGTTAGAACAGACTTGAACAACTGCAGCGAAGTTCTGCTTTGTGTAAAGTAACTATTTAGGATTTGGGAGGCCAAAACTGTGCCAGAACTGGTTTTTTGCTTCCTTACCTTTGCAGTGCAGGGCTGTGGACGAGGCTTTCTGCCCAGGTGACCCAGCAGCACAAGCCAAGAGCACCAATAACACACAGGGCTCTCACAGGAACAAGTCAACTCCAAAGAACCCGATGGGACATCAAGACCTGCCCCGCTGACAGTAAGGAGAGGGCAAACATGGATCCCTCATGGCCGTGATGTATGTTTTATAAGCATGCTTAAACAATTTGGGAACAAATAAGGTCAAGTTAGCTTATGTAAGCAGAAGAGCCATTGCCTCGCAGCAGCCAGAGCTGCTATTTTGGGAACCTGTCTCTTCACTTAATGTTCCTGGCCGTTGATTCTCCCTCATCTGCCTCTTAGCTTTGCCTGCATAATTCAGGGATATCCAAGACTGCACTTGTCTCACTTTGCTTCTTCCCCAGTTCCAGCTCATATCACTGCCTAACCCATCCCAGATTTCCCTGGTGAGGATGCTCCTCACCAAGGGATCTCAGCAGGCATGCAGTGCAATCCCTGAGGCAAGACAGGATAAGCAGCAGACACCAGGAGATAATATCCTGTCCTCTCTGACAGCTTTAAGCCTGCCAGGGCAATCCTGCACCTGGGGAGCTACAGCCTCTGAGCTGCAAATGTGACCCAGGATACAGAGCGTGGCAAAGCCTTCAGGTGACAGACTCCTTGTGAGCAACAGCATTGCCTGAATTACAAGTGCACATCAGTTGAAGAGCTGCAAACCTCTCCCTGGGTCAAAGAAAGGTACAAAATTCTAGATTACTATTTTTTCCTCTTAAAACAGCTATTTTGAGGGAGAGTGTCAGGAATGGCCAATGATAACAAATAGACATTTCAAGGGCAATAAATGTCATCATTTTCCACAGCATTCCGCAGCTCTCAGTCCAGGTTCTCACAGGTAAGCACCCACCTCTGCCAGCATCTCCTCACCTCTAAAATCACAGCTGACCTGGAATGGCCGATGGAAACAAGTCTCAGAAGAAAAGGGATGAGACTGAGCTGCAGGAGAAACTCAGAGTTCTGCAAACATCCTCCCACTCCTCCAGCTAAGCAGGAGCGTGTGAGGACAGCAGTGACAGAAAGGGCTGTTTAGTCCAAGCTCTCCCCAAACAAACTCAGCCCATAACTTCAACATCAGGCCTGGAACTTCTACCCAACCTGCAGGTTCTCTGTCAGCCAAGCACACAACTTCCACCTGGAGATTCAGGGCTAATAAACTCTTCAGCAAGTTACTTTAATGGTGTAGTAGTCTCTTTGACAAATACATACTTTCTGCAGATTCTAAATTTGCTCAGTTTCCAGCCTCTGACTTCTGCTTCAAGAGATTTTTTACCATCTTCAGAAGAGATCAGTGACACTGTGAATATTGTTTTCCTACACCACAGAGCCACTGCATGTTTTTACAGCTATTACTCAAGAGAAGTGAGCATTTCTGCACCACCAAAAAGACAAAGAACTCCTTTTGCAGCTTTAGAACGTCTTGCAGCACAAGTGCCAGCCTTTTGCTATGAATCAAAACTGTTATGCTGAATATGAAGTACTTGACCCCTCCTCACTACAGCAACATTTAATGTGCAGCTGCCCCAGCCCCACAGCAGCTGGGTTAAGTACACGGGGGGAGCAGGAGGGAGACAAAACCCACACATGCATTAACACCACCAGCAGTCCATAAAAACATTATCTCAGGGCTTTTTCAGGCCAAAAAGAGAACCAGCAGCTATATGCCACTGCCACTAAACAATATGGGAGGCCTTCTGCCAGCAGGGTAAACCTTGCACAACCCAAACAAACTGACAGTACTTCTCAGTAATTTTTCTTTAAACACACAGGACCACTGAAATGAGAGGCATGGAGGAAACATTAATAGCAAAGCTCATTAGAATCTCAGATGGGTTGCAAGATGCTAAACTCTCCCTGACAAGAACAACATAAAGGCATTGTAAATGTTTGTGGTTTCCCAGTGAATCACTGAGTTCTGCGTGCATTCAGCTGCTAGAGAGAAACACAGAGATGACCAGGTTGGGAGGAGGGGCATGTTTCATGTAGCCGAGGAACAAAATCATACCTAACTCAACCCACTGGATTTCTGATGTAATCTTTAAATAAAAAGTATTTAATGAAACCGAGGATTATCTGCTTTCTCCAGAATTATAAACAGCATTTTTAAATTCCCCGTTTTAAACTTGCTTAGATTTTGTCCCTCCTTGATGAAAGAAGCAAATCTAATCGTTCTGTTTCAATACAGCAAATTACAGAATAGCCTAAAATACCATGTAACCAGCAGCTGCAGAAGTAAATAAAGAATGAAAGCTACCCTTAGAAAGAGGTCATTATTACAGTTACGTAGAAACTCCAAGACTGGAATCTCCCAGTCATCAAGTTTAGTCACCACATCACAACATTAATTTGGCTGCTTGGTTTCCCCCACGTCAATCCACAAGAATGAAAGTGAATGGCATTTGCTTCTTCAACCTCCTGTCCCACAGATCATCTCCCACGTAACAGCTGCACCCAAACACTGTCCTCAGGTACAATTTGCACTTGTCACTGACTTAGGGGCCCTGCAATTTCTGTCACTGTTTCTTCTGTACAAATTATTCTCCAATGTATTTTAAGGTTTCCCTGATGAACAATATTAGCAAGGGAGTCTGGTCCAGAAGGCCTGCAGTGCACCAAGAGCCAAAAGTCCAGAGAACCTCAGCTCTGCTTCTGTGGCCCTGAAGTTCATTCCAATACAGAGCTTGCATGACATGTCCCGAAAATAATGTTCACAATCCCGTTCCATTCTTTTTCTTCTTCTATTTTTTTTTTTAAACACCTTAATTGATCTGTATGAGCACATTCCCTAAAATTCGAGCTCTGTCTCTTGGATCCATACACAGCCTTGCTGAGCTGCACCAGGAACATCACAGTTGTGTTACAAGAACTCTGCCAGCCTGGTGGGCAGTTCTTAGACCCAGTAGGTACAAGGTCTCTAAGACCACTTAAGCTGAGCACAGTCCCAGACTGCAGCTCTGAGACTGAGCCCCATACAAATGAAAGCAGCACCCATTAGGTGTCATCTGTACATTTAAGATGTTGGAGTTTGTTACCTCTGTCACTGCACTGATGCTTCTGCTGATCAATTTCTCCCACTCCTCCTCTGTAACAAAGAGCTTCAGTTCATGAAGTAGCAGGACTTTCTGGAGAAGCAAACAGGACATGGCCTGAAAGAGAAAGGTAAGAGAATAACATGAAACTCTCCAGGGAAAGTGACAGCAATGTAAATGCTCTGCTAAATCAAACAGCTCTGCACACCATCCAGGGGAGGCCAGGTTGCAAAGGCTGCATATCCTCACCCACATGTATGTCACAGACTGGTTTGTGTTGGAAGGGACCCTAAAGATCATCTCATTCCACCCCCCTGCCAGGGACCAGAACAGGGACAGAGATACCTTCCACAAGACCAGGTTGCTCCAAGCCCCATCCAACCTGGCCTTGAACACTTCCAGGGATGGGGCAGCCACAGCATTTCTGGGCCTTCCCACTCTCACAGGGAAAATTTTCTTTTTAATATCCAACCTAAACCTGCCCTCCTTCAGTGAAAGGCTCTGTCTGAAAACATTCTCTAGCTCCTTACAGAGTCACACCTCAGGAGACAGGGTGGTGGGTTTTGGTTGAGTGCACATATATGAAAGAGAAGGTCAGGGGGTGTGGCAGGATCTTTACAGTTCTAGGTTTAGGCTCGAATATCCAAACCATGCTTTAGCAGCGCTCCAAGGGCATCACTATTGGTCTCCCCAAGTTTTCAGGCAGCACCTTTGAGTGACCACACCCTTTGCTGTGCCCTGACAAACGTAATAGGCACAAATAATAAAAAACAGAAGCTGGCAAGATAGCAAATGCTTCATTTCAAAGAAACACTAGATGGGAACTGCTGTTCAGAGCAGCACTCGGCCTTGCCCTGGAGTCAAACTTGCTCATTAAGCCCTTACATTAACACAGCAAGAAAAAGAATGGCTACTAGGAAACCAACAGTAATCTGCAATCCTTTTACACATCCTTTTCTATTCCAGAATTCCTATTTTAAGGCTTTCTTAGCTACAAGAGAAAAATGCAGCCTTAGTCAAAGGCAAAACATAGAAATACACAAAATACAGTAATGAGGATTAGTACAAATAGCTTAGAGGATTTAAGAGAGAATTTTTTGTAGCAGCGTGGAGTTAGTGAGCAAATTCTACTCATATTTAAAAAAATGTTGCCTCTAGCTGCCATCACACAGACCAAAATTGAATGCAGCTACAAATATCAAAAATCAGAAGGAATTACAAGAGCTAATCTCATCCAAAGAAAGCAACGGCTGCTGCTTTTTAACCACATATCAGAGAAAACAAGTGAGCAAAGTCTGTAAAGCTCCTTATCAAAGACATCATTGAGATTAAAAGTCTGAGACCTCAAGGATAAAAATAACCTGGTGATACCCTGCCTGGCCTCCAGGTACTCCTTGGGTCCAAAAGAAGCAACTTGAAAAACATGGAGCAGGAGGCTAAAAACTGACCCGGACTTTTATTGGGTCATTTCTAGGGAACTATTCACTGAATAATTCAAAGTGAGCAAAGAGAAGAATCCCTGGATCTCCTGAGGGCCGTACGACCAGCCAGAGTTGTAGACAGTCAAAAAGAACACATCACAAGCTCAAGGAGGTCTGTGTTTTCTATACAACACACTCCAGGCTTCTGGGACAGATGGGATACTGGAACACAGGTTGCTCCCTGGAAGAATCTGTGCCACAAGAGATAATAGCACACATCCTTGTAAGCTTACCTCCAGTTTGCAACAGTACAGCCAGTGAAGAGAATTATCCAAATAGAGAGAGCTCTCATTACACACAGAAATTCTGTTCTTTATTGGAAGGTGAAAACGCAGGGAACCAATGAGACCATGTCAGAAGATTTATGCTCATTCAGTGAGAGAGAACACCCTAATGCCATCTTCAAGGCAGGCAGGCTCACATATTCCTTGTAATTACAGGGAGGTCGTGTCTTACAGAACAAATGATGGCATGTCTGCATGTACCAAGTGCAGTGGAAAGTCACTTCAGCACAATTACAAAGAGACCGTGACCCTTGGAGTAGATGAAAGACTGTAATTCATTCTGAAAGGCCCAGGCAGGGTCACAAACCTCCAGGCACCTTGTCTTCTCTGACAAACAAATTTATACTGCAAGTGGGTGCAAAGCAGAGAGAAGGGTTGTGTTAAGGTATCCTGGGATATCTCAGGACTACAGGCTTGCTGCAGAGGCACCAGGGACAAGGGCCTGCTCAGGAACCGCTCCAGTCAGCACTGGGCAGGAGCACTGCAAGTTAATGAGGAAAAGAACTGGAAGGAAATCAAAGCCAACCAAAGGCATAGGAGCTCTGGAGACCTGAGACTCATATGGTGCACTGAGAACAGTCCCTGAATGGGACCTACTCCTTGGTAAGCACTAAGCTTGAAAAATATTTTAGAAGAAAGGAAAAAAAACCCCAAACCACTGAGCATTTCCTTCTGTGTGACGTAACTCAGAGCACCCAATCACATGAGGATCCTGGCTGGTGCTATCACTCTTAAACAATTCTGTCACACTCAAGAGCTTTCACGCCTCCAGCCTGTCTGTTAGATTCCAGCAAAGTGAAAATATGTTTTGAGTTTCATGTAATTAAAACACTGCTACTGCTCTACTCAGCATTATCCTTTTTCCTGATGGTTTTTTGAGACAATGATAATTCAGTACTAAGCACGAACGACTTTTCTCATTTGAAACAACAAAAATAAAGTATTTACTTGTTGGATGAAATAAAATTTGGCTTAAGAACAAGCTTTGCTTTATCACCTAATATAAGGGGGGGGCTAAGAGTACGAGCCCTTTTGCATAAGTAAGGAAAGACCCAAAGGCAGTCAGATCTTCAGGAACCATTTCCTTGAGGTGGCAGAGAAACAGCTTTGCTGTTGCATTTCATTTTCCTTGTTTTATCTTCTCAAATACATGGACACAGTGCAGCTGAAAGCAGACATGTTAGAGGTGTGACATCCATGCACATGAACATTCATCATGTGCTTTAGAGGGCTAGTCACAGATACCACAAGCCACTTTCTTACCCATCTCAACACATCCCACTTTTTGGGAATGCAAACACTCAACATTTTTAATGAAAATAGCCTGAAAAAGAAAACAAGGCTGCTCATAGGATTTTTCAAGCCATCTCCTGGAATGAGTATCTTCTCATCCCCAGCCACTTCTGGAAACATGTCACTGGAGCACCACCCAATGGTGGTGGCAATACTAGTAATCCAAAAAGATCTTTTCAGAAATGAAGAATAGGCACAAAATTTACCTGCATTCTGTTCAGTGATGCAGAGGTTTCACCGAGACTTTTGAAATACAAGACCACCCACAGAGCACCTTAGGAGGAACCAAGCCACCCCAGCTAGTTCAAATCTTTTGCATCAATACTTTCAACCATTGTAATTTCTCACAGTTCATCATTTACCCTTGACATGTTCATGATGTGCCTTTTACACATGACACAGGGACCAGCTGCATCTTTTACCATCACAGAGCAGGCAGCAATTTGAAGTTTGGAGAGTACTCCCACAAAATCCAGCACAGACCTGGAGTTCAACCATCAGACAACTCAGTTGTCTCTCTCCCTCCTGCCCTCCCCAGCAACACTGGTATTTTGGAATGTCTTACAAGCATTTGGCAATTTTGGAGGCTGGCAGAACAACATTGTCCCCAAGAATATCACAGAAGATTCTCTGCATTTCCTCAGTGCCAAATCGAGCCTGCTGTGTTCCTGACAGCCCTACAAGAGAGCCAAGTATTATCAACACTTCACAAATGGACAAAAATAGCGGAAGACTCAAGAGTCCCAGCTACCAAACCCCAGTCCAGTTTAGAAAAAAGGGCTGTCACCCTCCCATATGCACAGTCTCTGAAATGAGAATGTGTGAGAATAGTTACAAGCAGTTGACAGCCAGATTTTTATAAAGGGAGCTGAATCCTGTGCACTAGAAGCCACCCAGTTGCCTAATCAAAGCATCTTCTCCTTAATGTCAGTTTTTAAAAAGTCCATAAAATAGTAAAAACAGTATGAGTAAAAAAAAAAAATACAAGGGAAGTCTATTCCAGCAGGCACAGTAGATACACATACACACTCCCATATATATCTATCAAGCATGCGACTAAATGAGGCAGAAAGGCTTGTTATCAGTCCACGTGGGAGCAGAGAACAAACAATAACTAAGGGCAGTGCCGTCCCTAAGATCTTCTGTGGCTTTGTTCATTTCTCTCTTATCTACAATGATTACACAAAATGCCATTCAGTGCAAATGGTTGTGATTTCTCTCTGAAACAGGCAACATGCTCACTGCAGTAACCAAGATGTGCTGGTAATTCCCAGGTGTGCTCACCCACCTTACTCAGATACTAAAAAGGAGTGTGAGTGGAGGTTGCTGGGTTATCCAACCCAACTTTACCCTGCACAGGGAAGGACAAGACATCTGGCCTAACCATCAAATATGGTAATGGATTAAACCCCTACCAATCCAGCCACTGTTTTGCTATTGAAAGCAGGTATCCAGCACAGTCAGAAGTTGCTTTCCTCAGTCACCACCCAAGTGAGCTGGATGGAGGGGAACAGATTGAAATGTCTTTCATTCACTGCAGTTGTGAAAAAGAACAAAATAAATAAACCTTTGCAATATTGTAGAGACTCTATTCACAATCCTGAAGAGATGAAGGCATGACCTAAATTCAGAGCTGTTATTCCACAGAAAAGCACTGTGTTAATAGAAGGACACTTGTTTCTGATGCAAAAAGAAACAAACACTTTTCAGTTCCAGATGCTTTAGGATACTGGCTAAAGGTGGCTTTGCAAACAAGTGAAAAAAACTGCCACCCAGGCACACTCCTGAGAGAAAAAACGCTGAAATCAGCAGCCACCACTGCCGCCATCAGAGGAGCAGGACCCTTCAGATGTGTCTGCACTGTGACACACCAAACACCAGCTCTGAGTTTTCACACAGCTGTTCTGCTGGGTGATCCCAAAACAGTTTGCAGGCTACAGCTGAGTAACCCTTCCAAATTCCCTGACAGTCATTTCCAGCTTTCAGGAGAGAGGCAGCAAGTTTGCCTGCCTTGCTTCAAGCACATGGCAGGACAAACTCCCATTAGGTCTGACCCAGGACAGTATTTGAGCTTATCACACCTCCTTATCCCTTTGTAAGAGAAGCAGTGGGGAGTTTAAACGCTCACCAAAGACATGAAGATGGATTTGCCTCATCTTTTTGCCTATTGTTTCTGCAGCATGAACAAAGTTTATTAACATGAAACATGTCACTAGTCTGGCAAGAGCTTCTTATTGCCTTTATGTAATATATATAAATAAAACATTACCTGGAAAATTACAGGTTTGTGCAACTCAAATACATTTTCAGAAGTGAAGAAGAATCAGGAGTTTTAGTATCATCAACATTCCACTGCTCTTGGAAGTCCAGGAGACAAAAATATACAGGTGGTACCCCATCACAGAGGCCACTGGTATTTCAGAGCACTGATGTCCCCCTTCTGGCACAGAGCCTGCCATGCCAGCACATCTGACTCAGTGCCAGCACACGGCATAGAACAGCAGCTCTCACTGTGTAATCCTCAGCACTAAGACTATTCTACAACAACAGGGATATGGCAAAAAATAATTGCACTTCTATAAATTCTCTCCTCCCAAGACCTTTGAGACTGCAATCGCATGAATCATATGCTGCACTTGTGACAAATGCTACCAGGAAAGCTGGGTAAAAGAACAGAGGCCAAGAATATGGGAAATTCTAAATAAGCTTTCTTTGAATTTTAATAAATAATCAAACTATGAAATAATGTCCTCAGCTATCTGTAATTTATTACATGTTTAAAATAGACCAACCAACCCACTCCAAAACCCAAAAGTTCCACCTTACAGGACTACTGGTTACAGGAGAACAACCTGCCATTTATTAGTACAGAGCAGAAGATCCAGAGCACAACAGCAAAAGTCTCTTCCAATTACTGTCAAAGCTTTCTTAAAAAGAAAACAAAGAGCATCAAAAGCCATGAAGAAAGCTCCAATCTACCCTCATTTCTGCTCATACAGTCAAACTGTTTTATTTTATAAATAAACATTTGTCACAAATAAGAAGTTGCTGTGTTTCAAAGGGAGTAGAGAGGAGTCAGCACACACAGGGAGATCTGACAGAGCAGTTTTTCAGAGGATACCTGCATGTTAAATACTGGGATGCACTGGCAGATTTCCTACCTCAGATAAAGGGTCTACGGGACATTTGTGCAGTCAAAACAATGAACATATAAAATAACACACAGGATCCCTGGGCCAGGCCTGGCTGATGGTATTAGACACCAGTTCTGAGTATTTCATTTGCATACAACAAAGATACAGCTGGTGAGCATTCAGGGCTGGGGAAAACCTTGTGCTCTTCTTTCACCAGAGGCCAACAGGCAGACCCTTGGGACACAGCAATCCATACAGCACAATCCATATATTGGTCTGCTGCTTTGGTTAACACAGAGATTCATTTCTCCCTGGGGTAACCACCTGCCATATCCGAAAGGCCAATCAGTCTTAATGTTTTGCTCCAAAAAAAGAAAAGTCAATATCTTATTACCCTAAATTCTTGGAAAATTAAAAAATGCCATAATTAAGTGAGCCATGAGGACACAAGATAAATCAGCAGCAGAACATGGATTAGCATTCATGAGCTCTGGTGTTTTCTTGCTCTCCCTGTAATGCCCCATTACAGGAATGAAACACTAGTGGGGAATACTGGTACCACAGGGCATCCTGAGACCAGAGGAGAAAAGAACAGGAATGGACTCTGTGCAATGCAACCAAGCCTCCCTTTCCCACATTAAAAAATAAGAATCAGAAAATACGCCTATTTTCTCTCCCAAGTTAAGGACACAGTCACAATTTAAAAAAATAATCTAAAACTATTTGGTTTCTTAATATGACCTTGTTTATTTTGGAGCATTTCTACTTTGCTTTTACAACTTTGTCACTCTAAACATCAGAGCAAGAAGTGTTCTTTTGTTAAGAAATCAAAGCAAAGACTCTTGCAGGACATCTCAGTATCTGAGGCTCAAAGAAACATCACCAAGAAACCTCTCAGGAAATCATCTGGGACACCCTCCTTTCTCTCAACTCTGGTTTTCCTCTTGGAAAAAAACCAAAACCCAAACCAATCTATTCCCAAAGCTTTAATTTTGTTACTTGCTATTTAACTTTATTTATTATTTATATATTGTAATATCAAACACCAAGAGGCTCCACTGACACCTCAAGTTAATCACACACACTGGTAGGACCAAGACCAAAATTGTACCCCCAGGTGCCTCACCCTCACTGCTCCTCCCAGTACTTCCCAAGCCAGATGTCTGCTCTGCATAACAAAGCCCCCAACTCAGGAGGGACTCACAACAGGATTTTTTTGAGGCAATTCAGAAGGCAGCTACAGCATAATGCAGCCTACTTATGGAGACTTTGCTGAAGTCAAATTTAATAATTTAGGAGATTTAAGAGCAGCACACATTTAGAAAAAGCCCATGTTGCCTAGGCACTGTGTGCTTTTAGCTGCTGCCCCCAATACACTAGACCAGGCTTGATGTTGCAAGGACAAAGGTTGTCATCTTTTGAGAACATTTATCAGCAGAAAATGAGAAATTAGAATTACAATTCACTCAAACATCAACCACTGAAGTTTAGCTTTCATGCAGTATTAAAAAAAAAATGTACTCACACGTCAGTAAAATTGTTAGCTTGGAAAATTGAAAAATATTGAAATAAAAAGCACTGATAAGCAAAAAAAAAAAAAAAGTTGGAAATTGTACTGGGTTGAACTTTGAAGATTCACTGTTTTGGATGCTCATCAGCAGACCTCTTTTCATTTTCCAGAATCCACTGAGAGAGACTCGATGACAAGAGAGAGGGGGCACAGTGCCCTTGGGAAGAGGGACAGGGCTGGAAACCCTGTTTTGTGTGGAGATTGCTGAGAAATCCTGCAGAGGAACCTGAACTCCTTTCTTGTGCTTCAACTCTTGCAAAGTGGCATTTTAGTATGTGCTAAGGGAAAGCAGAAAGAGAAGCAGCCAAACCCCACCACTCCCACACCCCCACATTACAACAGAAATGGACCTGCCACTTGGTACACAAACATTTGGGGACATCCTTGTCACTAAGCAGAGCCCAGATTGGCATTTCATTTCATGCTGTAGAAGCCCTAATCTTTCTTTGCTTGCCAACAAAACAGCCTTCCAACACACCTACTAGTACTCCCACCCCAAGATCCCATAGCTCACTGTAAATAGAACATAAATCATTCCCAAGAACTTCAACAGGATTCTACCCTGATGCTTTTTTATATTTTGTAACATTAATATATCTTGAGTCTATACGACTGAGACTCACTAATTTTATCACACCATGGCCACTTCTTCCCCTCCTGTTTTTGTTATGCCATTATTAAATACATGGCAATGACCTTGTCTCTGAGCAAAATTAGCATTTGCTCTACACAAACATCTACTCCTCAAACTGTTGAAGGGGCTGTGTTTGGCAGGCTGAGCACAACACACTTGGGTGGTTCAATCTCTTTTTAAAAACTATAAACTCACTTTTTAAAAACTATCAACTCCCCATGTGTCAGGTGGCAAGTTTAATTTAATAGGCTAGGAAATTACTCAGAATTGGAAAATCACTGCAATATGGCACAGATCTAACTCAGCAAGTCCATCCTACACACAGGGCTGTTACTGCTCTGGAGCACTTCCCTCCTTGGACAGCTCTCACCAGCAGCTGTGTCTACAGTAAGAAGTTTATGCGACCTTTTAATTTTCTTATTTCTTCCCAGCAACAGACTGATTTTCTTATTTCTTCCCAGCAATGTTTCCTCCATTGCTGTGGGTGTTCCCTCCATTACTGAGGATTTGCTACATGATCATCAACACAATCAGCTGAACAGCAGTGAGCAGAACAAACACTGCCTAGATCTCCAGAACCACAATAAAGGGGCAAACAGAAGGTTTTTAATGTTCTGCTTGTACTGCACTGAGTATGGTGGAATATAAAGACTGGGGCTGATAACAGGGCAGTGTCTCTGTGCCAGTCAGTTAATGCCTGGTATCACTATGGATTTTTGTTTGTGCGCAATGCAGACATCTGTCTGCTAGACACTTCTGACAAAAGACATGGAGACCATCAGGAGACTCCAAGAAGTACAACCAAAAAAAAACCTGTATGAAGGAAAAATAAACAACCATAAACAGCTCACAACATGCACGATGCTTCCAAAGACTGCGGGTTCAGTGACAGGGGTCCCACATTCAAATGAAATGCACCATGAGCACACCAAGCCCTCAATGCAAATACCAGTGAGAACTCATGCCATGGGATTTCTAGCACTCAGCCTAAATGCAGTCAGGAGGACCTGAAAAATTTAAACAAGACCTTTTTAAATTTTCAACCATCTCATACAAGCAAGAGAGAAACACAGCTTAGAAAGCAGTTCCTCAAGGAGACACGTTTTGCTGTGGCATCAGACACCTTTCCAAAGAATATCAGGGACTATTTATAGATGCTGCCAATGTCCTCCTGCTCACCAAAGGAAATGGTTTCTTTGAGCAATCCCACTGCAAGAAACACTCTCAAAAATGAAAGGTTGGGATGCAATAATTCACATGCACAACCATCCTAAAGGTCTAGGAACTAAAAATCGCCACACAAAAATGCAGAGCACTCTGGCCCTGACCCAGCAAAGCACTTAAGCATTCAACTGCTTCCCCTGCAACTTCAGTGGACAGTTTACATACCTAGATCTAGTTCATGTCACAGGGCTTTGCTGGCTCGTGATGAAATAAATCAAAAATGCCCAAGAGCCCACCCATAGTTCAGCTGTACCTTAAAAAACACAGACTCTCTTTGACCATCACCTCACGCAAAACACAAACAGGAACAGGACACTGACTGGAGCCAAAGCATGTCAGTTTGATGTAGATTTTCCAGCTGCAAATGATTTCTTTTCATTGAGGAGAGGACACATACTGAAATAAGGAAGATGAAAAGGATGGATTCTACAGGCAACAGCCTCTCCAGCACTGCATCCCTTGGATCTTACCGCCTGCGGACAATTCACCCTTTGAACATCTGCCCACCAGAGTCACCTCTACAGAGGACACAGGCACAGGGTGTCTGACCTGTGCCAGGGGACAGAGGATGCTCTGAAGGGACAGAGCCTTTCACTCATGGCCTATTTCTCAGCTCCCACCAGCTGCCCACTGCTCATTGCTGATGCAAAGCAGGTAGAGTTGAACTGGGGTTCTTATCTGGGGAGGTTTATTTTGCTTCATTTTCAGTAACAGCTTATGCAAAATGTTCCATAACAAGCTCTTCCTCTACCACCTGCTGGAAGCTATCTGTGAGCACCCAGGTAGGGCACAGTGCATTAATGTGGGGATTCATTCCTTGCCCCCAGCATGAAGTGAAATACTCCCAAGCACTCACACAGAGGGGTGCTGGCTCCTGAGGCTTTGCGGCACTTTTACTGCTCTTGCTGTATTAAAGTTTAATTACTTTTTAACTTAGATATTTACATAGAACATAAACTGTTCAGAAGTACAACTGTCAACTAGCCAAAACCTCTTTGGCAGGACTTTGGGATCATATTTTACTCTTCTGGTGATGGCAGCTCTGGCACAGACCTGCTTCAGTTCTGTAAAATTATGTCTATATATGTTTGATCCCTCTGGGGAGACTGCCAAAGCACCAAGATTAATTAGCAACTTACCTAAAATACACTCTCTATTAGATAGATCTTAAAGGGTTCCTTGTCACAGACAGCTTTATAAAAACACATTCTGAAATACTAATGAATCTATATGACATAAGATGACATTTTGAACTCTGTCTCACTGCCCATTCTCATTCTCACACTAAGTAAAATGACTTTTATTAGTTTCATGACAGCTCTGCACTTACATCAGCTCTGCAGAGTTCCAGCCAAATCACAGAAAATAAACTCACTTGATGGACAAATACAGCCTCATTACGCTTCCAGCTACTGCAACATCCTCAGTCAATATAGCTTTGAATGTAAATAAGAAGGCAGGAATGTATTCAAATTGATGTGTGACCACAGTGCAAAAGTAACTGCAGAGGCTCTTAGCAATTGTGCTGATGTGTACACTCCCAGTGCCTTTCCCAAAGTAAAAGAACAAGGGATGGATATTAAATCATTTCTGTAAATCCTAGGAAAAACTTACAGACTAGAAGAGGTTTTAAGTGTCTGCCACAAGCGAGATGGAGACAACACCTTACTCCTGGCAGTAGTGACGTTTCATTTATTAGTGCTCCTTTCCAAACTGTTCCAACACTGCTGGCCAAGAAGCTGGATCTCAGGGAAAGTCCAGCTGTTCCAGGCCAGGCTGCCAGCGAGGCTGTGCCTCAGCCATTTCCAGCTGGGAGGTGGCAGGTGCCCTTGCCTGCAGGAGCCTGCACCAGCAGCACACTTGGGTACTGCAATGCAACGAGCCACACGTTCTCCCTCTTCACTTGGTCGTCAGGCTCACAGAGGGAGTTTTTAGGGTAGAAACATCAGTTCATGGGTTCATCCAGTGCTCGTATATGAGAATGGGGGGATACTGCAGTGAGAACCTCACTGCAATTACCAGGGCAGCACTGGGGGGTTTCTGCTGCAACAGCACCAGCCCAGGGACAGCCCAGGTCTGCACAATTACAGAATGAGATGTTACTGTAGCTCTGCTCATCAGACTGATACAGCTAAAAATAAACCAGGAAGACATTCCTCACCTACGGTTCAGGAGGATTCTGGTATGTAGCTGAGTCATGCAATAATCGTTAAATTAAACACATCTTGATCCCTGGTTTATGCTCCATCAGCACAAACTAAAAAACCCAGCTTTTGTGCATATTGAAAAAGCAACACTGCAGCCACTGAAACAAGGCACAAGGAAGTAATCTGAAGGTCAAGGTCTCCTGGAAAGCAATTGCAGCAGTAAGAATGAACTGCACCAAGAAAGGAGGAAGTGAGGACCAGCTTACACATTTTTTTTCCAAACAGAATTTGAGCGAATATCTTTAGTGTTTGTGGAAGACATCAGGCTGATAAGAACATTCTTCATCCACAAACAGCACAAGCCTTCCTCATCCTGTCAGCAACACACATTCTGATGGCTAACTGCACTGCCAGTGAGACCATCTGTGCCAGACACCACAATTCACCTGCACCAGGACACCTCAAAGGGATAACACAAGCTCCACTTGTGATGGCTTGTCATTGTCCCATACCAGTTATCACTGGGGTCTCTTTCCCCAGCTGCCATTTGTACCTGAGCCCCTCAGAGCACCAGTGTGTGACAGGTACCTGCCTGATTACTGCACTCCAGAAATGGGAGCTACACTTTACTCTGGTGTAAGCACCTTTTCTGCAAGGGAGAGTTCTCAGATCTGCCAGGAGGTACCAAAAGATTGTGATGTGGGCACTGGCCCCATTCTCCTACCACTGAAGACACTTCTGCAAGGACAAGGTCATGGTGCGACTGATTCTTAGGACCTCAGTCTGCAGAACTGCATTCAACAACCTAGATTAGACTGCACTACAGAGTCGTTCTTGACCTCTTTCTTTTTGTACTTTAATTTGTAGCACTTCTCCAACACTAAAGGTCCTCTTGAAAAGCTTCACAGTAGCTGCTTGCAATCAAGTGATTTTCTATAGTTTCTAGTCACTTCTTTCTGCAATAGACAACACTGCAAAGACATATGGCAGGGATGAGGCAGGCCATATTCTAATAAGAAAGTACAGCCTTAAGTTATATGTTGGTTTAACGTACATATGGGATGGCAAGGATCAACAAAAGTTTCTGAAAGAGATCCCAGCTGCTACTGCAGAAAAAAAAAACAAAAGAAAAAAACCCTGCAAACAAAATTTAAAAACCCACCCAGATCATCACAAACCCCACCAGATTTCTCAGTTCAATAAATGAGTGACAACCAAACACTAGTATGTTGATTTTTTTCAAAGCCTGAAGCGTTTTAACTTTCACACAGGCATGTTTGGGACTTTAACTTCCCACTTGAAGAAAGGCAGAGTTTGAAAACAGGCCAGCCAATATCACTGAGCATTCAGAGCACCAGCTGCCACAGGCACAATGCATTTGAGCTTGCAGAGCGCGAGTCACAGTCTTGCAGCCAGTGTGGTCTCACAAGGGATGAGAAGTCCAGCTGAGAAGCACAAACTGCCTGAAACAAGGTGGTTTTGTAGATCCACTGTCACACACATCCTCATCTTGTATCTTTCTGATGTATTGGTTTAAACAGGTACTAAATGAATTCAGGATGGGATGAAAACCCCCTTTCCTGGTTATAACATCCCTTGCCTTTGTTCCCCCACTCACAAATGACACCAATCACTCCATCTGTTTCCTTTTCCAGGGAAACTGCTGCATTACTGTCTCCTGCAGGCAACTGTGTCCCAATAGTAACATCAGAGGAGCAGAACTTGGCCACAGGTACAAAGCTTCAGTCTCAAATTCAGTCTCAGTAAAACCACTACAAATTCACCTTTCCAGTACAAAACTTGTTATACAGGTTGGGCTTACTGCTATGAAAACCTACCAACCCAACCACTGTGAGCCACACTTAAAACTGCCTTAAGAGCTCTCACCCCCCTCAAAGTGCTGTTTTATCTCACAAATTACTTCAACATGGAGCTGAACAACCTCACTGCTCCTTTAGGCACGTAGGAACAGTGTCAGAGGAAGAGGGCTGACAAGGTCAGTCACACTGTCTAAAGTTTTTGTTTTAAAGCTTCCTTTTCTTTTGCTAAATTCTGCATCAAGATGCAAACTTTGGACATGTCCAGAACACCCTTCTCTACAGCAATCACCCAGGCCAAGGAAAAGCACCTCCCAGAAAGACATGTAACACCCAACCAACAGCTACAAACACCTCTGTCTGTAAAGACACAACACTGCTGCTGAGGGTTTGCTCTTCTCCAGGTTTTAGAGGTGACCCACTGAGGGAGCCAGGATGCACAGAAAGGCTGCAGGAGTGCAAGACTCAGTTGCCTGGGTCATCAGCTACAGCCAACAGTAGAAGGCAATATTCAGGGCTAAAAGTGGAAGATCACCCCACTTGCCTCTTGGTCATCAGGGCTAGCCAAATTCAGAGTATCATGAAACCTTTGGCATCTTCAGGACTCTGAGTTAGTACAGCCCTTTCGGAAGCTGAATCTTTCCACCTTATTCTTTCAGAGGCTGTCAGGGAGAAGTTATCCCCCTGCTTAACCCACATCACTTTGCCATGTACACCCAGCCAGCTTGACTTCCACCCTACCCACCAGGATACCACCAAAGCACATTTGCATTGAGAAACGGGGAAAATTTAATTGAAGACCTGACAAACTGGGCACTGGATGATGGGAAGCCAGAATTCCTGAAAAGGAAGCACTGCGTGAAAAATGTAAAACTGCACCTCCAAGCTCCACAGGCTTTCCAGAACTCACTCTCCATGTGCCTTCGTTTGAACAGCAGTATATCCATGTTCTGTACGCAGCTCCCACACACTCCACATGTCCTCCCCTACAACTCCCACCCACAGGCAAACGGCTCTGCAAACAAAGCTCGAGCAGCTTTGTGAAAGCCCTGGTAGAAGGACAATGCTATTCCCTGTGGAGAAGCAAAGATACCCACATAACGGAGCTGTCTGCTTGGGATGCTGTTCTGGTCTCCTGTGGATGGGATCAAGTATGTGCCTTACAATTAGTTTGTTATTTGTGTAACACATCCTTATTACCATCCACTGAAATTATTAATCGTGTAATTCACTCTCCTTTTTTTTTTTTGAGCTTTTTTTTTTGTTAAATCAAAGCCATTCCTGTTGGGTAAAACAATCTGAACTGCAATTTACACTGACAATGTAAAGCAGGACTGCTGTAAACACATACCTACCCCTTCACATTCCCTCCAATGGTCAGAAACAATAAAACAGCTATTTATGAAACAGGAAGATCAATCTAGGATGCACTTCTGCAGGGGACAGACACAGGGTACAGCTGGGGGGTGGGAAAGTGTGAGACAGTGCTACTGGCCTAGAGGGGTTTTGGTTATTAACTGTGTGGAGGCCCCCCCCCCACTGCAGTGAAAATCCAGACAGGCTTCATTCCCTGCTTCAGCAACACTGAGCTGTGCACTCACCCTGCAATGTTTTATTGATAAAGCTCCACTAATTTTGTGTTAGTCAGGCACAGGCAACCAACCATCAAAAATCAGATCTGTAGTACAGGTGGTTTTAAACTAAATACAGCAGCACATGGCCTAGAAAATGCAGGACAGCTAGCAAGGCACAGAACGGAGTCAAGAACCTGGCCTCGAGGCAGCATGAGGAGGCAGGGATTACAACATGCTCCATTAATACCGAGGAACATCTTACCAAGAAGGAAGTAATCCAGGAATAAGTGACTGGAGTCAACCCCCACCACAATCAGGCCTCAACCCTGGAAGGTTCATGGAGTTTTTAAAGGAGATGCTACCAAAGAGTCCGCATGACTGTGGAAATATTGCGTGGTACTTCCACAACTTCAGTCATATACCTGAAGCAGCAAGACAGTATTTGCAAAAGCTATGCCCCCCTGGAAGCCACTTTCAAAATTGGGCAGCCCTAAAGGCATATTATAAACATATTAAAAATCATCTGAGCTGTCATGATTAAATGACTTCTCTAATTGACTGTTATACAGCTTTGTTTGTTTACTTTCATTCTTACCTGCTGATGTTGCCTGGCTGCTGCTGTGATAAACTCAACAAGAGTATCTACTAATGGCTTACACATGATCTGTAACAAAGAAAGACACAGTCTCTTATTAGTGGTTTGCTGACAGACAGGTTTGTTTTTCAAGCAAAACAGTCCATATTTTACACAGCCTCTTGAGTAAGAAGAAAATGCCACAAGAAAGACAAGTGCCCAGGAATCAGCAACAGCTTATTTGAAAATTAACAGTTTTGCTCACACCAGCTCTGAGTGAAATCTTGATCACAACAAAAAGCAGCAGCAACTCTTCACCTCTATTCACTTGGAAAAAACAGGCAAGTATTTTTCACACCCTGTGTTCTGCCTAGTGATGACTAAAGTCTACATCTGGCTGACACTTTCTGTAATGTCAGTTCACTTTGTGCAGAATCCCCAATCCAGGCAAAGAAGAACATGTTGAGTTGTAGCCAGGTGGGGTTGGTCTCTTCTCCCAGGGAACAAATGACAGGACAAAAGGAAAAGGCCCAAAGATGCACCAAGGGAAGTTTACATTAGGTATTAGGAAAAATCTCTTCACTGAAAGGGTTGTCAGGCATTGGCACAGGCTTCTCAGGGAAGTGGCTGCGTCACCATCCCTGGAGGCATTTAGAAAGACATGTGGATGTGGTGATTTTAAAAGACATCTCTGCAAGGAACAGTCATACGCAAGCCACAGGCTCTAGAAACCTGCAGATGGGATCTTAAGTTTGCTGTCCATGTGGGCAACACCTGACCCTGCTCTCCCTCCATTTCTCAAACTTATATAGGAGGCATTGTGGGCTCGTGTCCTAAGAAACCTGGCAAGCAAAGGAACTCTCCTGGATAGAGTCCCTCAGAGTCTGAAAGCATCTTCCCCCAGTTACACAAGCCTACATCTCCCCACCCTTAATATTAGACATCGGTTCTAAAAGGTTTCAAGTAAGGGCTTCTGGCAGCTATCTCTAGCTTGCTCTGACCTAAAAATCCCTGAAGAATTGTATGACATTCAGGCCAAAGCCTGTTTGCTAAAAGCTGGTTGTCCTCATACTGAAGACTAGTCCCAGACATAGTCAAGCTTGCAGGAAATACCTCAAACATTTCAGACACTTGCACTGTCTGAGTATCAGGCTTGGAGATTAGATTCCAATTAGACTTTACACTCCTCAGCCTTCTTGGAAGAAAATTGAGAAACTGAGCATGAAGTTGGAGCAGAGCTGGACAGGAGCTACACTGGTTGTTCAGACAAGGTGATCTGCTTTGCCTTTGTGCAAACCTTGCTCATCCATGTTGTCTTGAATAGTGGTAAAAAATTAGAGCGTCTTAGGCTATGCTTTAAAGAGCAGCCTTCTGTTCACCTGCTTTCTTCATGCAGTATCCCAGTCCCAACCATAAACAAGATCCTGGCCTCCTGCAGTGCTGCTATAAAGACGTGGTATTAAGAGTCTGAGCAGGTGAAGATCCAGGGAAACCACACAGCAGTTTCAAAACTATGTAATAAACCAGAGAGGTTTCTCTCCCTACTTTCCCCAGAATTATAACCATACTTTGGCGCCCACAGAAGACAACACAGCACAGAGTCAGCAGCACTTACTGGGAAGCGTTTGAAGAGATCATGGAACATGGAGCAGGTAAGGGGACTGTTCCGTTTACTAAGGAACTGGGTCAGTGCCTGCTGATAGATAACAGCCGCTTTCTTCACATTCAAACAACCTGGGTACAAAAGCTGTAGGGAGAAAAAGAGAACAAAAGCATTTCCAGTGAAACACAAGAATGAATCGCTAACAATGAATAAATTAATTTTTATCAGTTCTGAGATTTTTCCAACAACTAAATACACTTGAGATATGACACAGAACCACAAACAACCAACCAAATGGGCCCCAAATATGCTCTCCCAGGTACTGACAGACATAAGACCTTGTCACTGAAGGGCAGCACAGCTTTCTAGAAGGACTACACGCACTCCACGTAAGTGTGGGGGCTGTGCTCTGGGTTTGTGGTTGGCACATCTGATACATGAGGCTCACAGAGCACTCCAAGCCCATCCTGCAGTAGCTGGGCTGTGCCCATGGTGTTCCCAGCTGAAGAGCCATTTGAATCTGTAGATTTCAGTGTATGCACATATCTGTATCTACATACACTCAGCAGCTATGTCCAGGACTCCTAGGTACTCAGCAGACAAGCCCTAGCACTGATCAGGGATCCAGCAATCCCAAAACCGTGTCTATGCTCCAATATCCCCCTCTGGTGGGAAACAAGAATCCCAGACACACAGCAACCAGCTGAAACCTGCCCAGGCTACATGGATCTAAACAAACAGGAGTCATGAAGAGCCAAGTGTGGAGCACTGTATCCCAACGTTCCTGATTGTTCTCATATTGCCAGGGAAGTATTGCTCTTTGGGAAGAATGAAAAATCAGGGCCCAGGAGGAAGAAGCTGAAATCTTCACAGTAGTGAATCTCTGCCCAAGGAATTTTTCCATGGCCCCACGGAAAGCTAAAGCCATGTTAACATGGTGTCCTGTTCTCAGGTCAAACTCCCAGTGCTACTGCAGCTGAACACAGGCTAAAATGGAACAAGGCAGATGGGTCTTGACATGTGCGACCTCAGTTTTTCTAGCTGAGTGTCTCTACTTAGCACTTATTTGACACACACATCTCCAGGGGAAAAAATTGATTCCTCCTTCCATGTATATACTTACTGTAAACAATTTCTTCTATAGTTTTTCCATTAATTTGGCTACTGCATTCTAGTATCTGCTCTAGTTCCACTTTTCTGCTTATTGAAAAGCTCCAAATTATGCTCACAAAGCACAGCTCACTGGAAATACACAACACCTCTGCCTCTGGTTCCCCCCTGCAAAATCTCCCTGGCCTCAACACAATGTCAGCACCAGCAGCATCACATGAATTGAGCTGTCACTTCCCTCAAACTGGCAGCTCACATCAGCTGCTGGCTCTGTCCCTGCGTGTCTTACCTGACACGTCTCCTTTGCTCTGCTGTCACTGTGTTTCTCTGGCTCAGGGGGAGGAAGAGTTGATGATGTGTTTCCTTTCAACACTTTAAGCAGGTATAATGAGGCACTATAAGAGAAAAGGGGAGAACACAGCAGTTACCACAGTGCCACTGCAAAGCCACCTGAGGCAGAGGTCAAGCGGTGCAGACAGCTTATTCTGTAGCAAAGATGGTTACAGAATCTGAGAGGGCCCCGTCTCTCAGTCTAACCCACTCTGGTCAGACCTAAAGACTAAGAAATCCTAGGAAACTGAATCATTTCATTATCTGTCACCACAGTCAGATATCCCCGCTACCGGCCTGGTTTCCTTGAGCTCATGTTTTTGACTGGCACTGCTGGAGGAGTTCTGCACTTGCCCAGGATTTCTGAGTCTGCAAAGCTCAGCCAGTGCTGCAGCATGGCCTCTGGGCCCCATGCAACATGGTACCCACTGCACACACAGCTGAGTAGAAAAATCCCAGACTGAGTATGAAAGTCCTCATGAAACTGGCTGCATGTCACAAGTGCTACTAAATGTCTCTCCAATTTACACCATGGAACGGCAAAATCACTCATCTTTCTAACAAATACATATCTGGTTTATCCTAATTTTTCTGTACTCAGCAGGAAAGGAGAAAATACTGGTATGTACAGTCAGGATTTTATCACTGTTGTCCTTATTGTGCTATCATGAGACAGTAAACACTGCATTTAAAGAACAATCATCATAGGTTGACCAGGAATTACACTCATCCCCCACTGACTCACATACACTGCATTACTCCCTGAGGAAGCCTCAAGAAAGCACTTCCCACCCGCAGCAACAAAGCTATACCAGACCATTTCTGTATCACACGAGCTATAAGACACAAACACAATTTGAAAATGCTTCAGACTGCCAGGACTGACTGCTCCTTCAGTAAGACACAGATGCTGGTACCAAGCCTTTTGCGAGGCTCTCACTTCCCAGACCTCGTATCACACATCACACCTGCTCAAGGCTCCCAGCATCAGCAGAGATGCTCCTTATGAACACTCACCTGAAGTAATAGAGAGCCACTGCAGAGTCGGTGTGCTTGCAGGCTTTCTGGACAAGTCTCTGCAGTAAAGCATGCACATCATCTTGCAGGGAGGCCACTCTCTTGCAGTACTGCTTATTGCGGCACAGCGAGTTCCTGCACAGCATTAAAACAAACCCAAAGCCTTTACCTACAGAGAAAGCTCTGGGGAACAGATGGCCTGGAACACTTATCACCTTATCAGGGTGAGTGAGAACAAAACCAGAACACAGTGAGTGGTAACAAACAGTGGCTATGGGCAGCACATGGCTGTGGCAAGAACAAGGTGAGGACACTTACCACTCTTCACCTTCAAGCACAAATTTAGGCATCAGAGCCAACTTTCCTTCAGACTTCCCACAAAGGGGACTGGCTACCTCAAACTTTGTTACTTCACAACTGCTTCTCAACTGAGGAGAGAGAGCAGCAGTGAAAATGCTTTAGAGAGTGCTGAGGATGTCCAGAAGTGGTGCACAGAGGACACACGTGACACACCACACATTATGTCTGTCTAGCTGGTATCATCCCTCACTTCTGGCCCTGAACAGAGAATCTGCACTCTGACTGTCTCAGAAATAACTTGTTGAGTTAGTTCCAGCCACAGTAGCAACTCTGTAAGCCTTGAGAGTTGTTGCATGGTCTGACTCAGAGGTCAGAGGCCCATGGAGGTATTCAGTGACATGGCTCCATATCTGCAATACCTATGTTTGCTCTTGAGGTTTCCACCTGCACACAGGTTTGACACTTGAAGTCCTTTAGCCTAGAAAATCCAGATCCTAGATTCTTTCCTGTAGGTTATGACTAAGCACTGTGTATGTGTGTGGTGCTGGCAATCTAACCCTACACAATCTAAAAGCATAGCAATTGCCTTCAGCCTTAGGAAGACCGGCTCCTGGTGTTCAACCAAAACCACAGCTGTTTATCAAAAGCCATTGTCTATTACCTACAGGTCTAAGGACACTTACTTGAAGATACTGGCTGTTTTCTGGAGGAAATCAACCTCCTGCTTGTCAGAGTCTGAGCTCATGCACTGTTCAATCAATTGAAGCAGGGGCTCAATGATATCAAACACCAAGGGGTTCTCTGCTTGTTTAACCAGGAACACATCAATCAGATCCAACACCTGCAAACACAGAGTTACTGACATGAGAGGTACGGAGACAGGGAAACAAGATGGATTTACCCAGAATAGCTACCAATAGGCTATAGACCTGCTGGAGGGGGCTGAAGAAAATTATTTGCAGCTGAGATCTGTACACATTCTGGTATCATCTGTACTCTTAGGGCACAGGAAACTGAAAATTAAAATTGGAAACTGAATATTTAGAGCTGTCTGTTGGTTTCAACTCTATTTCGTGCAGTGACACCATGTAGAATGAACAGTTACAAGAATCAATGTCACCTGGCCAGACCTGCAGTCACTCTAACATGGCACAGGTCCCTGTTAGCATCACTGACAGCTCTCACCCCTGCAAGCCCCCCTTGAATTAGCACATTAGCATAAAATCAGCCTTTTTATATAACAGCATCAGAAGGGAAATGCAGTAGAGGCACTGGCTCACTTCACTGTTCAGCCTTCACCTGGCTAACCTGACTCCTGACTCCCACTTCTGTCTGGGAGCAGCTGGACCTGTCCCTGGATGCTGGAATGTCCCAGAAGGTCCATGCTGACGCCAGGCGGCCTGAATTCAGTATTACAGTCATTACCAACCAGGGTGTTTATCACAATCCCCCTATTTCACCAGCATAACAAGCCAAAAAAGCTTATGTTGCAAAATGACTAGAGGCATTTTAAGCATGTCTCACTAAGGAATACCGAGCTTGTCCAGTTTCCAAAAACTGACAGGCATCTTTAGGTAGCTGTGGGAAAGTATCTTATAAATTTAAGCATTTCAGGTCAGCAAATTAAAACCACAGGGCACTTTTTGACAGCACAATCCTGGTTTTCAAACAGGCCTGTGAAGTTCCAGTGACTGATCCCAACACTGCTGTGCCAGGTGCTGTGCAAAGCCAGAACAATTCAGTCCCAGCTTTCGGGAGCTCATGACATATGTGAATGTCCAAGCTGTTCAGTGTTAGGTAGCTCATGGCATGCACAGGCTTCAACTAACATGCTGCTAAGCCAGAGGTCTTCACACCAAACACTTCTCTCCCACCTTAGCCTTGAAATCCCTCCGTAGGATCTTCTCTTTCCGCATTCTGTCTTTCTCATCTTTCTTCGCCTGGATCCGTTTCTGCTGCTCAGCAAAAAGGACTGAGATGTTCTTGTCAAGAGCCATCATAGCATCATCATCCAGCTCTTCATCACTCTCTTCTCCTTCCTTTGGTTTTTAGAAGACAAAACCCAACACATCAACTCAGCGACCTCAAAAAGACAGTGGGGAAGCAACCAGAGCCAAGGCCAGACTCAAGCAGGGATGTAGCTACCCCAGAATAACACTGTAGGGAGGGAACACAGATGCTCAGGCCCATGAGAAACCCACTTATATTTCCCATCAGGTCACCTGGCTGCACAGCACTAACATGTAGAGAGGATCAGAAGAGGAAAGAGGCTGAGGTTTTGACCTGACTCTCTCTCTGCTGTTCCTCCTTCAGTAAAAAGGTTCATGTGTTGCTATGTCTGCAGCCTCTACTGGAATCATTAAACCAAACTCTATCACTGCTACAGTAAGTCTCCAGAGCGGCCTTCAGGGAATACTCCTCCACACAGGGCAGCCAACACACATAGCAGTATCTCAATGCTTTAGTTCACATCAATCTCATTTATTACAGGCAGGAGCACAAGCTGTGTCAGACTAGACTGGACAAGCTAAAAGTGCTCAAGACATACAAACAATAAATAAAAGAACAAGTGAGTTAATCCCACAGCTCACCTAAGATCCTGAGCTGTTACAAGTGCCATACAAAGACGGCTGCCACGGCTGTGACTGCATGAGTTCAGGCAGGATGAGGGTTACTAGATCATCTGTCACCACCCCAACCTCCTGGTATCTGTAAAAAGGCAGGCAGTGAAAACATACCACAGTATTCCCTGCTTGGAGAACTTTCATCAGCTGACTGCGAAAATTTTCATCAACTTCTTCACTCTCCTCATCTCCACTGTCAGTGTTGTCTTCATCTGAGGAATCCTCGCTGCCTTCCTCATCCTGAGGAAGGGAAGTTCATCTGAGTCCACCACACAAACTCAACTCAATTCTCATATATGTCAGTGTTCAGAAAAAAACCCTCAAGCCTCCCCTCCCCTACTGCCTTCCTTCTAGCCCTCAGATCCAAGTACAGACACCTCAGATAACAGGATACCAGGTCTCCACAAGAGCTAAAAGCAGAACATAATGCAGACTTCTCTATCATATTAAATAAGTATCAAAGAGAAGCTTCCAAGGACAGCTCCCATCTGACCCTCCTCTGCTGATGTCTGTAATGCTTTGTGACTGGAATCTCTACAGCCCTTAAAAATGTGAGATCTGGAATCCAGCTGGCTGTGCATCACAGCCACGACTCCATTTGTGGCTGCAAAAAGGAGAGAAGCCTGTGCTCATTTCAGGGTGCAATTATTCCTTCTGAGAAAGGCACCTACTCAACCAGCCACACCTACAACAGCAGGCCAAGAGACTCAAGCATGCACTTCCAACAAGCCATTTGAGTGCTGCACCTTTAAAATAAATCTTTAATAGAGTAATGGCCGTTTTCCTCAAATAGAGAAATGATGTTAATCTATTACCACAGTTCAGGAGAAACATTAAACATTAAGAAGATGAAGAATGTTTGTCACTGGCAATGGCACCATTACCGTGTCCTGTGCAGATTTGGTCTTTTTGTTCGATTCTTCCATCACAACGACTGCACTTTCTTCATTTTGCTCTTGGTTAGGGTCAAAAACCTACATAAAAAAAAAAAGGACTTGTGTTTTTTCAGTGTTTTGTTTTGAAGCATTTCTTGTGTACAACAGACAGAAATTTCAGCACAGTAACCCCGCTGAATAACGAAATTATAAGTGAGAGCATTAACTTTCTGCTTCTTAACGTAAGTTCTTACTTTAAGTAACAGAAAAGGTGGAGAAAACTAAAGAGACTGGTGGCATCACACATCTTGGTTTGTTACAAATGAAGTATCAGGTTCATCACAAAGTATGTGACAGCCCATCTTTGCAATCCACATATTTTCTCAGTAGACCCCACCCTTCTTAGTGGTATGATCACTTCAGACTTTTAGTGTCACTTATTTTTAGCACCTCTATGAAAAAAGCACCTTTCTAGAAAAAAGAAATGTTACCAGTTATACCCACTTATATAATCTACCAGTTATATAAACTGACCCAGGAATTTCTTCAGCCTAAAACTACCAAATAATACAGCTTAAAGTTAGCAGATCTCAGGCTCCTGTAAAAGAACCAAACAAAACAAAAAAAAATCCCATCAAACAAACAAACATTCCCTCCCAAACAAAAAAAAAAAGCCCCAACTCTCTCTAAACTACAGTTCAAATTCAGTAGCACACATCACTGGACATTTCCTAAATCAAGCAGACTTTAAATTAAACCCAAAATCGAGACATGCTTGTACACACGGCTGTTAGGGACAAGCCAGGCAAACAGTACAAGGCCCTGCTAGTGCCTCACTTACGTCCAGGATCAGCTGCAAGCCCCTCTTGGTCAGGTTAGGGCATATCCACACAAACACACTCTTGGAAATCCGACGTAAGAGGAGGCTGGGCTGGGCAAGGAGGGAGAGAAGGATTTCCACCATCACCTCAACCCATCCTGGCTCCGAGTTCTCTGCGCAAGAACAAACAAATAATGACAGAAAGAGGCTTTGGTACATCAGTAAGAAACTACAGAAAAAATCACCAAGGAATAAAAAATAAAATTGTCCTTCTAGCTGACTCTTAATAGTACCCACTCAGCAACACAGACCAGAAGGCTGTAAATCACAGGCAGAAACATGCTTGAAATGGTCTCTTGGCACTACAAAGCCTTATCAGGTAATAAAAGCCACTATTTATTAAATCATTACTTAGATTAGCAGTTCTGCATATCCTGTGACACCTATTCTGCCACATTACAGCAATTAGCAGCTGGTCAACAAAAGTATATGCATTTTATAGTGTTTCCAATGGAATCAGAAGTCACAGCAGCCCATGAAAAGTGATGGCATTTAAAATTTGTCCTTTAGTCCAAAACTTTGGGAATCCTGATCTACAAGCAACCAAACCACCAAAGAATTACAGCTTTTATTTTCACAGTGCTCTCAAATTGATTCACACAGATTTCAGGAGAACAAGACCACAGTTGGAGAGGAAATCAAAAGACCAAGCCAAGTTATTTCCTAGTCAAGCCCCAACCTAGAGGCTCCACAGGCCCTAAACAAGGATCAGCCTCCGCCTCCAAACATGCTCTGTATACACACAGGACACATTTAGTTTGCTCAGAACTCAGGCTGTGAAGAAAACATGTTTCATGTCTGCTGGGTGTTTGAGTCCACAGCTTTGCCAGGCAGACACCACCAGTTCACCACCAGGCAAGCTCATGGCCCACACAGAACAAGGACTCAAGAAGAGTGAAGTCCCTTGGAGAGTTCACCCAAACAAGGGCAGCTGGGGAGCTCAGCTCTCCTTTCCCAGGCACACAGGAACACAACCCACTGACGGTGCAGACAGGAGAGAGCTGGAGCAGAAGGCTTAGAATGGCATGGAAAGAGAACGAAGAAGGGATTCTCCTCAGGGTAAGTGCATCGAGCCAGAACCAATGCAGAGTGCTTCACTAATGCAGAACTGCCATCTTCTGTCTTTGACAGAGCACTAACAATCCCACTCCCTTTCTTTCTGTAGGAAGAACTCACCAGTCTTCTTCTTCTTGGCTTCTTTGCTGAATGCCCTCTCTGTGCAGTTCAGAAGGTCGCTCAGAACATCCACTGTTTCAGATTGATTCTGTTTAATCACAAGCAGAGAGTAAAGAGGCTCAGAATTCCCCACTACCAAAAACAGAAGGAACATGCTTGAAATCTAAGGACCACTCTAAACAGGTACAAATATTACAATCAACTACTACAACTCTTTTGCAGAAAAAAACCCCATGAAATTAAGTAAAAATTGCTCCAGTCAGCAGCAAATCAACAGCAGAACTAATGCTCAGGCCATGCTTTGCCCCCTACATGTCTACAGGTGGTATAAGAATCACGGTTTATTAGCTGCCAGTTGCCCATTTTCAGAAGCCAGGGGTCCTGAAAGGTTGGATCTCTCAACACACAGAAACTCCCCATCTCAGTGTTCAGAAAGCCCAGCTATCAGCCTATTTTATACTACAGAAATATTCTTCAGAGGGCTTACCTTGAAGAGATAAATGGCCATTGAAAGCAGAAGTTGCTGGAAAGCACCAACTTTGGCAGTGTCTGATTTGTTTTCCTTCTTCTGCAGACTCTTCACAGACTGAAGTGTTCTGAAGAAAGAAACCTCTCTGAGTTTTTCACAATTACAACAGTAAATCTTCTTGTACGATCAGACTAAAAACGTGACCAAAATTATAGTGTTATTTTGTGTACTTGACATTTAATTTCTTGGCATTGGATATTCTTATAACACACAATCTTAACCTAATAACAGTATCTCACTGAATGTGGGTTATAAAAACTGCACTTGTGCACAGACTAAATTCCTAATACGACAGCCAAGGTTAGACTTTCATGGAAAATCAAACTCAGAACAGAGTCACTGAGAAGTTTGTACAGGCATTATTAGGAGAAAAAATGAGCAGACTGTTACAATCATGTTTGGGAGAATGAGCAAAAATAGAAAAGGACATGGCTATCACATGGTCAACACAGAAGGAAGAGGAAGAAAGGAATGGGGTGAAAAGAAACAGAAAGACACTCTGAAACCCAGCCATGGGTGCAGGATACTCAAAACGAAGAAAAAGAACTGCTGCTGCCTGTGAAATGGTTGTGCTACAGCAGTCAGAACAGCAGGAGGCAAAGAAAATACAACGTCTCTCTTACTTTCCTAAAGAGAAACCAAGACCAAGGCTTTTCCACCTTTCTCACTTCACCAACCCAGCACCCAGTTTCCTAAGCCTCTCACCTCTCCCAGACATCCCTTTGTTCCTTGGTAAAAGGTTTCACAGCTTTGACATGCTCACTGGAGAGCAGCTTGTTGGCATACTCAACAAGGAGAAAGATCCACAGCTTCCCATCTGAAGTCACACCATGGATGTGCCTCTCTCTCAAGGCTGCAGCCTTTGCTGTATCCCCCAAAACAGGCAGGGTGTTTAACGTCTGAAGCAACCTGTAAAGAAAGACAGCCAGATGTTACTGGCAGAGGAACCAAATGGCCTGCTCCCACTTTCCAAAACAACACCCACCAGCAAAGCACTCTCATCCCAGAGCTCTGGTCACTCACTGCAGCCCAGACCGACAGTGCCCAGCTTTCAACCCATACATGTACCCAAGTCAGTAGTGTAGAGCTCACTATCTTGGTGGCCCCAAGTTCTCAAGGACACTATTAATCTCAGTTGGTTCCCAGTCTGTGTCCCACCATGTCCTCTGCTTTTCCTCTACAGAGGTTTGGCAATCATCTAGAAACATCTATTACCAGCTCTACCCACTTAGTGCAGGAAGGGCTGTGGAGTCACCAGCACTTTGAACACAGAGTGGACAGAAAGCCAATAGCCACCAGCACAACCCCAGCACTTCCCTCTTGGGCCCTTCCCCTTTCAGCTTGCAAGAGGCAATGGAAATATTATGGGAAAAGGCAGTATGAGCTCAACTCCACACCTGTCATATCATGTCACGTATACTCATCAGATTTGCCATAGACAAAACATGGATGTTTGAAAAATCCATCCGCAATCTCCTTTAAAAAAGCCATTCCCTGGTGCTGGAGTCAAAGAAATGCTCTGATAGCAACCTACCATTCCAAACTTTTTGCCCTGCCGTTCACAAGTTGATCTTATCCTCAGGAAAAAAGAGAAATTTCCAAGCTTAAAGCGTTTACCCAAAGAAGTAGTTTTCCGTCTCCGTATGATCCCGTTCATTTAGGGGCTCTGACGGAAGGACACTCGCCTCAGCTATCTGGGAATTCTTTTTCTTGGCAACAAAGAAAGCATGGAAGAAGCAAAACCTGGAACAGACAGAAATAGGAACAAAATGAAAATCCAGATTGGTCATAACAAAGCAAAATCAGCTCACGTGTGCAAACCAAACAGCGCCACATTCAAGGAAATTCAAGCACTAAAAAAAGCCACTATTTACAGTGAGACCCTTTTCTTAAGATACACAGGCTAAAGAAGAGAAAATGATGCTCAGAACTTCACAAAAGTGAAGCACGAACACTTACAGCCACAGAACACAATACTCAGACTGTCAGATGTGGGTCATATTCTCCAAGACACTTTAAGTGGCAGCTAAATACTTACTAAGACATGATGTTGTAAGTAATATCTTCAAGCAGTTTAGGCAACGGAAATGGAAAATTTAGGAATGGAAAACTTATTCAAAACAAATGGGACTAATGTGATTTTAAGTGCCAACTACTTATGACACAGGCTAGTCCAATTATGCAGAAGTTATTTTGAAAACAAAATCCAGTCTCCTAAATGATCATGGAGCATTTCCAGTACTGGATTTGCCTAGTGTCATGGGGACAGCTGATCTGGAATACTGCTGTTGAGCTAAACAGAATTATCCCAAGCGCATATGTCTTCACATCAGTCTCACCTGGCAATGTCCATCACAAGGCTCTCTTCTTTCTTTGTTGCACTTTCAGTGATGTTAACCAGTCGGTGGATGATCCATCTTCTCAGCCGAGCAATCTTCTGTTGTGCTCTTTGAACAAGAAGGTGGGCAAGAGCAGCAGTTTGAACATGAACCCAACATAAATAAACACTGCACAATCCACTGCATCAGGAGGTGACTTTCAGGTATTTAGAGGTTTTATACTAAAACTGGCAAAGTAATGTAGTAATAAAGGAACAGGTACAAAAGAAGAGATATAATCTTCTCAAGTTTGCTTTTTACTTTGCAAAAGGCAATCTATTTACCCCACAGAGAGTCCAGAGGTGAGCAAAAAGCACTTGAAGAATTGCAGCAGTCAGTAGAGTGAGGTTTGTAGGTGCACAGGTAACACAGAACCTGGCCTGAGTGCCAGTGTGTCTAATACACAAATAAAAAAGAGGGACAATTCTTACAAAGACCTAAGAAGCTGTAGTGGAAGAGGAAACCATATTCTAACCATATTGGACATATTCTCCAAAGCAACTGTCAGGGCTAGAAAAAGAGAAGAGAACAGGCTCTTTTGGTGATCCAGTCTGCTTTGGGCACACTGGCTGATTCTCACTATGCTTGCAGAATTTGGAGAATTGAATTTTATCCCAGCAATAGAGTCAGATGCTGGGTCTAAACTTTCTGAGACAGAGAAATTAAACAATTGTCAACTCATGGCAAAGGAACCAGCAAACTTTGAAGGGAAGGTGTAATACCCATGTACTCACGTGTCTGCGTTTTCCCGGTTCTGTTTTTTCCTGTTACTTGAGAAGTCTAAACAACAGTCCAAGTCTGGCCTGAGGAACATGTCTTTGAGCCAGTCGACGTATTTTTGCAAGGCCACTGCCTGCAGGTGTCTGACTACCCTGGAAGCACTCAACAATACTGGCTTCCCTTGATTGGTAAGGGTAGAGAAGCCCAACATCACAGCCAGCTGCCTCTCTGGGTCATTGCAGCCACTCAGAAATGTATCTATATACCCCTCCATCTCTGCAGCAAACTTAAATCCCTGTGGAAGCTGAAAAACACCGTCAAAGAAGCAGGTTAGGAACTTCACACTCAGTTTGAGCAGCTCTGTAAGTACAAATCTCACAAAAACCACAACTTAGCAAGCTCCTCCTTCCACTGTAGGAGAACTCAATACTTGTGCACCAATATGAAAACTGGGAGAAAAACTCCAGGAAAGACACTGTAAACAGGTTAATAGCTCACAACAGGGGGTTCATCAATCACCTCTCAAGAAAAGGAAATCAGGTTTATTTGCTCCTTTGTTGATAAAAAAGGTGGAATCAGGAGGATAACTGCCAGTAAATACCAGACTCCAGCTTTGTCTAGTTCCATCTCCAATAACCACCAGAATCCCATAAGGAAGTACAAGGTAACAGCATTTACTTCCCAAAACAAACAACCTATGTCAAGAAATAAAAAAAAACAAACCCCAAAACTAGAATCAAATTCAAACTAAGATCTTTTCTACTCTCTCATCATCAGCAATAATAGGAACTTCTCCTTCCATTTAGTCGCATTGTCTTCAGGGGATTTGTACATTTCAGACAGGAACCAAATTAACAAATTTTTGAAGCACATGGAAGGACACAGCCTAATTTACTGTGCAACAAGCACGAAAAGTAAGAAATAGAAAAACTACTAAGCCATGGGATAAATCCTGGAGAAAGCTGGTCCATTTAGGGCAGCACCATGGCATGCAGTATTTGCAGAGCAAACCCACACATCTATTGCTGCTTTGACAACAGAAGAAAAAGATCACACAGATCTATTTCTCCCAAGAGACAACAACTATTTCTGGGCCCACATGAGGAGGTCTGGGATTGTGTTACTACAAAAAGCCAAGCTAAAACCCATTTTTATCAGTATTCCCCCTTTACTGTTTCTCCGTTTATTGTAGGGTTGTGTTGTTTGCTGACTTCCCAGGAGGGAAGGAGGAAGAGGAGTTCCAAAACTCCTCTTCCTCCAATTCCAAATAAATTTTGTGCTCAAACTTCAGATGTGCTTATTGAAACAAGCACTAACAAACAAAAGCATGAGTTGTCCCTTTTTTTCTTTGCCTTCCAATGTTCATGTGACGCCCAGCACAATGATAAACAAAAAGGAGCTTCTGGACACACAAAATCAAAGGGACTGTTAAAGGATGACACATGACTGTCAATTGGCTGAGGGCTGCCCTTCCTCTGCTTCCCCATCATTGGAGTTTTCTCGGCAGCTGCAATGAAAGCAGGTGGGTCAGTGCTGAACAGTTTCCATACCCTTAAAATAGGCAGTGACAATCAAACACAGGCTACACCCATCTGCAATCAGTGGTCATACAATAACCTTGCTTTTAGTAAGCGTTCAAGGTCTAAAATTAAATAAACTTTTTTTATACAAGATGATTTGAAACTAGAAGTGGGGCAGAGACAACTTGTGCTCAAGACATGGCCTTTAGTTCATTCAAAGACCTACCTGAGTTGCTACCACATGCTCTCCATAGTGCAGCATCACCTTCCCTTTGAGAACCACCTGCAGCTGCTCCATGGACAGCAAGGGGAGAGCACTGCCCAGCAACCGGTAGCACATGTAACTGAGGAGGAACAAAGAACATTCCCTCAGGCTAAGGCACAGCAGTAAATCCACACACAGGGCTAAGACAGAGAGGAAGTGCTGGGGCAGGCTATAGGAGCGTGCAGGCAGATGGAAACCTTTGGGTCAAGAAACAGAAGGATAACATGGGAAACAGTACATGTTAAAACAAACCTCACAGGTCCTGATTTCTCCTTCAATAGCCCATTCTCCACAACTTCATTCCAGAACAGTTCAAAGGCACCTTCCTTCAGTGCAACTTGTAGCAAATCAAACACTACACTGGGCAATTTCTTGTCTTCCTTCTCAGACTTGGCAGCACTTTTCAGAAGCTCTACAAGTCTAGAAGAAGAAATAAAATAATGCGAGAGATCTGACCTGGAAGGGAACTGCTGAAGGCCAAATTCATCCTGCTGAAGGACACAGAACATTTCCCAAGAACTGCTGGCTGTGCCTCCTGGGGGAAATGACACAACTATAATTTGGGAAGCTGTATAACAATTAACACCTAACCCTTAGCAGCACCTGCAGTGGCAAATACAAGCAGGTATCAGAATCACAGCCACATTTCTCTCACTGCCAGCCAAGAGGAAAAGAATGTTAATTTAAACCTCCTTATTTAAGAGCTTACCTGGAAATGTTTTCCTTATTTACAACAGTAGGTGAGCCAAACAGCTTCTTCAGCTTTTTAGGTTTCAGAACACCAGGGAATTTCTGCATGCCCACAAGCAAAAGGTGCAGGTTCTCTGGAGATGAGAAGGCTGAAGAGAGGTCACCTTGCAAGATGTCAAACAGGACCTCCTCAAACACAGTTTCAGGAACCTAGACAAGAACAAGGGTGAGAGCATAAGAGAAATAGCTGAGGGCATTTTACTAACTTGCAGTTAAGTACATTAGAGTAGCTGCATTGGAGGGCATTTTACTAAAAGCTTGCAGTGTTCTGGAAGCTCTAGAAATAGTCTTTACAGTGACATAACGAAAAATAAATAATGGATGTGTCCATGACTGCCAGACAGTCCCAGGTGCTTAACCATGGGGAGAAGGACAGTCTGTTGTCATCAGACAGCAATTCTGGTCAACTCACTCCAGCTGCAATTGTTCTCTTGCTGTCTGACTGCTCTGCCTGTACAGCCAGGCAACCCAGGGACAAGGAAACTCTCTATTTTTATTTAACACTGCTAGTCTTCATATCTACAAACAGTATCGACTTTAAAAAAAAAGAAATAAACTCTTTTCTTTTACTACATACTCAAGAGTTCTTTACTCCTTGTCCCTACATCATTTCATTCCCAACAGCCCGAAATTCAATCTTAGACCCAGGCCTGATGCATAAAAAGGCAGTTTGCTGTTCAGAGTTTTCAGCATGTAACTATTCAGAAGAGCAGATGGTCTAACACATCATCCAAGCAAGTGAACTGGGAAACAACAGACTATGGGATTGTCCACGATGAAGTGAAACTAAGCTAAACCAAGGCACCCCTCCCAGAATACAAGCATGTGCCTGCAGGCAATAGAGGGACAGCTCCCACGGTTCACACTCACTCTTCCACACCCCCTATAACTTCCAGCTATAAACAAACCAAAGGAAAAGCTGACCCCAAAGCCAAGCCCTCTCTTCCCCCCATAACCCCAACCGCAGGTGCTGTGCCTGTACCTCAGAGGTGATGTCAATAAGAGTTTTGCGTGGGAGATCTCTGAGGTGTGTTTGGTGATTTGTCAGCTGCTGGAGAACCTGGATGCTCTCCAGAAGAGCTTTCCGGTCCTAGAAAGGAAAGATAAGCCAAAAACAGAGGACATATATCAAAAATTAAGCTGAAGGCTCAGGTAATAATCCACTTTTCAGATGTTTATGCCTACTTGTAATAAGAAACACACAATTGTTTCTTGATAGACCACTCAGCTTTTTCCAAAGTGGTGTTTACCAGCTGGATATGACAACAGACCCCTTCCTTCCAGGAGAGGTAGGAACCTCCTGTACTATTTGACACAGTTCCTACATTCTACTCAGGGACATTTAAAAGGCACAAAGAGTCGATGGATTATGCAACAGAAATGAACTGAACTCAGTGTTTCAAGTGCCATTCCATCGATTACCCAGTGACCCAGCCTCACTCAATCCTCTTGCCACATCAGAAGCCCCCGAACCAGAACTGGCACACCTGACAGCAGTGTTACCTTCACAAGCCGCCCAGACTGGAACAGAGCCATAACTCCAAAAAAGTTCCCAAAAGCAGCATTTCTCACAAGTTTCTGAAAGGAAAAAAGAAAAAGAAAAGAAAATAGGTAAAAATCTACTTCCCTGAGAGGTTAGATTTCACATGCAGCTACATGATCAGTGGAACAAGATGGCAGGAAGATCCAGCCTTGAACATGCTACCATGGGGAAGGAACATACTGAAAAGCAACCCCCTGCACAATGTTTAAGAACTGTCCGAGAGTACCTCTTCATCACACTGACAAACCTCAGCTAAAACAGAGCCAGATGAGAATGCAAATTTGATGAGTTAAAATACACAGTCATCAATTTTCAGTTTTCAGTAAAATTTATTTGTTGTTTTTAGAGATATTTGTTATTTCATTATAGTCATTTGCTTTAACAAGAACTCCAAAACTACAGTATACACCAAGACTTGAAAGAATAGAGAACAATTCATTTAAAGCAGCAGTTGGCAAACGTTGCCATGAGCTGACTTACTTTTTTCACTTTTTCCAGATTGTGTTTTTCTTTTATCTGTTCCAGAACACTGCACAGTGGTATTTCCTCAAAAGCTTGCAAAACCTGAGGAGAGAGATGGAATAGCTGTTTGAAGTTCTTCCATTTCATGAAGTTGTATTGGGTTAAGCTAAAATAGAGCTGAACAGTTGTTCAGCACAGCTGCAGATGTGCTGCTTCATCAGGCCAGAATAAAGACAACCAGATCAGTAAAGATGTATGCATCTGTAGCATGAATGTGATATTGGTGTGGAGAAAGAAACCAAAACTTGTAATGAGAGAAGAGCTTTTAGTTAGAAAAGAAAGGACTATCCGGTCAAGGCAGGAGAGATGTAACAAAGTTTCTAATATGTAACAAGTAGCAGAACCACAGTAATTTTGTAGAAGAAATTATTATACAAGCACCTGTCTTAGAAAAAAAAAAAGGGGCAGATCTTGCTATTAGGGACTTGATCATGTATATTATTGGTTAGCAGACATCTAAACATTTATACTATTGGCTATCCAGATTAATGCCTTTCTAACCTGATAGTGAAAACACTACACAAGCTATATACACTTTTAATAGACGTTTCCGGTTATGCCACGACTGGGGACCATGCATCATTCATACGTTGCATATTGGTGGAATTTATAACTTTTTAAGGGTTTCTAAAGCAGAGTAGCACCGTTTAAAACCACTATGGTTATCGTGAGTCTTCCCTCCCATGTGCACGCAGGAGCGGTGAGAAGGGAGCCCTCCAGCCCCTTGCACAGACAGTAAAAGGGATGAACCGGGGCTGCAGACGGCTCTGATCCGCGCCGGGAAACACTGACCTGCGCCAAAGCCAAGCTGAAGCCAGGGCGGGCGGCCTCACGGGTGGCTCCCAGACCCTCCACCAGCCGCTTCAGGGTGTACTTGAGCTCATCGTCCTGCAAGAGAGACACTGAGCTGGGCGGTGCTCGGGCTGCTCCGAGGGCGGCCCGGCCCGTGCCCCGTCCGCACTGCCGCGTTCCCGAGCCGTGTGACCCACTGCCCACCCACACCCACCGCCCCTCCGGCCCCCGGCTCACCTTCTTGCCCTCCCGCAGGTGCCGCAGGAGGCTCTCGGTGGCCGCCAGCCGCACCTCCTGCTCCGGCTTGGCGATGTCCCAGAAGAAGTCGAGGAAGGCGCGGCCCTGCCGCAGCACCCCGCGGGGGTCGCTCACCGCCGCGCCGCCGCCCCGCTGCTCCATCTGCTCCATCCCCTCCGGGTCCCCCGTCCCCGCCATGCCGCCACCGCTCAGCACGTGGGGCCGCCCGCCCGCTCCGCCCCTTCCGGGGCATTGGGGCCGCCGCCGGACGGGCCCGGCCGCCGTGTGAGCCGCGACCTCGGTCCCCCGCTACCTCGGTCCCTCTGTCCTCGTGGCCGCCCCTCAGCCCCGCTCCCCTCAGCGCCTCCCGGCCCCTCAGACCCCGCTCTCCTCATGGCCGCGCCTCCCGGCCCCTCAGCCCCGCTCCCCTCAGCGTCTCCCGGCCCCTCGGCCCCGCTCCCCTCAGCACCTCCCGGCCCCTCAGCACCTCCCGGCCCCTCAGATCCCGCTCCCCTCAGCGCCTCCCGGCCCCTCAGCGCCTCCCGGCCCCTCAGACCCCGCTCCCCTCACGGCTCCCTTCACACTTCGCTCCCTCATCCCGCAAACTCGGATCGCTTCCCCGGTGTGCTACAAGCCGATAGCCACACACTGGACGGACACATTGATGGATGATTTCAGAGCTGCTTGAGCCGCGGTGCTCGGTGGTGTTCCACGAATCCAGCACGCCCCACCGGGCTTTTCATTCCATTGTTTATACTTAGAAGTTCAGAGTCAGTCACTTTCCAAGTATTGCCCATCTATTGGGATTGTTTAGTAATTTACAAGTTGTGTAACCTCAGCTAACTTCTGCACGTCTTCAGGGGAAGGGTCTTTTTAGAATTATAATGAACATAGATCAGCTATAGGATACATGGACGTTGAGTCTTTTGCTAAGTTAGTAATGTATACACAGATATACCTCAATATGCGAATTTACCACATCCTTAATGTTCCAGGATGTCCTTGAGTAAGGGATGTTGGATGCTGCCTGCCCCACGGGCTAGGTCTCCTCTCTTGCTGAAAGTATGCGACGATCTTACAACAAAGACCATTCTTACTTAAGATAATCATGATATATTCCACATTTTGCAACAGCCCCGTGCTCCTCAGCGCCACGTTCCCTCCCTGACCCCCAGCCTTGCTCCTCCGCAGGACTCATTCGTCCTTCTGTGCCCCAAGCGCTCCCTGGGCTTCCCTCTCCCGGTTCTCTGCTCCGGAGGGAGGGTGGGATCCAGGCTGGATCCTCTCTCCCTTGGCTCCACGGGGACAGAGGAGCACAGCCGGCGGGGTGAGCCGGGGTCAGGGACACGAGGTGTAGGCACAGTTGGTTATCGTATCTGTCATGTGATTTTATTAGAAAACATTAAATTACGGCCTGGCAAAAGGAGACAAATCAGTTGTTGCGAATGGTATTTTCTAAGGACATTGTGAAACTCTCGGGTACAGCCCGCTGTCTTAATTTGCAGTAAAATCCAGCACTTTCCTCCAGCTGCCCTGTGAACACCGCGCGTTGCTGCTACCCTGCCAGACACCCGCGGGAGTGCAGGGAATGACCCCGGGGCAGGATCCATCCCTGTGATCACTGTGATCCCTAGAGATAACTCTGACACCTGGAGCAGGATCCATTTTCCATGAACTCTGTGATCCCTGCCCGCAGCGACAGCGGGATGCTCGGGGAATCGGAGCCGCAGGCTGGGCTTGGATCAGCACTGGAGCGTCCAACGCTCACCAGAGGCGTCACCGCAGCCCAGCCCGGACACAGCCGCGGGCGGATCCCCGACACAGCCCGGGCACATCCACGGACAAACCCCACGCAGCGCCTCCGGCAGATCCGGAGCAGATCCCCGGGCAGGGCCGTGGGCAAACCCACGTGCAGATCCCAGCGGAGACACCGAGCAGATCCCCGGGCAGATCCCGTCCCCGAGCCGACGGCAGCGAGCGCGCTGCACGCTTCCCGACAGGCAGCGGCGCGGACAGCCCCGCCGGGGCGGGGAGCTGCAGGCAGGCACCGCGAGGGGCAGCCCCGGCCCGCGCGCCGCCATATAAAAGCGTTGCGGGGTCCTCGGGCGCGGTCCTGTCACGCTCGCACGGGGACGAGGCCGCGGCGGCGATGGCGGATTTCGATCCCTACGACGACCGGGCCTACAGCAGCTTCGGCGGTGGCCGCGGGTGAGCGGGGCCGGGAGCAGCACTCGGGGCTCCCCCTGTAGCTGGGACGGGAGCGGGGAGCAGCGCCTCCGGCCGCGTGAGGCGGGGGTGCGGCCGCAGGGCCCGGCCTGCCCCGCTCCGTGGGGATGGCGGGCGTGGGGAGCGGGACGGGGGTGTTGCCTCCGGGAACTGTGTTGGGCTCGTTCTGTCCCCCGCCTGCCCTCCCCCAGGGCGCTGGGGTGCCCTTCCGCTGGCGTGGCGGACCCGCTTTGTGCGGCGGGGTGGGGGCTGCGGGTCCCGGGGGGGTCCCGGGCGGGTCCCGGGCGTCATGTCTTTACTCCGGCCAGCGCCGCAGGATTCGGGGCCGGGCGGCTCGGGAGCGCCGGGAAGGGGCGGGAGGAAGAGGGTGTCGCTGTTCCCGCCGTCCCGGAGGCGAGCGGAGGGAGATTTAGGGAGGTGCTGGGCCAGAGCCAAGAAAGGTCCTGAGGAGCTCGTGCGGGGCCGGCGGCGATGGGTAAAGGAAATGTCCCTGAAGGGCTGGAGCGGGGCAGGAGGCCGCTGTGCTGGCGGGACGAAACGCCCCCCGGGAGCGGGCAGCGTTGTGGTGCCTGCGGCGGGAGGAAATGGGAGGGCTTTGTGGTGCCTCCGCTCGGGGAGCACTGGGAGCCGCCGTCCTGCGTTATCCGGGGCTCCGGGTGCTGGCTGCAAATCCCTGATCCTTAGGAATCGGGCTTGTCTCTGTCTCTGCTGAAGAGCGTGTTTAGGGGAGGAGCTACAGAGACAATAACCAGTAATTAGAAGTTTATCGTAAATGAGGTTAGGAAGGTGCAATCAAACAATTGATTTTTTGGAGGTTGGTGCTGTTACAAGTTTCTGTGTGCACTGAAATAAAATAGTAGGCATAAATCTGTGGAATAAACTTCCTTGTGAGCAAATCTTCACAAGTGTATTACTGTATAATCTAATCTTCCAAGGTGTGTTTCCTGATCAATAGTGTTCATACACTTTTCTGCTCTTAGATGAATAACTTGGTTTCATTTCAAACTCTTTAGGCAGCAAGGGAGGAGCTGCTGGAGTTAGAACAGCAGTAAGTTTCTCTTGTCTTTGGAAATACTCTGACATTTTAAGCTTTTCAAGCTCATTTTAATGTACTGATACCCTTTGTGTCTAATTCAGAGATGTCCCAGAGCCAACAGATGATGTAGCCACTTACATTTCTGTTATTTTTTTAAATTCTGTAACAAAATAACCTCACCAGCAGCCTAAAGTGGCACTTAACTCATAATAAACTCAGATATTGCTGCACAGTGTAGCCTAGTCAATGTAGGCACATTCTGTGACGTAATAAAATGCCAGCTAAAATTTTATTTTATATTCATGTTTCTGTAAGAGAACTTAAAATTGCTCTCAGGCAAGGTGTGGATCCTTGTTTAGTGAACTAAAGGCATCCTACAAATTAGATGTCTTTACAGATGAGGAAATGCACTTACTCTGATTTACCTGCAGTTCTAAACATCAGATAGTACTAACATTAGAGTCCAATATATACTTTTATCTAATTTATTATTGTCACTATTAAGTTACTAATAGCTAATTCACAGTTTAACGGGTCTCTGTGTGTATTGTATGAAGTCCTGTAATTTATGAAGAGTAATGAAAACATGACTGTTCTTGAAGGTTCCGATTAACGAATCCCATGTTAATTTAAAGTGGCTTCTACTCATTTTTAGGTGCTCTAGGACTGTAGGAATAGTGTAAACTCAGCTGAGGTGCAGTAGTTTTTGTGGAAGTTGCATTTTGCATCACCTTTGGTGTGCGTAGCGAGTGAGCGCAGGATTTCAGTGTGACAGATGGGAAACCAGCGCCCAACAGGTTCTAACATATGTAAGTTATCTGCCTCTTTCTCATAATCGTCAAAGTCATGGTGGAAGAGCATCAGGATATGACTGGGGTTTTGATACACCAGAGATGTTCACTGATGCACTGACTAAAAGCTGAATCATAGTATTAGGGGATGCAAAAGTCACTTTATTCCTGGTGAAGAATGTGGTGCTGACATTAACGACAAAAGGCTTGCCGTAAGCATTTTACAAAGTGTTTTGGAGCCCAGAATTTGCCAGGAAAACCTGTAGTTAAGCATACTGAGGCCTAGCTGAAACTGAACATCTGTAGAGCTTCTCAGAGTTGAAAGAAAGGGAGTGTTTGCCACCCCTGACTCGCTGCTGCGCTGTTTATTTAGGTGTGGCTTGAAGTGCTGGGCACCTTACTAAAGGTGAAGATTCACCTGCTGAAGTGCTGCACAGGTCAGTGGAAATGGGGAGTTAGTCCTTAGGCTTCTGGCAGCTTGGATCCCACGTCTTACCCATCTAGCATTAAAAGGTATCTCCTGATTTTGGGTAAGCTTTTTGTTGAAGACATCTGATACTTACTCGGGACATGTCCTGGGTTGCTTGAATAAATTGGCTTTGAATTTAGTGTTGTGCTCTTGGAGGGTTGACACCGTCCTCCTGCTGATCCTTACGCTGCCCCAGGAAAGCTCTAATGTCAGAACCCAGGCAGGCTGTTGTCTCTGTGCTGTGTAAAAGGTAAATCCTGAGCTTTGGTCTCGTGGAAGGCTATTTAACTCAAATACTGGCTTTCAAAACATCCTTAATGTTGAACTTTTGGCCGATCTTGTTTTCTGGAGATGTAACTGAACTTTGCAAAAGAGTAGCTTCAAAATGGGAGTTTAGGTGTTTCCTACCCAACATGGCCAAAGTCATTAACTCAGCCCACCAAAGTTTGATTATGGAGGTGTTGCAAGAAGCAAGCTTTCCTCTTCAGCTTTCTGCTTTCGTTTTCTGAGAAGGAAGTCAAATCATGTCTTTCAGATTCCCACAATAAGATGACATAATCATTACCTAATTGTGTCTAAGCAAAAGTTTAGAGTGGGAAATGCAGATACTCATTCAGCACTCTGGTTTTTTTAGTTCAGATGTGTTTTCAATTATTTTTTACTTTTGTTGTGCTTGGTTGCAAATGAGAGAATCTCCTTCCAGTCTCATTGTTTGGTTACTGAAATCAGCCCTTTTACTTAATTCACTGTTTCAGTGTTGGAAAAAATGTAGGGCAGTACAGAAACAGTTTCTTCTTGTGTTGCTATACCTGAGTTCCGTAAGAAACTTGGTTTGGATCTTAGTTATTGACCATTCCTGTTTTTCAAATGGAAACTAAAATACCAAAGTTATAGTTATATATTTGATAAGCAAGGCCTTAATATCAAATTGGAGAAGAATATTTGATTTTCTGACTTGAAAAATCAGTCTGGACTTCACAATAGGGCATGGATTTGCACACATGCCCCCTATGAAGTTCTGGTGCACTGTGGTAAGAAAGGAGGTTTATCCATAACACAGAAATTCCTTTTGGGTATTGAGGGTGTGGTTTTAGAAGTGGCTCAAATGAAGCTGAGTGGAGGTTGCTGATGAAAGTTGTAGTTCCAGCCCTTGCTCTCCTTCTCCTTTCCATCTTGGCAAAGTGCTCTTTGCAACTCTCTAGGTCACCTTGTTGGTCTGGCTGAGGATTCAATTCCAGGGTGAGTTTTGGGTAAATCAGCTCTCTGTGAGGTGATTGGCAGCTCGGGGAATGTCCTGAGAGTATGTACAAGGAGGGAATGCTCCTTTGAAACTCACCTGGGGAAATCCTGATGTTCCTGTAGGACATAACAGTAGGATTTTATTTTTTTTTTGGATGCAAGTTAAATGTATGGTATTTTAATAGCTGTTCCTAACACTGTACATGAGAATTAAGGACAAAGGCATGGATCTGATTCTGCACGTTATGGGATTATTTAGAACAGCATCTCAGCTTTCTTGGAGTTCCTCCTTAAAAGTCAATCTTGTGACTAAAGTTAATTCACAACTATTACAGCTTTAGTTCTCCAGTATGTTTTTGACTTGTTAATGAGACAAAGGCAGTTGAGGAATATTGTCAAAAATCCTAAGATACAAACCTGGGTGGACGCTAATTAAAGATATGTGGATTGTGATTCAAGTAGGTTTAGCAGCATGTTGATAGTGGTGGTGACAATTCTTGCATGGAGATGCTAAATAAGGCACAAATGACAGGCTCACCTAGGAAGAGTTAAGGAATCTTACTGAAGCTTAATGCATTATCTGATTCATTAGTAATAAAATATTTATTCTTGAGTGAAAAAAATACTGTCAAATACCTTGCTGGCCCAATGGATTTTTTGGCTGCATGCAACCAGCCAGAATAAAAGGAAATGGTAAAATTATTTGACCTTCTGGGTTTTAGGAAGGACTCTGCAGCAATCTAATTGTCTGTGTCACACTGGCAAGTCCTGCTTCGGTACAGTTTGTGTTCCACCATGGTTTTAAATGCACCAGGGAAAGGGAACAGACACAAGCAAAGCCCAGTAGAAGGAAGGTGATAAAGGGAAGATGGAGAGAGTAATAAGTACATCCTTCAGGTAAAGGTCAGAGATTGCTTGTGTGGCGCAAATGGTGTTGGAACCAGTGGGTTCCTGTAGTCTACAAGTCCAGGAGCTTTGACTTCACTTGCCTTGTACATACCTTGCTCTCTGTACAGAAATTCCAAGTTGGCTTTTGAAGATTAGGCTCTGCAAGGAAGTTCACACAGATGTGTTACATGAGTACAGCGAAGAATTTAGCTGGGACAATTTAGTTCCTCAGCACCCAGTTTAACTGGTACTGAGGGACAAGGCAGGAAAAGACCACCCGGTTTACCCCTAATTCACAAGATGATGGAAGAAGTAAACATCCAGATGGCACAGAATTTTTTTCTGCCTTAGAACCCCTTGTTCAACCAAATTTATTTTGTGTTCAGTTCAAAGCATTCCAGTCCAGATACCTAACAATTATGGCAACAGCTTCAGACTTAGGAGAAGGTGTTTCTGTGAAGCTAAATGTTGCTGAGATAATTTGGATGATTGTGGAGTGGGTGTTGGTAATATACTGTTTAGATAAAAGCATTGGATCCGGCTTAATTTCAGGGTAAGCTGACAAACCTATGCCATGCAAGTATTTCTTCATTGCTGTAAATTATTCTTAGAATCTATTCTAAGCTGTTGTTTGCTAGAGGTAATGTTTTTGAGCAGGGGACAGTAGAGATAACCTTATGTTGCTTTCCTTAATGAATTGTGGGTTGAGAAGTTAATTCATCACTTCATTAATGAGTTCACCTTGTAATGTATTCCATTTCCCACTAAAGTACTGCATCAGGTAATACTGGAAAGGAGTTGACCAACAGTTAAGGTGGCAGGTAAAGACAAGAGGATAGAGCAACTAACCAGAGTTGTGGGAAAATCTGCTTGCAGCTAGACATAGCACCTGAGCAGTGTTATGGACTGCAGTTCCAGAGGCACTGTGCTTTTTCCAACAGGTCTCGTGGTGGTGGCCTTGGTTCCCGCAGAAATAAAGAGCTGCCAACAGAACCCCCTTTCACAGCGTATGTGGGAAATCTGCCCTTCAACACTGTCCAAGGAGACATAGATGCCATCTTCAAGGATCTCAGCATAAGGAGTGTACGACTAGTCAGAGACAAGGAAACAGACAAATTTAAAGGTGCGTGTTCAGAGTTCTTTGGTGGTAGATTAAAAACTAGTAGGAGAAAAAGTCAATTTAACAGCGAATTTCAGTCTAAAGCCCAGTTGTTCTCTGCTTTTATATTGACTTATACAGGTTTTCTTATTCACTACAATGTAAATGTATCATTTAAATGAGAGTCACTGTTCCATCATTTTGAGATACAGAGTAACCTGTGTGAGGAGTCAATATTTGCTCTGACATAAAAGAACTTTCTCCAACCTTGTCTGGTGTGAATTCTGCCAGAGCTGACCCACTTAAGTCCCATGACCTTATGCGTTGAGTAATTCCTTTACTTCAGAAGACTCCCATTGCTTCAGCTCTGTCTTTTTTTAGTAGACAGGGAGCAAAAGCAAGTAGATAACCCATTCAGGCCATTGTTTTAGAGGATGCAAATTCAATGACTATGGTAATTGTCCAGTGGAAATGGGCTATATTTAAGTTACTTTAAGGGGTGGAAAAAGCTTACCTTGGATAATGGAGGGCCTTTGAAAAGGAGTAAATGCACTAAATGATGTGATGACACAAAATCACACTGCTGTGTGCTGTGATACCATGTAGCTGTTTCAGTTTCTTGTTTAAAAACACTAGGAACAAAGTGTCAATATTCACCTGAATAACTGTCTGAAGGCATAGATCAGATCTAACCTATAATGAGAACTCTGTGGAAAAGGGAATTAAGCTCTTGGCATTCACAGAGTGCCCAGAGTTCTGTTTAGGGATTTGCCCCATCATTAACAGGTGCAGGTAAATGTGTTCATTGTTGATGATGATTGGTTTCTGAGCCATGTGCATCTTGCATTTGCACATCACAACTCGTGTTTGAAAGAGAAGGAAGCTGTTAGCAGACATGCAGGATGAGTAGCTTCTTACAAAGGCCTTTAAATGTGCTATTAACTTGAGATTTGTTTCTTATAGGATTTTGTTATGTAGAGTTCGATGAGGTGGAGTCACTCAAGGAAGCTCTTACATATGATGGTGCAGTAAGTACATTTGCAATTAATTTGTGAAATCAAAGACAAGCATAAGTGTCAAACTCTTTGGCAGCCCCTACGATATATCCTGAACAGATTCTCCCCTTGATTTGACAGCTTTTGGGTGACCGATCACTCCGAGTGGACATAGCAGAAGGCAGGAAACAGGATAAAGGTGGCTTTGGCTTCAGAAAAGGTGGCGGGCCTGATGACAGAGGTGACTTCCATTTCTCTAAGTAACTTCTTAAATATAATGGTTGTAGTTATGGCTTCTGGTGCTGACTAATGCTAAGACAAGGCTTGCAAGTGAACATGAAGATTATTTTGAAAAGTGAAATTTTGTTTGTGTATATAGACGTGTTTCTAACCAGCTGCTGCTGCTGCTCCTGAGGTGTCTGGAATTTAGCTGCGCTTTGTGTCCAAGGCTGGATGTATTGTCACTCCTAGCCCAGGAAGTGAGACCAATACCCCTAATGTGTTGTGTCTTGCAGAGGACAGTCATAAGCCCAACAGTCTGATCTGCTACTATTTTATGATGGTGTACTGAAAGTGAGTAAGCACAAGTAGACGAGTACTTATTTTGGAGTATGTTCCTTGTTCCAGTGTAAAAACATTGTTGCCTGTAGGTGAAGGTGGTTGAACTGGACTCACCAGAGGTTTCCATTGAATTTGTATTAGAGAAACTTTTCTGACCACTTACTCTTGGTTAACTTAAACTGACTGTTTGTTCCTGTGCAATGGAACTTGGTAGTACCAAAAGGAAAGGATTTTCCAGCAGCATAACTTTGGATATTGAAGGACTAAAACATTGGTTTGGTATTCCCTTGCTCAGTCTTTGCCACAGCTTCAGACCTGAACACAATTGTGACTTTTTTCCTAGGAATGGGAGGAGGTCCCCGAGAATCCAGAGGAGGTGGATGGGATTCCAGAGATGACTTCAATTCTGGTATCAGTATTAACACTTATACAGATAGGAAGCCTGAAAGGCACTGAAATGTTCTCATTTTCATTTGACTCCATTACTGGTTTGATTGAATCTACCGTATGTGCCAACTTCGGGCATCCTGCAGCTGTAGTGGGATTCCTTATGGCGAATCTTCTGTTGCCTTGTAACACAGAAAAGAGCCTTGATAGAAAATTCTGTGAAACAACTCTAAATGACAGAGTTCTTGTCCAGGTGTAGCCTATGGGTGCCCCTTTTAAGCATTTCTCAAACATACAAGTAAATTTCTGAATAGTAGCAGAAACAGACAGCTCATGTAGGAAAGCTGATATTCTGTCAGAGCAGAGGCTTTCATCTTCTCAAGGAGATGTGATGTCATCGTATGTGTGTCCCTGAAGTAACTGACTTCTCTAAAGTCAGATTAGTGTTCCAAAGCACTTGTAAATGCAAAATATTCCTGAACTTTTTTGACCTGTTTTGGTAATGCAGCTTCAGCAAGTGACTGAGCTTGCTGAGTGGAAGACAGTGACAGAGCCACTGGGTTTGCTCTTAACTTCCAGTCAGTTCCAGCTATTGGAATCTAGCGTGGCAGTAACACAATTGTTTTTGTCCTCTGAACTCATGGGTTTGGTCCATTTTCTGATGGGGAGATGCTGGCAAGTACAACTTTGCAATGTGTGGTCTCTGTGTGAGTGGAATGGACGATGTAGGAGAAGCAAAGTGTGCCCTTGCCCCTAGCATGGATTGGAGCATGGTGCTGGAGAGAGGAGCTTGCTGCAGCGCTGTGCTTAACCTGCCTTTGGAGCTTAGCAGTGTCACAGCTTTGTACCTTCTTTGGCAGCTTCTCCAAATGTGGATGCATTTCAGCCTGTTAAATGCTGGATGAGTGATTTGTGAGCCAAAAGTTTAGTGTTTCGGTCTTAGCTGCTACGGAAGCTTTTCTTCTCAGGTTGTACAGCCTTGCTCTGGATCAAGTCTTTAAAGATGGCTTGTTTGGCACTGAAGTAAGTAAGGGACAACTCTGCAACTCTGCCAAATACTGAAGTGGAAAGGAAAATCTCAGCTGGGAACCAAACAACTTTCTCTTCCAGGCAGCTTCTGAAAATCTGAGTGTATTCCCTTTCCATATGCTATTAGCCTGAAGTATCCTCCTCCTGCTGAAATGCAGGCAGTGAGGGCTTGGAGAGATACTCAAGGATAGTCACTGGTACAGACTGGAACTCTGGTCAGTGACAGATGGTTCCTGATTTTTTTTTTTTTTTTTTTTGGTGATACGTAAACTGAAGAAATACAGTCAGTTTAAAGTCAGATTTGTTTTTTTCCCCAGACCTTTAATTGATCTGTCAAGTGCCTGCTCAGTTTATAGTACAGCTAAACAAGGCCTGGGGTTTTATAAGGACTGTATTTCACTACTCTCCTGCGCTGCTCCTGCAGATTTCATGCTAAGGCTGTAGCCAGTCTGATGGTCTGGCTCTGGAGTACTCTGAGTACTTGCAGTGTTGTCTCTCAAGTCAGCTAATGATGTTAACAAACTTAAAAGTTGCAGCTGAGGTTCATATTTTAAACTCCCTGGACTCCAATAAGCCTCAAAGTAGATAAAGCACTTTCTGAACTTGGCATAGGATACTTTGTTTTAAGTGGAAGCCGAACAACTCCTCCAGAAGGTGCTAGAGCTCTGTGAAACAATCTATCTGCAGACAAAGGCTCTCAGTGCATCTCCGTGGACTGACAGCGGTGACTAGCAAGGTTTTCCGGTCATCCAGCTAAAAGACTAGATTAAAAACATTGCAAAATATGCTCTTTAAATTCACTGTCTTCCGTCTTCAGGATTCAAAGATGATGACTTCTTGGGAGGTCGGGGTAGAGGAACCCGCCCTGGAGACCGGCGACCACCAGGTGCTTCTATGGGAAGTGGTGGCACCGGTCGCTTCAGAGATGGGCCTCCCCTTCGTGGGTCTTCCATGGACTTCAGAGAGCCAACAGAAGGTAAACTCCTACCATGTGTGATCCACTCTTCTTCACGAAGGAGACTCCTGGGTTTTTGTCAGGTTAAAGCTCCTGCCCTTGACAGGCAGATCTCACAAGTGGAATGTTTTTCCTTTCAGAGGAAAGAGCACAGCGACCCCGACTCCAGCTCAAACCTCGAACAGTCGATACTCCCCTCAATCAAGTAGCCAATCCAAACTCTGCGATCTTTGGAGGAGCCAAGCCCCGGGAGGAAGTAGTAAAAGAGCACGACTGAGTTGGGGGTTGAGAGGGGAATGGGGAGGCGGGAGAAAAAGCAAGACAGTACAGAGTGACTAGCTCTGCTGGAATGTCAACCCTGCAGTTTACCATTCCTGCCATCTGGTATTTGTCCTCTTTGAAACCGAAAACACAGAGCTTGTGAATGCATGTCAGCTGTTAACAAGTGGTTTTTAGTACGTTCTTGGCTTTGCTGTATCTAGTGCCTGCTTTGTGCTGAGTTTCCCTCTTCTGTTTCCTTCCAAGCAGCACAGTTGCCAGTAGATAAGGCAGTGTGGCTGCTTCCACAAGTGTGGAGATCTCTAGACAAAGGTGCTGCTTCACTTCTTCCTTTCTGGGTTTGTTTTACTTTAGAAGCACAGGTTAGACTTAGTTATTTCCCTGTATTGTTTCCTTTTACTTCCTCAGTGTTCCTCTTCTGACCTGCATGTCTTGTTCTGTATTGCTGTGGCTCTGAAGAGGAAAACTGAAGAGTCCAGATCAGTTGAACAGAAATTTACAGTTCTAACTGAGTAGTGAAATACCGTTGATGACAATTAGTGTTAGTCACTGTTCACAGCAGAGCCCCTTATTAAACTAAGGGGGGCAGCTGCCCTTTCACGTGGGTTACCAGAAAGGATCATTTTAATGGATACCTTGCCTGGAAAGCCTGGTGAATAGTTGGTGGAATCAGTGTGGATAAAGCCTCTGCCAGCAGCCTCTTCCTGCTGGCTCTTGACTTCCAAATGGTATGATGCTACTGCACCTCTGAACTCAAGGTTAGTGCTGCAAAGCTGTGCCTGTTTGAGCACAACTGCTCACTGGCTCTTTCTGCTTATTTTTTTGGGTTTTACATGTTTGGTAAATTTTTAAATGAAATTTCTACAAATAAAATTGACTTTTTTATTTTTGTTGAAGGAGTGTATACTTTGCCATGCAGTATTTGATCGTCACTATCCCCTGTATTTCTTTGCCCAGTGGGGTACAGTTTCAGGATCTCAAGTTTCAAAATACCTTGAAAATGGGCAGATTAGAAATCTCTCTGCTAGGGATTCTCATGTGGAAGTTTGGGTAAAAAGCACCTCTTGTTGCTGCACCTCTCTTCACTTGAAATGTTTCTTGTAGTGTTTTGTGGGAGGAGGGAGGGGAGGCTGAAGCAAAAGGGGAAATCATTAATGTTTAAAACCAAAACCTGGTTCTACCACACTGAAGTGTGGACATGTCCAGTGTATGGGAAAACTTTGGGCCCCTATAGCCAGTGTTGAGAGCCTTCAGATAAATCAGCCCAGCACCCCAGAGTACTTACAAGAGGAGGTTGGAAGCATGGCTGCCCCACTTACCAGCACCACTGCTAGTGATGAATTCCTTCCTTAAGGTTCCCATTGTAAGTCAGAGTCCCAGCAATTTACAGAACTACTCTTTCCTTCTTTCTGCCTTTCACTTAATCTGCTTCTGAGATAAGAACCATTTGTCTAACACTAATACTTAATTTAAGACAGACATGCATTTGTGTGGTTGTATTCCAAACCAATAATTGATCTATTTACATCTTCAATGTGGAAAAGATTTTAAGAACAAATTCCCGTATAAAAACTCACTTCTAGTCAAGACAGTTGACTTTTAAATGTAAAAACAAAGGAGAGGAAAAAAAAAAAGAAAAATTCCAAACACTTAACACATTCTGCTTCATAACAAAATAAATTTATGGATATGGTATTTTGTGAATGATCTTTTAAATAAAAGAAAACATTAAGTAATATTTAACATTGGTCTTTATTTGAGTCTACCATGTTTCCCCCCCCTCCCCCCGTCAGTTTTCAAGTATTGTGTTAATTTGTCCTAGAGCCATTCTGATACAAAATAAGGGGGGGAAGAGGAAGAGATAAAGGGGAGGAATCTAATCTAAAGAGTGCTGGAACAGTGCAGTAAAAATTGTTCATGGGTGGAAATGAGCCCAGCTTCTTTGTCCTGTGCCTTCAGTGTCACTTGAGTGCATTGCTAAGGCTGCCAGGTGGGATTTGGAATTCCTGCAGCTTGCAGGTCTTGCAGCTGCTCACGCAGTGCGTCTCCACCTGGGTGCTGCTGCCCTGTGCCCAGCACCGGGCAGGATGTGTCCTTCCAGTGCAAGTACTGAGCGTGTGAGCTTTGTGCTGAGACCGTAAATGGATCAGCTACTGCTCTCTTGCCCACTTGCTCCAAACTTTTCCAACTGACCCATTTCCCACTAGGAATAATGGCTAAGGAGGCTGTTGCCCTGTGGCTTTGAAGTATGTGCTTACTGCAGGGTGAGTTGAAAGAGGTAGAGCCATGATTTTATTGAGGAAATGAGCTCTGACCTCCCTGCTGGTTTTACTGCTTTCTGTAGCATGGAAGGATGGGAAATGTTCCTGCTTCCAGCTGCTCAGTCCACCCTCATTAGATCTGCTCTTAGCACAGCTTGAGCAGAGTCACAGTCCTGCTCTGGAGCCGGTGCTGGAGCTGTGTGTGCCAGCACCTGGCTGTCCTGCCTGTCAGCCTGAGGAGTGTGGAAGAGCAGGGCTGGCTGAGAGTTGGTCCTCTGCAGCTCTTGCCACAGCTTATTCACAGCTGCTGTGTCAAACTGGTGCTGCTCAAAGCAGGGATTTCATCATGGCATGGAGAAAAGGAACCCTGAAGAGAGAGGTGGAAAATGGCTCATCTTAGTTCTAGATGTCTTTTTCTGTATCTGCTAATACTGGTTTGGTCAAGGGTTTCCCATTAGTGAATGCAGCCTGATTGCATAATCATTGTGTTGTCTTTTAGTAATTTTTCATGTGCAAACATTCACTCATTGCCTGGTTTCTTTGGAGCATTCCACACTGTGCTTCCCATGTGGCTCAGGGTCAGACTCTTCCAGTCTTTATTTTTTCCCTCCTTCAAAAATGTAGTGGATGAACATTTTCCTATACAGAAGCTTATCAAACCAGCTTGTGTCAACAATTGACACAACTATATTTAATATATGGATGTGGTATTTAAGTTTTGTAGGAGGAAGCAAGATTATTTTCTTCCCATCCCACAAGCAGAAGCAGTTGAGGTTTAACCTGTGATGCTAAACTTTACCTGCAGCTTAAAGCTAAGCCTGGCATGGCAAAGCCCAGACTGAGGAGGTACCAGTAGCAAATGGATCATTCACTTTGTGGCTATTCATGTTCTCACTGAGTTATTTCTGGTAGCTGTGCAGAGCTTTCTTCCAGCTTAAACTTAGAAAAATAAACAAAGCTGCAGGCAGGAAGGCACCAGGCAGGTTTTGGAACTGAAACCAAGTTTGCTTTGCTACTGTGTGAAGTGCTTTGCTGTTACTCCAGTTTGGTTGCAGGTGGGGAAGGTGGGAATCTGGAAGAGCTGTTGGACACTTCAGCAGTGAAAAGTAGGATTTAATGTACTGCAAAATTCTGCTGTCAACTACCAAAAAATAATCCCCACTGAGCTCCTGAGTCCCAAAATGCCGCTGGGAGAGCTCATCCCAGTCCTCAGGGCAGCACCCAGTGCGGGCACGGGTGTGTTGCCAACTCGCTGGGCTGTGTGAGCCTGGAGCAACTTCTGAGGGGGCTCTTTGTGCTTGTAGCCATCAAGGTTGTTCTGATGGCTGAAGAAAGGTGGAGAAGTGTTCACAGGCTCAAATAATGGGCTGGTGATGGTAGAGTCACATTAAATTCATGCCCTCCAGTGTGGTTTATTGGCCTTCCTAAAGCAGCAACAAATTGTTCACCTGCTGACATGTGCTGCCACTACTCAGAGTCTTCAGTGCTGACCGTGAATTTCTGAAGTTCTGCAGGTGTCCCAGGGCTGATGATGGTTGTGGCCAAGCTTGCTGTCCCAGGGCACTTTTGGATGATACTGATATTTTTAACTTATGAATACTGTTACAGTTTCAATCCTGACTTTAGCACATAGTCCAGTAGGAGCATTTGCTACCTGTAATACTGGCTGTTGACTTGTCTTCAGAAAAGATGATAAAATTGTGAGAATTTTAGAGCAAATCCTGTAGTATTTCAACCCTTTTTTGTAGGAAAGGTTTAATACTTAAGCCAGCAAAATTTGGAATGCATGTGCAACCCCTTCAACCAGAGCGCTGGCGTGTTGCAGCTTGCAGAGCAGCCCTTGTCCTGCTGCCTACTTTGGACAAATCTGCTTGGAGTGGCTTTGCTGGAATGCCCCTGTTCCCTTGGGGGTGTTTTGGATGCAGGCTCTGTGTGTGGGGTTGGCTCCAAGGCGCAGTCACAGGTGTTCTGTACCGGCCCTGTTCCCTCTCCGTGCACAGAAGCCGTCTCGTGGTTATTCATGCTCACAGCAAGAGGAGCTGTTAACGTTGAGCATCTCGAAATCTGTGTTAAGTTTATGTTTTACATTCTGATGGGTTCTCTGTTTCACTATCAGTGGAGTGAAAAGGCTCCGAAGGAAAGGGGCCGCTCACCTATCCCAGCATATTCTAGTGCAGAATCAGTTACCTTTGTAGTTCTCAAGGGCTTCTCTGGGATGGATTCTCAGGATGCAATTTAGTTAGTGTTGCTTGTCTTAAATTTTTAGAAAGGGGAGTTTCTGTGACTGAAAAGGAATTTGATTTCCAGCTGAGAGTGGAATCTTCTCATCTGGTAGTTGACTCCCTCCTCTCAAATGCCACTTACCCACTGCAGGAACGACGTATATTAAAAGTGGCAGAGAGACATCTTTTATTTGGTGCGTACATTTTATTTGTATAGTCTGTAATTTATTCTACTGTTTGTGATAACACTTGCTATAGCAGTATTAAACCAAACTGAATAGAAGCATTTAGGATGGTGTAATCATATTTTAGACCCTACTTGCTGAAAGGCTTTAATCCTTCAGTGCCAGACACTTGACTCAAGCCTGATGCACATTAGTAATAGCAATACCTTGATGACATTGTATGTTCAGCCGTTCTCCTGCGCATTAGGGCCTGCAGGGAAGCTCTGCTGTTCTCCTGTGTTTGCTTACAGGAACCTGAGATGGGCACAGGACACGAGCCATTCGGTTCTGGTGGCGTGTGCAGTGTCTCGGTGTGCACACGGCGTCAGCGTTATTAGCTCTGAAATCATGTTCCTCATCTTACTGTACCTGTTGAGTGACTAAATCTAAAGCATTTCCTGGTTTCTTTTTCCATTGTAGCAGCGACTCTGTGCCATGACATCACCTGCTCAACTGCAGGTTCAGTGTGACATCAGCTCCCCCCATTTCTGTCCCCTCTGCAGCAAAGTACATCCAAGGGCTTTGAGGACTTTCAGCACTGTTACAGGAACAACCTTCTTACCTGTGTGCTCAGCAGTTCCTGTGTAAAGCTCTGGAGTATCCCAGGGTTGATGTTTTTGGGATGTTATTGCTGGGAACGCTGCCACCACCTTTCTGCCCTGTAGGTTTCAGCCACGTTAGTGTTTCCTGTGGTCAAGATTTGCTTCCTACCATGAGACTGTTTTGTTCATGTCACCGTGCTCTTGAGATCTGCCTCTTTCTTTTAAATAAACCAAAAAATCACGAAGTACCTCTATAAACCCCTGCAAAATCTGTACTGTAATGAATCTGTATAATTTGTATTGCTGCATAAAAATTCAAATAAAAGCATTCAAACCTTCTAGGTTTTTGTCTTCAAATTTAGGAATTATTGTGTTTACAAGGATGAACGCAGCAGGGTAAGAACAGGAAGTTTTGTGGCTCCAGAGGAATGTTTGGGATTAGTCTTTGCAAAGTTTACAGGGCCAAAGTTTTGTGAGGCACCCAGGGATCCTGGCTGTGAGATGCCTTTCCACTGGGTGGTAGCAGCTTTTATTTTCCTTCAGCAGGAATGGAGCTACTTTCGGTTTCAACTTGGAGAGATCCCACGTGCAGCTGGGGCAGGGGAGGAGGCAGCACTTCCCCTTTGCCTGGGGAAAGGCTCATTCTGCTACAGCAGAGAAAAAAAACCCTTTCTAGGTGTGTGCAAAACTATCCAGCACTATTGCAGCACATCAGAACATTTCCTCCAAGATGTGGCTTGCATTAAAGCTGCCATGAAAATTTTGCTAAACAAATAGAATGCATTGTAATCCCGGTTAGCGGCTGGGATGAGACATGTGCTCATTCTGTTCCAAAGCAAGAGGGGCTTGATGCTGGTGCCCAGCAATGCTTGACTCACAAAGCTGGCGAGCTTGGAGCCTGTTGGAGCTAGGAAAACAGAGCTGTCTCAAACCTTCCAGCACTGGGCGTGTTTGTGCAGAAGATGAGGTTTAGATGATTCCCCGTTGTCCAGTCCTTGTTTCACTGCTGATTTTTGATCAGTGTTAGTCACTACACCTGGTTCAAGCAAAGCCAGCTGGTCTTTGAGCAGCCCCCACCTTTATCTGAAAGAATGTAAACCAGCCCTCGGGGCATTTGGCTTCCCAGGGCCCGGTAACCTGGGCAGGGTGGATGTGTTCTAACGAGCTCTCTGGACCTAAGAGATCTCTCTGCAGCTTGTCAGCTTTGTGTCAAAGGTGAAAAAGTGAGTTAGGTTAGCTGGTGAACCTGCCTGAAGGAGTAGGAGCTATGTGTTTGTTATGGGTGGAAAACAAACCCAAGTTGAAATGGGTGAGCTTTGAAAAGAACATGAAAGGTGAAATTATAATGTGGTGTTTCTATAACTTATTGCAGTAGATAAAAACACGCTGCTCCTGTGTCTTTGACTTTTTGTCAAATCAGAAAAGCTCTATAGCCAGATTTCATCCCAGAGTTGCAAAAATTGTAACCAGGTGGCTCCTTAATAATTTTTGTGATGAAGAGTCACCTTCTCGCACAGAGAGCTGGGTGTAGGTGGCTGGTTGTGGCAGCATCAGAGTGCCCTAATTTAAATATAATGAAATTTCCCTTTACTGAATCATTTACATGTAAGAGAGGCTTTGTAGAGCCTTAGTGAGAGGAGCATGAAACGTTTTATTTGCGGTTGTAACTCGTGCACCCTGTGGCTTTTGCTCTGTTGTTGCACAACTACACATTTATGTGTGTGCGCAGACTTCCCTCATGCTGGAGCAGGATCCCTGTTTCATGGACTGTGACAGGGCTCTGAGCCAGTATATAAATTCCCTATTATTCATGAACCCTGCTTATTCCATTCAAGCACCAAAAAATTTGAGGAATTACTTTTTTTAAGAGTGCAGTGAAATTGTGCCTGCTGCCTGCAAACTGCCAATGCTGAAGCATAAGAACTGATTTTATTCTTACAGCGCTGGACGGGAGCTCCAGATCTGGCCATTAGCAACAGTGACCTTGGGCTACTTGCTGCCTTTGAAACGTAACCATCTTTTCCATAAAAACCAAGAGAGGCCTTGCAGTTTGCTGTGCCTGCTTTGAGATTTTCCAGGCAGCACCTGCCCCTTCCAGTGAGCAGTGCCATTCCTGTGAAGCCTCTTTGCTAAAAGGAAGCCTGAACTTTTTTGGGACACCAGCGCCACGTGAAGCTCAAGGGAAGTGACCTCGGTGCCATGCGTGGTTCTGTGGTGTCCGAGCCTCTTCCTCTCCCCACGAAGTGTCCTGAGTGGGTTTGTGCAGGCGCCGTCCCTCAGGAGCCGCGAGGAGCTGCCCAGCCGGGCAGCGGATGTTGGGGTTAGTGATTCACAGGGGGACAGGAAACCAGCAACTGCTAACGAGCCCTGGAGGAACCAGCTCCAGCCCCGGCAGCTGTGACCCAGAGGAGCTGGAGGAGATGGCACACGTCAGGGAGAGCGGCTGAGGCTTGGGTAAGGCGGGTGAGAGAGGGAGGAATGGGGACAGGAAGGTGCCCGGAGGTGCTTGGGACTCCTGTGGGGACAGTGGAATGTCCCACTGAGCTCAGAGATCCCAGGCTAGACCTCGGTGACCCTTTAAAGAAGTTCAAGGTCATTCCTGTAAAACCTCTCACAAAAGCAACACGGTGGATGTTCCCTCCTCACTGCTGCTCCTGGCCAGCACCAGCTCCAAGGTAGGAATTACCAACTCTCCCTTCTCAGTGGCATTTGGACCCCTCTGGACCTGAGATGAATCTGTCCCACACAGCCTGGATTGCCTTTTTTACAACACTGTTCTTCACATCTCCTCGTCCGTCTGCTGATGGAAGCGTGGGTTTAATTACATTTTTTCTGCATTCACATCTTCTAAAATATTCTGGAAGATTCAATCTGTGCTGAGCTTCCCTTATCCCTGCATGGTCCTGCTTCTGGGACTGCTGTAGCCCACGTTGCTCCCCCTCCAAAGCCCAGTCCTTAAAAATAGCTGATTCAAATGACACTTCCTGGGTTTTCCATTGATTTCAGGGCTGACTGGCATCATGGATATGAATGTATTTATTTTACTGCATGTAAGTACTTGAAGTTGCTAATTCTAGGTGGAAAGAGATTTGGTTTTGCATCCGTTTTCTCTTCTGTGATCAATGTTCAGTGTAATATGGGCTGTGAGGCAATTCAGCAAAAGAGGATGATTTTGGGATGATCTTGTGTGAGATTGACTCATTCTCATGGTTCTGGAGTATGTAGTTACACAGGGGTTGCCTGTATTGCTAACATGGCATCCCCTGGGCTCCCAGTGGAAGTGAATGATGCTGAGAGGCTTCAATGCTGCCAGGAACAGTTACAAATACAAGATATTTCTGTGAGTTACCTCCCTGTGGTGCTATGCCTATTGTGATTAGGGTTTTTGCATTGTATTTTCCACCCAAGGTTTCTTGAAAGCATTTTCCAAAGTTATAATCTATACAAAAGTTGGTTTATCCATTCCAGTTTTCCCCTTTTAGCATATGTTCTACTGAAACACATCTATTGGCATAAAAGCCTGATCTGCCTGAATAGCTGTAAAACCCCCAGACTTTAATTCTATGGCAGCAGCTTTCCTGAGAAGCCTGACACTGGTATAAACCTGGTAGGAACTGAGATGTGCAGACCTTTGGAGAGGAGCTTTTCTGGAGGCTCATTCCTGGTCAGTGAAGCGGTTCCAGCCACAGGAGCTCCCCTGGTCTGCGACTTTAATTTCTGAATTGATGGGGCTTTCTGTGGCAATCTGTGCCACACTGGCAAACAGAAAGTGGAGTTGCTTTTCTTAGATATGTTAGAGACATTGAGTCAAGCTGAATATTGCATCTGTTCAACAAGTCAGTGTGCAGAAATTCATATGGTGAGCCTTTAAATACACTCCCCACTTCATATTTCATGCCAGTGACTCATCCTGCCAGCCTGAATTAGAATTAATTTACTGCAAATTGGTGCAGACCACAAAACTATCTGGAGAGGAGAAAAGGTGACTGGTTTCTTTTTGGGTGTTTTTTGATAAATAGATAGAATACATAATATAAATACGTGATTTTAGTCTTTATCTTGCAATGTGAACGCAGGGGTGGGCAAAGGGCTAAAATGTCTTCATCAGAAATTATCTCATGGAAAACCAGGCATTGCTGAGGCCGCATCAACACATTCCTCACTCTCCTGGTTTCTCAGCAAACAGTTAAAGTTCACTTTAAGTGCTCTTGCAGGGTTTTTTTAGTGAGCTTTGTGCCTCTTCTGCTGCTTTCGGGAAGTTCTTCCAGACTTTCCATCTATTAGGGATTTTATTTCTAGCCTGTGCACATCCAGCTTATATCCACTCATTTTATAAGCCAGAATTGCCTTATTTCAATTCAAAAGTTTTTCTCACTTTGTTGTACTGCTCTTGGACAGATGGACAGTGAGTGTCCGTGTCCTGTTACTCTGCATTTCAGTGGAAATAAAAGCAGGAGACTTTTCAGTCTTCCTGGATAAAACCACATCTCCTTCCCTTGGATCTTCAAGGTGAGCCTCACTTCTGGGGTGAATCCTTGCATTAGGACTGACAAGACCTGGCACAGAGTGGATAAGCTTTTGCAAGTTCATTAATTCTACCAGGGTTTTTTTGGGAAGAAAAATTCTGTCTCCTTGATTGCTAAAAATATCTGAGGCCAGAGAAGGAGCAGCCCCTGCTTGGGAAGAAAAGCTCCCCCCTCTGAAGGAGACTGCAGCTGTATCCAGACTCCAGTGTGTTGCTCTCCTGGGAATTGCTTGTCTGGAGCAGCTGCTGCTGAGGGATTTGTGGGGTTGTGGTGCTTGGTGTGTGCTTCCTCAGCATAAAAAGGGGAAAAAGCAAAAGGAGAAGAGAGAAGTGTCTGACCAGAACAGGGCATTGTGACACCATCTGAGTGTCACTTCTAAACCAGATGGGAACCTCTTTTCTCCCTGAGTTTGAGTTTAGCGTCTTGCAAGCAGGGCTGGCCATTCATGAACCCCACACGTCCTTCTGTGTGGAGACCTCCGTGACTCCAGTCTGTTTGTTCTCCTCTCCAGCTCCCCAAGGCAGAGCCCAGGGAAGCACATTCAGCCTTCCAAATATTTTATTTATATCCTGCCAGCCGTGAGTAAGTGCTTGCAGCCTTCTGCTTGTCATAAATCTGTTCATCACCTCCTTCTGTCAGCTCCTCACCAGAGCAGGGCTTGTACCAAAAGAAAGGATTTTCCACGGACTTGGGTATTTGGGGAGCATAAATGACCTCTGGGCTGATGGTGTGTGTAGCTTGAGGGCTTTCTTGGGGGATAAAGCTTTAGAGGGGTGGGACACACCATGTCCTGTTCATCAGCCTCTCAAATAACCACCTTTTCTGCCCCTGGTGAGTGGGGGAGCAGGAGAAACCAGGTTTTGCTGCCTCACTGCCCGTGACCAAAATAAAACTGGCTCTGGAAGGCAGAAGGTGGGCTGTCATGCAATAGGACAAACCAGATCAGTGTTGTCAGGTGCCTTCATCTCTGCCTTGCCTTCACTTTAAAGAAACAAAAAGAGAGAAAATAAAGAAAAAAGCCAGAAAACTCACAAACAAAGCAGCAGCACTGCAGCCCTTTGTATTCTGGTCACCAGCACTGGGCCAACTTCCCTCAGTTGCCTCTTGGAGATGATCCACAGCTCATGATTTCCATGGGGGATGCTGAGGAAGAAAAAATCATGGGAGAAACCACGTGGTTTTTACTAGGCTCTGTTAGGTTCTGGTCCTGCACCTCTGGGGTGGGTCCGTGAAGGTCAGGACACTTAAATTTAGAACAACTCATCTCATCTTCTTCAGAAAGTGCTGCAAAAAACTTTGCAGGGAAAAAGGGGTCTCCGGGGGTGTATAAAGGGCAAAGCCGTGGTGGACAAGTGCTGGCAGCTGCCAGGTCCTGGAGAGCCCAGGGAACCTGGAACTTAATAGGAATCAGCCCAGTTTGTTCCCAAGCAGAGGCTTTTGTCTCAAAGCCTCATTGAGGGCACGTCTAGGCAGCCAGACCATGTTTGAGAAACCACTGAGAGGATGCTGACACCAAACCCCTTCAGCCATTGCTCCCTGCTTTGCTCAAGGTCTGTCTGAGTGGAAATGAGGGACTTTCCTTCCTCTCCTTTCCCCGCTCCCTGCTGATTTACACCAGGATTATCTTCACCGTGCCCTGATAATTAGGGCCCTTGCACAGGATTGAGACTTCAATGACAAACTGGACTGCAAACCTGCCACCAACATGCTCAGCTGCTGTCCCAAGTGCCTGGCACTGACAGGAGGGTGTTGCTCAGACCCCACAGGCTCAGCTGCCATGGAAGGCTTTGGGTTTTCTCCGACATGAACGGGCTATCAGAGCGAGTTCCAAACTTCTGTCGTGTTTGGGCAGAAAAATGTGGTTCATTCCACTTTAATCAAGCAGAGGCAGAAGGTGCTTAGCAGGGCAGTATCAAGCTGCTGCTTTCTATTGTCTGCTACTGGCATTTGTTTCATTATTTTCATTATCAATTGCTCTAGTAGATCTCTCCTCCTCCATTCACCATTATAATCCAGGCTTAAATTGTAGTAGGAGAGGTTGAAGGTAGGCAGTAGGAAAGCTTCCTGCCAGCCACAGCGATGATGTACTGGCCTTTGGCAAGCTGAAGCATCTCCATCCTAGGGGAAAAAGAAAGTTTATTAAAAACAAAAATAAATTAAAATAATCTGTAACTAAAGAAAATCTGGCCCTGGGGAATAGGAATGAGCTGAATGATCAGTCTCAGTGCCAGCAGGCTGCTTTCTGTGATATTTATAGGATGTTTTGTATTTTAAAGGAAGAAGTTGAAGCCAAATCATAAAAAATGTTAGCTGCTGTTTGTGGAAAAGCGTGGCACGGAAAAGAGGGGAAGAGCCAGTGGCTGAGCCAGCTCAGTGCAGAAAAGGCACGGGGAATTTAACACTGGAAGTCACTCTGAGCTGTAGGAACGAGCCAGAGCACGTTGTGCAAAGGTCTTGACCATTTAAATATTGCCGAGTGCCTCCCTTTTGCCCTCTTTTCTAGATGTTAAAAAATTACTGTCTGCTTGAAACATAGAATTTAGCAATTCAATAAAAAAATAGAGTTTAGATAGTGAAACACTAGGACTTTAGTGAGAGTAGGCAAAGCAAGCAACAGCTACACTTATCTGGATGGTTTACAAAAACTAATTGACGGGGCTGGGGAGTAGTAGTGATTGATCACCTTGTACAGCTGCACTTATCTGGATGATTTCCAAAGACTACCAATTACTGTGACCCAAGGAAAAACTAAGAAGGTCATCTTCCCACTTAAATCTTGGAAAAATTTGGATGATTCCCAAAGATGCCACTAATTAAAATGACCCAGAAATAGCTGGGTCAAAGCAAAGAAGAGTCAGTTTACTTCCTCTTCAAACCCCCTCCCCAAATTCATAAGTCCCCAGACCCATTGGAAGAGAGCTGTTTGCGCATGCTTAACTAGTTTTCAGGTAATTACCATACGAAGCGGGGAGTGGGTGGTGGCAATGGTATGAATATGCATTTATGTTGAATTTTCTGTAGATAAATAGACCTTGTAATGCTTTGTGACTTCACCTGCATATTGGGAAACGATCTCGATGCAGGTCCGGCCGTAATAAAAGCATACACTTTCTGACTTCGTTGTTAGAGAGTTATTGTCCGTCTCAGTTGGGTATCGATATTAGATCTATACCCGTATTTTGGTAAATCATGCTGACAGTGTTTGGTGACAGCAGTGTGGGTTTGGGGATCGGGAGTGAGTAACTCGGAGCAGTGCGGGAGAGGGCCTTCCCTCTGCTGCCCCAAAAGTCCCTTCTGCATCCTCAGCAGCCTCCCGGCCCCATGGGGCTGTGAGGGCAAACAGCACATGGGGTAAAAGCTCTCTGAGGGATGGCCTCACACCCCCGTGTGCCCCCACAGCTCACGGGGTGCCCTTACCATGTGTTTCAGGCTGAATGTGGCCAGGCCATGGTGCAGCCGGAGCTGTGGGCAGCCGCAGGGCTGATGCTGCTCGGGGCAGCCCTCAGCCTCTGCATCAAGTGCCAGCTCTCTGGTAAGTTCTGCCCGCGTGCTCCGGTGTCCTGCCCGCTGCCCTGGCTGGGCTTTCCTCTTGGAATGTCCCCTCCACGTGGATTTTGTTCTGCTCAGTCATGTGCCAGCTTTGCTCTCGCAGCTTGAGCGGGGAAGGGGCTCTGCCAGGGGGCTGGGGGTGAAGGAGCACCCAAAACTGCAGCCCCTTCCCTGGGCTGGGTGTAACACTGGGGGCTGCAGACCCCTCTCCATGGTCAGCGTGGTGGGTGGCTTTGGGACTCCCCCTGGGAGGACCAGCTCCAGTTACACAAGTCCTGCAGAGGGTCTGGGACAGAAGGGGAGTCTGGGGGATAAATTCATACAGAGAGTAGGGTCAGCGCCCAGTGGGGTCTGAGCCCCTCCCGGAGCACTGGGTGGATTTTAGTGGGGGAGAGTTTGGGGACAGGACTGGCTGCTTTGCCACGTGGGGTTTGAGATAAAAACCACAATTTAAACGTGGTTTCAAAAAACTTCATCAAAACCCACTGCAACTGCTGCTTGCTACCCCCGCTGTCCTGATGTGCTGAAGAAATTTTGTGAATGTATTTTATTGGCCCTACTGATCTCTAACTCCCAAATCACCCTTTCTAAGAGCTTTTTTGTTCCCTTGTCTTCCAGCTACCAAACGGGAGACACAGCTGAATGAGCGGAGGAGCCAGTAAGTTGCCTTTCCCAATCCTGTTTCTCCCCCAAACATCTCACCCAGGATGAGCCCCAGAGCCAGACCCAAGCTGAAATCTGAGTTTATATAAAATAAAATAATGCCAGGATGGGATGCAAGGCAGCGTGCCCCAGCCTAAGGTGCTGCTGAAGGGGCAATGCCTTTACAAAGAATAATCCAAAATAAAACTGAAGCTCTGACTGATGTCATTAAGTCATTAACTAGTTGGGAAAAGGTCTGAGAGAGAAGGGCAAGTTCTTACCCTGTCCTGTTGTGCCCTGAGATGAGATAGAAAGGTTAGTTACTTCAGAAAGAAGCCCCTGCCCTTGGCTGGTGCTGGTGGGGCCCTGTACCAGAGCAACCACTGACCTACAGCACAAGAAATGAAGGAAATGCAGTGTACACACATGCACCTCCCCTTATTTCCTTCAGCAACAGACAAACCACAGTAAATGATATTAAAAAAAGGAAAGTTGGGTTGTAGGCTTTGTTACAGAAGCAAACAAGGTGCAACAGGGCTCTGCAAAGGCCTCCATGGGGTTGGGGTGTTTGTTTCTGTGGGGAAAGGCTCCGGAGTGATCCATTGCAGACTGAAGGCTCCATCCCCCACAGGCTCCATCCCTCACAGGCTCTTGCTGAATTATCCCAACTTCTTGAAATTTATACCTGGATCAGGTGGTTTGACTTCAGGTTTGTGGTGTTGTGTGCCCATTTTAGAGGTGTAGTTTGGGTGCCTTGCAAGCAAAGTGGTTTGACTCCACATTTGGGGTTTTCGACACCCCTCCCACCAGCTCTGTGCCATGAATTCTGGCTGGGGATGGGGCAACCCCAATGAAAAAGAGGGAAAGGGTTCCCAAAATTGGAGTTAATAAGTGCCTGTGTAGAAACACCTGCAGTAGAAAAGGTGTTGAATCTCTTTTCCTTGTCATAAACCCCAAAATTCAGTCGAGGTTGTACTGCTATTTTTTCCAGGCTCGAAGGCCAGCAGAGATTTGAGGTGATTCGATCCCAGAACAGTGAGTATGAGCACTGCATGTGGCTCCTGCCTCATGGTGTGGGGGCCCTGCGCACATAGAACAGGGGGAAAGTGATATTCAAAGGGTCACCTTGAAGCCAGGCCATGAAATGATGGACCTGGATTGTCCAAGCCACCTTAGATGCTTCTAGAGGATGCAAATTGTGAGCTTAGGAAAAAAAATGCCCTTTCCTTGAAAATAATTCACTAAAGCAATGTCGTTGAAAAGTGACAGCTCAGCTGCTGGGGCTCTTGGAACCATGCTGTTCACCCTGCGAAAATGAAGGTGTGGGTGACAGGAGTGACTCATTCATCATCCCCCCTCACTGCTTCCTGCAGCAGGTTGGGTTCAGCACTGCCCTTTTGAGTTTTATTTCGCAGTGAGCAGCTGCTGGCTCTGTGTGAAACGTGTTCGTCTGCGGATGGCTTTGCCCTGCCCCAGGACTCTGCTGGGTCTGAGCCCCTCAACCCCTCCACAAGTCTCTGTTTCATGCCAGCCCGACCAAAGCTCCCGACTGCACCTCGCAGTGTGGAGGGAGGGAGGGGAACAGTCCCTGAATCAAGCAGGTTTGGGGGACAACAGGGAACAAGGCAGCAGTTGGGATTGTAGCTTCCTCTAGCAAGTGTTTGCAAGTTCTGCAGTCTGCACAAACACCAGCTTTTCCTCTAGTTGCTTCCTGTTTTGACCATTTTCGAACATTCAAGGAACCATTTGGATGCTATTTTAGGATGCATTACGAAATTGCTTGCCAGTCCCAGGGATTCCTCTCTGGTGCTCTTTGAAATATCTGCTGCTGCCGTAATAATTAACACAGTAATTTTGTTGTTGTTGCCAGCTGCAAGCCGAAGGCTGGAAAAAATTAAGGAACCTGAAAATTTATCAATAGCAAGGTAGGTAAAAAACCCAAATAGTATCTAGCTCCAGAGCCAAGGTTGGATGAAGTTCACCCAACATACATGAACATTTGGGATTGCATTCTAGGCCCCACAGATGTGGCTTGGGCTGTATTTAGAATCAAAGAATAGTTTGTGTTGCAAGGGACCTTTTAAGGTCATCTAGTCCAACCCCCATTGTGAGGAGCAGGGACATCTTCAACTTGATCAGGTTGCTTCATTTATTGATGGTTAATAGTATGTTTAGACTTTTTCTGGATTTTCTTCAGTCTGACTGCATTCTTCTGGCAACTGATTAAATTAAACCCAAGAAAGTGAGCTGTGGCTGTACATAATAGATACATCATGGAAAAGAAATGACCATTATTCACTTATAAGCAGTTTGATGTGATAAATCCCCTTCTGCCCATCACCAAAACCCCCAGGAACTACACAGCCACGATAACTCTGCTGCAGTATTCAAGCATAGTTATTCCTGTCTTGGGATTTTACTCCAAATCCTTCAACTCCCCTTGCTCCATGTTTGCGCTTGATAACCTCGCAGGGAGGTTTCATGGATGGTCCTTCTGAAGGTGTGTAACTGCTGGTAGGGATTGTTCAGACCTGGAATTTTAGGTCTCTTTTCTCTCTTTCAGGAAAGCCACCGGAGAGCTTAGTGTTTCCCATCACAGTGGATATGGTGAGCAGCCTCCTGGGACAGGCACAGATTCAATGAATCACAGAATCACAGAATGGTTTGGGTTGGAAGGGACCTTAAGATCATCTCATTCCAATCCCCTGCCATGGGCAGGGACACCTCCCACTATCCCAGGCTGCTCCGAGCCCTATCCAACCTGCCCTTGGACACTGCCAGGGATGAGGCAGCCACAGCTGCTCTGGGCAGCCTGTGCCAGGGCCTCCCCACCCTCGCAGGGAAAAATCTCTTCCTAATATCCCATCTAACCCTGTTCTCTGTCAGTGGGAAGCCATTCCCTTTTGTCCTGCCACTCCAGGCCCTTGCCCAAAGTCCCTCTCCCCTTTAGGCACTGGAAGGGGCTCTAAGATCTCCCCAGAGCCTTCTCTTTTCCAGGCTCAAGCCCTTGGAGCATCTCTGTGCGCTCCTCTGGACTTGCTGCAACAGGTCCATGTCCATCTTAATTTGGGTCTAACCTGGCCCTGAGTTTAAAGTCCAGTGTTTGTCCTGCTCCGGCTGACCAGTCCTGGTTAGAGCCACAGGCACAGATTGTTTAAAATATCACCCCTGGCTGTCCCAATTCCTGTACCCTGGAGTGTCCAACCTTGCAGCCATGTCCCCTGACCTCATGCTGGTGCTGAAATACTTGGTGTCTCCATTGTCGAACTGCTACCATCACTCACCTTGAGTTCATGCCTAATGTGCCCCTCTCTTGTCCCCAGGGAGCAGGGACGAGTCCAGGTACCAGAACTTCCTGGCAGGTAAATGCTGCAGCCACATGTTTGGGGGTTTGGGAAGGAAGGCTGCTGAGGGGATGGGAGATCCCAGGGGATGGGAGTCAGCAGGGAGTACACAGACAGCTGGCACTGCAGCTGGCAGAGTTCTGGCTTGGTCAATTTAGAGATTGCTTTGTATGACACACGCTGATCTGCTTAACAGGTAGAGTGGAGGGGGACAGATGCTGCCGAGCCCCTGTTCCCTCCCGGGGCAGTGTGAGCTCCCGCTTGCCCTAAGAGGATTATTGTGTGTGGGGCTGTGCTCTCCTTTTCCCAAGCCGGGAACTGTATTCCCCATCTCCCTGCCAGCTGGCAGGATGTGCCCATGAGAAGTGGTTGAGCCAAGGTTTTCTTAGGACCTGGGGTAGATCAGGGCTGCCTCCCCGTGCTCCAGCCACCTGGCTCTGCTCTAGACGGGCTTTGGAGCTGCGCCAGGGATTTGTGACTGCTGGGGACGTCAGCTGTGGCTGTGCTGGGTGGTGTGTCCAGCTGTGCCTAGGGATGGCTGTTCGGGTTGATGCCACGGTGGGGTGCTGACAGCAAACCCTTGTTCTTGCAGAGGACTGCCTGCAAGGAGATGCTGACTATGTGTAAGTACCCTGTGCTGCCGCCAGCATGGTCGAGTGGAGCCCTACTGGTCACAGTGCCATCCTGGTGCTCCCACAGCTCAGCCTGGGAAGCCTGTGCCGGGCAGGAGGAGCTAACAGTGCTGCTCTTCTCACAGGGAGCCCATATCTCTGGATTACTACTACAACTGCACCAGGTTCTTCGTTCCACCCCATGAGAGGTCTGCAGGCAAGCAAGGTGGGTTTCTTCTCCAGCCTGGCTGTCCCATGGCTCCAGAGGGAGCTGGTGAGACTGTTCTTGCTGAGGTCTGTGCATCACTGTGTACGGCCTGAATCCAGTGTAGGTCCAGGAGACACATTTCTGACAAGGGAGTAGCAGAGCTGTGAGGCTTGAGGGATGTCCAAGCCCCCAACAGTCCATCTGTTGCCTATAAACAGGACAGCCCAAAGCCATTGGTGATGGTGCTCCTGTGACCACCTGCACTGGGACACCCCATCCCTGGGTCAGCACAGGCTGTCACAAAGACTAACAATTTTTTAGCTAACGTACACTTTACTGTGGGAAACAGCCCCCTTCTGCAGGTACTGAGGGATCTTCCTAGGTCACTTACACTTCTTAGGTCCTTTGTCACTACTCTTTCTTCTCTCCATCAGAGAAAGATGCGGATTGTTTTTCCTATGAAAATGTCACCATTGGAGCATCTCAGGGCTCTGATCCAGGTAAGTGTGTTGCTGTCATGGTTTGTGTGTGTCACACAAAGTGCAGAGAGGGATGGTGACCTACTTAGCCAAGAGAAACCTGCTTGTTCACAGCTCAGCTCTTCCTACCAGCTCTGTGCCATGGAGCTGGAGCACAGAGGCTGCTGCACACACAGAGCAGGCCTGGAGCATTTCCTCTTTCCACAGGAAAATGCACATGGTGATACTCTCACCCTGATCCCTTTGACTTGGTGGTTTCTGCAGCAATTCAGGAGCTTTGGGGTCTGCATCTCTTTTAGTGCTGTTACAGCCTGGCTGATCATGGTTCTAGCCCCTAGCTCAGGTATCACCATATCCAGCACAAGAAGGCTCTGCCAGGAAGCTTCTGGAGGGTGACACTGGACCACAGTGTCTCTCCAGGGCTTCCAGCATCAGTCCTGGGATGTTGCAACCAAAATAGGAAGTCAGTTTGGTTTCCTTCTGTGAGTTAACACACGCTTTCTGCACTGCCAAAGCCTGCTCTGTTCCTGCCTGGCTTTGTGCAGTGATTAGAGGAGGCAGGAGCAGCGGGGACCCGTCTGATCCCCATCCGTGCCTGCAGATATCCAGGCACATGGCCAGGGCTGGAAAAATGATGAGGCAGCATCAGCAGATCTGCGCTGGCTGGAAACTCAGCCACGTGCACAGTGCAGTCAGGGTGCAGCGGTAGGAGGGGGTTTCACAAAGGCCCATTTTTAGTCCATTTGCTGTTCAGCATCGTCCTGTCAAAGCTCTTCCTTGTCACAGATGACGCTGCAGACTACGAGAACAGCCTGGCAATACACACATGGAAACTCCAGCAAGGGAAAGGTACGTTCTCAGCTGCTATCTTCTGTTTGGGGATGGGGTTCATGGGCAGAGTGCCTGGTGCACTAGGCCAGTATAGACCATGCCAGGGCAACACAGCCATCGCCCTTGAGTTAATTTTTTCCCCAACTGTCCATGACAAATATCCAAGGCAATGTGCAAATTGCTATACACTCCTGTAACTGAATGCTGCTCTGTTGGGAAGTGGTGTTTCTCGTACTCCAGAGGTCACCACTCGGGTGGCTGTGCCTAAACCCTGACCATGGGATGCTACAGAAAAATGTCGCCCTTCAGGTCTTATATCCTCTTACATTTGAGGTTGCCCCAGTGCAAGTGCAGCTGTGTAATCCCCTGTGACACAGAACTGTGTGCACACACCCAGCGGGTCAGCCCTTGACTCTGCTGCTGTAATCAGGGGGCCAAGTTTTCAAGTTGACCTTTTAACTGCAGTTTAATCTAATGTGTGGCTTCCTGTGAGGCATGGGGGAGTTCTGACCTGGGAGACAGTGGGGAATGTACACATATATATTCAAAAGCTTTGTGTCTCTGGTGTGGAAGTTACCTAAGCAAACCGAGTCCTGTTTGCACACTCTCTAGATTAAATCCCTGGCTCTGAAGAGCTGCCCAGAGTGTTTGCAAATTCGCTGTGACCATTTTGAAGCCTCTTCAAGGAGACCTTGACACTTATCTGCGGTTTCTTAGCCCAGTCACAAAAACATGTCAGCGCCAAAGGCTAAATATTGGCAGGGCACACGGTATGTCAGTGGTCTGTGTGTTTTTACATCAACCCACTCACTGATGAGCGCTTCCCATCCTCACCCACAGCCCTGCTGACGGAGAGCCCAGATGATGAGCCAGACTACATCAACGCAGGTCCTGCGTCAGGCCCTGCCCTGCTGTCAGAGCAAAGGTAGGGACAGAATAAATGGTTGATATGTTTATGTAGGGTGGAAGGGCTTGGTTTATGGTGTTTATTTAGGGGTGGGAGGATTTGGTTTATGCCAAAGGGAGTTCAGCTGGAGCTCTGCCCTTGCTGGCAGCACCAGCACAGCAGCCCACATGGGCAGTGGAGGAGTGTGAGGAGCCCCGCCGTGCTGTGCCACATCTCTGGCTGATGCCAAGCTGACTAACACAGACCATGGAGACAAATTTGTCCAATCTCCCACACTGACTTCTCCAACAGGCACAGGAACTCCGAACTGCTCCAGAGCAGCTTGAGGCAGGGCTGCCATGTGCTGTAGACAGAGACACCCAGAGGCCCCCTGCACTGAGCAGGGATTCCCTCAGCCTAGCCCTGCCTGTTGTGCTAAAACCACATATCCTGCCCCATTATCAGCACCAACCTGATGCTGCTGATAGAGAATTACTCAAGGCAGATAGAGTAAAAAACCTGTGGAGAGCTGCAGGAAGGTTGCATGACACTGAGGGACAGTGAATGACGTGCTGGTTACTGCTAGTCACCCTGCTCCTGGCTGGACTAGGACTCCAGCTGGGAGACGAACTGGGACCAGTATTGCTCTCCTTGTTGGGTTTTTACTCTCTTGAGTACTTACAGAGACCCAGAGGGATTGTCCTTATGCCACATGCCAGCTGCTCTTGTTTAATAGGGTTTTATATTCCCCAGACTGTAGCTACCAGCAGTGGGTAGACTCCCAAAATCAGATCTTTTTAAAGTCATGCAGACTGTTTAAGATTTGTCCCCATCAGGCACAATCATCCTATTCTCCACCCTATGGCATTTGCCTCTGCCAGATGTAGCTGCACATGGAAAAACCCAGCCTCAGAAACCTGACCCAGCCATACCTTGCTGCCAGGCATCTTTTTGCCATTGTAATGATGCCTCTGTTGTAGCCATTGCTAGCACAGTAATGTTCTGAAATCTCCAATGAACAAATGCCAGCAGAAGTTCTCCACCAAGGGAGGCTGAATTGAGAAATGGGCTTCTGGTGCCTCTGTGCCTCCTGCTCTGATCAGGGATCATCTTCCAGGAGCACGACTGGGGTTTCTGCTTAGACACAGACATTTTGTAGTGTATGTCACTACTTGTCCCTGGAAAGAAAATGTAGCAGGTAGCAGAGTTAAGCTGGAAGCAGGGATTAAAAGTCAGTGGACTCACTGTTTTTTCTTCTCTTATTTCAAGTATTCTGCATAAAGTCTGAAGAAATCTTTTGCTGAGCTGTAAGAGCACACCCAGCGAACCTGCACACAGGGAGAGGGAAGATTTCCACCTCTCAGTGAAATCTCTTCTCCAAACTGTGCCTGCAATCATGTAGAAGGGGTGTTACTGAAAGGAAGAAATGCTCCGCTTGAAGCCCCACAGAAATCCAACTGCAAACCTGCAACTGGAGAAAGCACTCTGCCACCAGCCACCATGGGCAAGCCCCAGGCTCCTCATCCCATTTCATTCCCCTGCACGCCCACTCAAGGGAAGATGGCCAGTCTGGGCAATGTTTTCTCCTGTCAGGCATGAAATGAATCCTTAACTTGCTGAGCAGTAATGCAACCAGCTACTTAATCTGTCAGGGTGACTCATGCACGATGGTATTAAGCCATAGGGATTACATTCTGATTTAGTTCCTGTGCTCTCCTATAGAAGCAGTTCCCTACGAGAGGAACTAGCAAGGCAGAGGTGGTGTTTATAACAGCAGTCGTTGTCTGCAGTTGAATGAGATTCCAACCTGTTCATCAAAGCTAAAGAGGATTAAATGCCTGCCTTATCCATGGCTTGTAATTCACAGTATTGGTCTATGGCAGTTTTCCTCATGATTCAGTATCTGTTTTATAATGATACAAAGAACCAGCAACAACTGTGAGGGTCAGATCCACCGCCACCAGCCTCAGAAACTGTACCAGTTCCTCAATATGGCTCATCCCAGAAACAGAATCCCTATCTCTTGAGCCCTGATGCACAGCTCTGACACTTTCAGAACACTTATTTATTAAAACTGAAAAGCTTCCAAAGAAAACGGGGTGTTTTGTTATGGTTTGCAATGATACAGATGTCTGCATGATCAGGTGACACAGAAATGGGAGGACATGAAGTGATGTGCAGGATCTTGTGGGGAGAAAAGGCCTTAAAAGCCTTCTTCCTCCAGATCAGAAAACTCTGTGAGTGAGCAGAGAAGGGGAGGTAAGGGTTAGAGAGCCGTGGAGTGGGAGAAGGGATGTCAGGTGCTTCCTGCTGCAAATTACTTGGCTCTAATTTTAGCAGAATCACCGAGAGAGAGACCACAGGTGCCCACCATTGGTGCAGCTGAAACAGTGGGTGGGTTGGAGTTTGGCTGAGGAGAAGGTTTACTAGTGGCTCCTACAAATGCTCCAAGTTTCCACAGGACTTATTCAACAGAGAAAATCTTCAGGGATGCACACAGGCAGGGAGCTACAGCCTGGTTCTGCTCACCCCAGCCCAGCTTCTCCTCATACCCTCAGGTTTCCTGATGGTGAAATGCTCTGCAAAAGGTCTGCATAGGTGGGTGACAGCAAGGTCCTCATGAGCCAGAAGCATACACAGGCTCCCAGGCAGGCAAAGGGGTGCCTTTGTCACTGAAATTGTGCCTGGCCCTCACAGGGCTATGGGACTGTTGGGATTCATCCTCAGCACCTCAAGAAGCTCCCACTGTCCATGAAGTGCTGCAGATTGTCGATTGTTCGCTGCAAGGGTGAGCTGGTTCTGAGTGATGTCACCATGTTACCCACTGGTGATTCATCTCCCAACCCAGGGAGCCATTCATGAATAGATTAGCAGCAGTGACAGATCCTTGGCACACAGCAACAGATCCAGCTGGAGACCTCCCAGAAAGTTCTAGGCATTAGGTCAGTGCACAGTCAAAACATGAAAACACAAGATTTACTGCTCTCCTCCCTAAGCAGGGAGGCAGATTATCCCAATTAGATTTTCTTGGTACAAGGTTCCTCCATTGCCAAAGTCTGAGTTTGAAAGTTGTGGAGCCAGAGCAGGCAGGGCAGGAGATGGATGTGGAGAATCTTCCCTTCACTTGGTGGGGGTCTGAGCAAATCCCATCTTGCAGCTCTCCAGAGCAGTCAGCTGTAGTCAGGGGTAAATCTGTCCTTAGCTTTGTAAAGCTCAGTCATCTCATTACATGGGAAGGTATCCAGGGACTGCTTCAGGAACTCTCAACATTTGTTCTTAGTCTTGCTCTGAACGAGCTGACGTTTTCCTTTGCCATGTGTGAGTACGGATGTGTGTGTTCACTGACATGCTGTCCTTTCAGGACAGGCTTTAAGTGTGCAAGGGTTTCTGGTGCTCAACCAGAACTGCTAGACACTGTCATTTGAACCTAATGCAGGAAGACTTACATCTCCCCTGGGTCCACCTCTCTCTCCTCACATTAGGAAGGCAGTCAAGTGAGCAATTCACTTCCTGTTTTCAATTTACGATGCTTTAGAAAAGTAGTTCTGGCACTGCTGGTGCAGCTCTGAAACGGAGCTGGGGAGCCTGTGCTAAGTGCTGGGAAGCAGCAGCTCTGCACTCAGAGGGGGAACAAAAGCCTTTGTAGAGCAGGTACTGGTGGCCTCTGGGATCAATACCAGTCCTCTTCTTAGGAAATGTGAGTGTGATGATGTCCCTGCAGAGCTGGAAAGGATTAGCCCAAAGGAGAGTCTGCTCCAACTGGAGTCTGCTCCAACTGGAGTCTGCTCCAAACAGCTACTGAATACAGTTGAGAAGAAACTCTCTGAAACCAGGTAGGAACAGGAACCATGACCCTCCATGTTCCTCACCCTTCCACAGGCACCACCACTACAGGCAGGCACATCCCACAGGGTAAGGACTGGCCTGGAGTTGTCCAAATACGGTGTTTGCTGGTTTACGAAACATCCATGGTAACAACCTCTTCCTTCCCCATTCAGCAATGAAAGCATTTAATGAGAAAATAAAGACAGAGTAGGCTGGCTATGATGTGTAGTCATTTTTGTTTCTCCTGCTTATGTTTCAATACTACAGAATAAATAGTTTTGCTGAGAGCACTGGACAGACCTTATTGCTCTGGACTGTCACAGTCCCCTCTTCTATCCTGGTTACATAACACATACAAGTTTGTGGGTTAAAGTAAATTTTAGAGCTTTATTGGTCTAAATAAAAAAGTATGAAACATTTTTGCAACAAAACCTGGTTTCCACCCAGCAGGCTCAAGGAGGCGCCTAACTGGCTGCAGGGGCTGCAGTCTTCTGGCACAGCCGGGCCAGCAGCCCAGCCATTTGTAAAAGGGAGTTCACACCTTCTGCTATCTTCATGTGAGTGTACCCAATTTCCTGGTGACAGAGACATTGTCAAGCCTTCTGTTTGCTCCCCCAGTTTGTGTATCTTACTAATGACAAAATAGAACATATCCCTTACTGCTAAAAGACCAGCTTTGAGTCACTCGAACTTCAGAGAATCTATCTACTCCTATAAACCAACTAAAATGCCTTTTGTTTTTAAAATCATTATTTCTGTATTAAATCTGTATTTCCCCACTTCCTTTATAAGAAGCAAGGTGCCTACATAGGAGCATAGGTTTCAAATATGAAGAGTGATTCCATATCACCAGCTTACCGTTTGTCAACTCTGTTAATATAATATTTTACTATCTATCGGACTAGAATCAAGTATGCCCTTGAAAAACATTTTCAAGGAATTGAGACTTTGATATAAATAATAAATTCAGCATTATATCTGCTATTAATTTCAGTTGATCACTAAAGTGACTCTGGCACTTCTATGGGTGTTCAGATGCTAAACTTCAAGTGACTTCTTACTGACAAACTGATGATGCAGTGGGAAAGAAAGCAGTAATGAGTCAAGAAACAAGTTCTTTGTGCTAATATACAGCAAATTTTAAACTGAAACCCCTGAGGCTGTCCCCGATCATACCCTCTTCTTAAAAAGGCCCAAAAGGCCCCATCAGGAGCCGGGTTAGTACTAACCTTGATAAATTCCAGTTTCAAATATTCTGGCATTTGAAAGGTTTTACACACACGGAAGATATTGCCAATGACATCTTCTGGAGCGTATCCAAGTCGCCACAGGTGGGCAAGAATCTGCGCAGGAAAGAAAATCCCCCATTTATCTGCCAGGTGAGTCAAGGACATTTGCTTTTGGAACAGCTGTATAGCTACTGAAATTGCCTGTATTATTTATCAGCTGCTTTAACCTCAAGCATCTAGCAAGTAATTTCACTACAACTTCCTTTTTTTGCTTGTTTATCTGAATAAACTTTCACACAAAAGGGAGTTAGTTCATCAACTCATCTACATGGTTTTGCCCTTATCTTAAAAAACAACACACATTGTGAATCCCTCAAAGCAAACAAAAAATTTTGTAGAGAAATAATGCCTGTATGTACTGACACAAGACATGATAACCAACCTTGTATGCTTCATCAATATTTGCATTTATGCAGTGTTGTATCATTTCCTTCACAAGCAGAGGATGAGGCTCGTCACATACCTGTATCCAAGAGAAATATTACACTTCAAATATTAGAAGACTGCGTTAAACCTCTGGTATTTTCACCAAGCTTCTATGGAGTTGAAATACTGGATCAGAAATACTCCATATTACAGACTAAATTTTAAGTAATCTGACTTTTCAGATAGTCTGCCATGGCAGACTCAAAAGCATGAAATGAGAACACCCAAGTAATAGATTCCCAAGTTATCACTGAAATTTCCCAGCAGTTATGTGATTTGTGTGCTTTGAGAGAGCTGCAAAGCCACAGGGTCTCAGATGTGCCACATCTTTTCAAAAGGCACATGGGCTTCTTAAAAGTCTAATGCTGTAACTGCTACATACACAGGGCTGTCTGCAAACTCGCAGAAAGGCTTATGTGCCCAATGGAATCTCACACAGCCATAGAGCTAAACTTCTGGCAAAACTGTTTTCAGCTATTACTGACCTTGAAGACATTTGCACTGTTTATAAAGCCAAATCCAGAGTATGTGGACTGTAAGTTGTTTAATGCCTGTGAAAGAAAAAATAAGCCTTTATTTATTTTTTGAAGTGCTCTACTTCTCACTCCCCTCCTCAGGATGAAATGCACTTCAAGAAATGATGCCAAATAAGCAGTTTGCAATTAAACTACAGAAGAAAATCACAACTTTATGGTGACTTTATTTCCTCCCACAAATGTGGTATCCACTTCCCAACAACTCACTTTTAAGGAGCATTTAAAACCCTCACAAAACCAAATAGTTCAGTTACTCCTGGGCCACAGGTCACATCCCCTTTGCTTTACCTCTCCAGAGAGAAATCCTTGAGAGCTGCAATTCAAAGATTTTTTGCTTTAAATAGAAGCCATTGTTTCGTTGTCTTTCTCCTTTTACCTGTCTCATATCACCTTGGGCTGTGAAGATAATGGCTTCTAGTCCATCATCTGTATATGACACATCCTCTTTCTCAACAATTTTCAGTAGCCTGGCAAGGATTTGTGCATCTGTCAGCTTGGTGTAACGCAGCACTGCACACCGAGACTGGATAGGTTCTGAGGACAGAGATGTGTCATTAGCTTCTCCCTCTTCTTCTCAAAAAACTCCACAACCAAACATATGTCTCCATCTCAGATTCCAACAATTCTTATGTCTTTTAAAGAAAAAGGCCATGTGTAGCTCCAAGCAGACCACTTGAACACATACAATTGTTACGGTCCTTCCCTTGAGCCCTAATGTGCTACTGGAGTTTTCCCAGATATGGGGAAATACATACAAAGCTCAGCTTCCTCTATTCTTCTGGATTTCTGAATATAGATGTTTATCATGTTATTTTATCAAGAGAAGTCTGAAGGTCTGCAATGTGTTCACCTATTGGAAAACTTAAGATTATGATTCAGAAAGGACAAAAAGGGTTCAATACCCAGTAAACACTACATCAAACACCTTAAACTGTGGCAGAGTTGGATGGAGATTAAGCCCAAAGCAGGAGAAATCTACTTCTGCAGTCACATATGGCACTAACCATCAAAAACGGCTGCTCAGAAGGTTCCCTGGCTACACAAATAAACTCTTATCAGCTGAAGTACAGGTGGCTTGATTTTTCAGAAGTACCATGCTTTCTTGCAACAAGCTGGTCCAAGGTATTTCTGGAAGCTGCCTTGGAAGTCAGCCAACAGTACGGAGAACATATAACAAGAACAGCCAGGAACTCACAGCACTCACCTATGATTTTGTCAGAGGCATTGCACGCCAGTGCGAAGCGCGTGGTCTTGGAATAAATTTCCATTGTTCTTCTCAGTGCTTGCTGTGCTCCATCCGTCATGCTGAGGGGAGACAAGGAGTTAGGACAGATTTTGCCCTTCATTCACTCATAGGTGCAGCCTAAGAACTATTTTCATACAAGCTGCAGAGTTTACTGATATGAAGCTGTGCTTTGTAAATGACTTAATATTCTGGTTTGATAAACAAAGCAGCTTTTTCAAGTCATGTGAACAAACCACCCTGCAATGCAGGTAGTCACTGAGACCTCCATAACATGCAAAATGACATCTGTGACATGCAAAATGAAACCAGGAATGCTCTGAAGAACACTGCTAAGAATATTAATGCACCACCTGCATAAGGTGGAGGAGGAGACTGTCCCATTTTCATCCAGTGAAATTCTCTACATGAGCCAAACTCTTTTCAAAGAGAAGGAATCACAGAATCACAAAATGGTTTGGGTTGGAAGGGACCTTAAAGCTCATCCAGTTCCAACCCCATGCCATGGACAGGGACACCTTCCATTAGACCAGGTTGCTCCAAGCACTGTCCAACCTGGCCTTGAACAGTTGCAGGGATGGGGCATCTTTCCAGTAAACTGGAAGATCCTGTTTCATATCCAGAGCATTCCACATCAATATTCAGCATCTCTTTGGAAGCAATGATCTCTGCCTGCTGTGAGTACTCCCATAAGATCACTGTTCAATCCATATTAATTTCCTAACAAATTATTTTGCACAGCTTGATAGAAACACTCAATACTGTCCGAGATTGGAGCTCTACAGACAGGAAAGATGCAGCACATTTCACACAGTAGATGAGGTCAAGAAAAAACAACGTACCTGTCTGCCTCATCAAGGATGATAATTTTATGCCGACCTTTTGGAAGTGTGACCTTTTGCTGAGCAAACATTTTGATTTTGTTTCTTACAACATCAATGCCTCTGGAACAAGAATTCAATTGATTCATGATAAGTCAGGTTAAAATACAGAATAGATTTTTCTCAGCAGCCAGAGCAGCTGAAGTGCTCCTGGTTCTTCCACTGTTTGTTCCTGCCCCTTCAGCTCTATAAGTACAATTGCTGTGGAACCACGCTGTAAGCCAGACTGTCCAACTGATTCAGATTGAAACACCAACAATCCTTGGTTTTGGGGGTCTTGAAGAAAATAATTTAACAGTAGCAATATAAATATACACAAAATCAGTAACCTTACTTGCAGTATTGCCGCAAAATGACTTATGTTGGGCACAAGGAAAGGGTAATAAATATAGAAAAGCAGAAGCATTTAAGACTGCTTTGCCAGTTCTTCCCACAACTCCATCCACAGCCCCAGCTGTAGCTCAGGGGAGTTTAAGAAAAACAGCTGGACAGACTGAATCATATCAGCACAACATGGACACTTTCCTAGACAGGGTCCATGCAAAGACCTGCATTTATTAAGAAAGGATTTTACTTTTCTGTTCTGTTTAGAAAAAGAATGTTGTGATTCTGTAGTTCTTCTATAACTGATACTAACAGAGGTAGGTAAAGTGTATTGTGCTCAGACAACTCAGCAGAAAATGTCAGAATATTCAGGATGGGTCTGAACAGAACTTGGGAAACATAATCAGCCCTCAGTGCCTGATCCTTGGAGCACAGTCAATGTCCTCTACTCACCTAACACCCTGATCCTACATTTTAATCCTCAACTGCCCTCACAGCCCTAATTTCTCTCACTCTATGCACTGAAGAGTTTCAGTATAAACAACCTGTTCACTTTTCATTCTTAGGATGCTCACGAACGCAGTAGGAAGCTTAACTCTTTCAAAAAGATTTGAGAAAACAGTAGCATTATGGATTCTGCACTCCACCTGTTTATATTTTCATTTATGAAAGTATCTGTAAAGTTTATAAAACATCAAGAAATAATATCTGTGTTGATGGGTGAACACCAAAGATTGCCTAACTTTTAGGTGGACAGACTGCACTAAAATAAGCCTTAGAGTTCTTGCTATAGCATTACGCCTACCAAACTGGCCTGGTTTAAAAAAAGAAATGGAAACTTGCTTCTTCATTAAAAATTTGATAAGGCCTGCTTATTCATTCTCACCTGTCATTTGAGGCATTCAGCTCCAGAACAGCATCCTTTAATGCAGAACCAAGCAGAGCACGAGCCAAGCACAGGATACTGGTGGTTTTACCTGTTCCTGGAGGGCCCTAAAAATGTGACAATGCAGCAACTGCAGGTAAGTTTAATGCAATTTTCTAAGCTGGGCTCTCTACAAATACAGCACAACACAGCAATACTCACAGCAATTATAATATTTGGTACATTCCCCTCTTTTGCAAAGACCTAAGAAAGAATGATAATATGAAATTCAGTAAGAAAATAACATGTAGTTTCAATTCTGTTCTATTTTAAGCATCAGAAACATACTTCTTTTTTTTCCCTTTCGTTTTTCATTTTTCGAACCATGCTGCTTTTATATGTTTGGTTTTTTTAAATTGAACTGTTAGAAATCAGCCCATGGAATAATATGGAAACATTTAAAAGCACTTAATGCCACAGGTCTTTAGTACTCTTGTCTTGCCTTTGCATCTATTTTAATTTATACTTGCTAGTATAATCTTTCTGTTAACAAATGCTGTGTTCACAAGTAATTTGTCAGAGAATTATAGAATCCTGGAATAGCTGGAATTGGAAGGGACCTTAAAGCCAATCTCATTCCAAGCCCCTGCCACGAATAGGGACACCTTCCACTAGACCAGGTTACTCCAAGCCCCATCAAACATCATCTTGGACACTTCCAGGGAAGAATTCATACAGAAAACATTTATTTTCCAAAAAACCATGATGTTTCTTTTCTGTTGTTATACGAATTATATTTATTCATTGAAACAATATTACCATAACAGCTAGAAATACTCTAAACTGTATCAAAACACAGCCAATTTAAACATCCCAATTGAAGACGGCATATTTCCTTACACACCACTCAAATATCATGTAAAATTTGTAATTTTTTTAAGTATATCAGGAAGCTTTCTTCCATATACTCAAGTATGGATGTAAAAATACAATAGTGTTTTTACCGGCCTGCGGATCTATGCAGAAATATGGTTTTTTTGAGATAACCTGTGAAAAGATACAGGGACAGCTACACACCTTCAACCTCCTCACAGTATCTTCATTTCCAACTATTTCGGATAGTTCCATGGGTCTGTATTTTTCCACCCTGTAAAAGTAAAACGCCACACACTTCACCACATCTAATAACACTTTAATAGTGCTTTACAGTGATGGACAAGGAGGATTAAGTTAAGAGAGCACGGGACAAAGATGACTGGACATGTATTCAATGCAAGTGCTGCAGGGTCTCCCTCATTGCTAAGCACAGCACTCCACAACAATAACCACTGACTCAGAGAATCCAGAATGGTTTGGGTTGGAAAGAACTTTAAAGGCCATCTCGTTCCAGCCTCCTGCCATGGGCAGGGACACCTTCCGCTAGACCAGGTTGCTTCAGGTCCAGCCTGGCCTTGGACACATCCAGGGACGGGGCAGCCACAGCTTCTCTGAGCAACCTGTCCCAGGGCCACACTACCCCGAAAGGTTTTACTTCCATTGGTGTAAAAAAGCAAAAGGAGGGAAAAATGCTCAACTCAAACAGGAATTCGGTGCCTCAGCCTGAGAGTAGAAGCTGCCCTATGTGCTCTCCCATGGTCAACACAGTGCAGGGCTGACTGTCTCTGGGTTACAAATGAATACAATGGGATTTTTTTCACTATTTATTTCTGGAAGTGTTCAAGACCAGGTTGAACCGGGCTTGGAGCAACCTGGTCTAGTGGACAGTGTCCCTGCCTATGGCAGGAGGCTGGAACGAGATGGCCTTTAAGGTCCCTTCCAACCCTAACCATTCTGTGATTTTGTGATTCCTGCTTCCCAGCCCCGGCAACAGACGGGGCAGGTCACGGGGCGCAGGCAGAGTCCCCAGTTCCGAGCCAGACTGAGCTCCTGTACCTCCGCGGGCATCGGGGGACAGACCTGAACACGCAGGTCTGGCCGTAGCCGGGTCCGGCCGCCACGATCCCCTCAGTCCCGTCAGTCCCCTCAGCGCCCTCCTTCCCGCCAACAGCGCGCCCCGCCCCGCGCTCACCTCATTGGCTAAGCCGCCCAAGGTCCCGCCCCCTCCCCGCTCTGCACCAATCACCGCGCGCCCCGCCCGCCCCTCGTCCCGCTCCCGCTCCTCCGGCGGGCGCTCATGGCGGCCCGGGCCGGCCGCGCTCCCTCGCCCGCCGCTCCCGCTCACCAGGGCAGCTCGTAGTGGCCGCTGCCGCCGCCAGGTGCGGCCCCCGAGGGGTCGCCGGGTCGCTGCTTCTCGACTCGGGACGGCCCGGCCTTCTCGTCATCCGGCACATCCACCTCCATGGCGGCGCAAGTGGCGCTCGGGCCCCCCTCCCCGCCGCCGCCGTGAGGAGAGGGAGGGCCGCGCTGCCGGGCCCGCCTCCGGGGTGGGCCGGCGGAGGCGGGAGGGGTGGGCGCTCTGCAGCCGGTCACGGGCTCCAGTGGCTGCTCAGGGAGGCGGGGAGGTGGTAGCCCCGGTGTGTGGTGGTGGGGCCGTACCTTGCGTGACTCTTGATGAGGGGAGGTGGCTCGCAGCTCGGCTGGGTGGGCCTGTAGTCGGATGTTTGGACTCACTGGGCTTCTTATCCTACTGCGTGTTAAGATAATAACAACAATAAAATGTTTGCATTTCAGGGGTCAAAACCTTTGTTTCTTCTATCTATTCCCCCCCGCCCCCATAAAATGAAAACAATAGAAGATGCATTGCAGAATATTGTAAGCAGTTACGTTATAGTGGGGGGCATGATTCTGGCTCTATTTATTGAACACATATAATGTATACAGATTGCCCAGGGAAGCCCTGGCTGCCCTGTCCATGAAGTGTTCCAGGGCAGGTTGAATGGGCTTGAAGCAACCTTGTCTAGTGGAAGGTGTCCCCATGGCAGAGGGTGGAATGAAATGAGCTTCAAAATCCTTTCCAACCCAAACCATTCTGAGGTTCTATGTTCTTTTCCATTTTAAGTAAAGGTGGCTCATCTACCTAAGTCAAGACTAATTTTTTTTCTTAATTGATAATTTTGATGAAGTATTATGGTACCAAGCTCATTGGCGCTCCTACATGCTATCAGCCCCTGACAGAGAACTGGGTTGTTTTATCCATAGCATTGGAATTTGGAAATCAGTACTCATTTTCAACCTCAGTAGTTACTGGGGCCTTGGTACATCTTTCAGCTCTGTTTATGCTCGACGTAATTAATGACATTTGTGTTAGCTCAGTGAGCAGAGCATCTGTCCTTCAGTCTGGGCCCTGATTCCTTGGGAAGTGTTTCTAAATTAAGATTGGTGTGAGGCAGGAACTCAGAACTGACCAGATTTGCAGCTCAGTGTGAGCAGTGACGTGCCTCTGAGGGAGTAACTTCCTCTTACTTGTCACAACATTTGTATTCCAGTGTTACTGTCAGTGGCTGTTATTGGTATTTTGAAGTTGACATTTCCCATTTGCCTTCAGCCTGTAAAACTGGGTCTGCCTATGGCCTGACAGTGATGAAGTTTGCTGAGTTTCTCGTAAGGCTCTAAAACTCTGGAGGGTAAAGTTTCTGTTTTGCAAAGTGCAGTCTCATATCTGAGTTTTTACGTAGGTGGTAAGTGCTTTAATCTTGTTTTCAAAATTGTTTTTATTAATAGCTGTAGTGGTTCCGAGTGGTTGTAGGATAAGTGTTATGTAAGGGTAAAATTGGAAGTGTTCTGCAGCCTTCCTGTGTCTGGCTGAGTGAACATCAACAGTAGATTAACTGCCTCCATTGGAAGTAGATAATTAAATAACGCCACAATTATATGGCATATGAAGGTGACCGTTGGCGCTTTTTTAAATTGAGACTGTTTGTTCCTGTAATACTCAAACTCACTCTGTTACTCTTGTCTTTAGATTTAATTTTCTGCAGTGCTCATCAGAACCCAACATGAGAGTGAAAGGTTGCAGCACTGCTGGTTGTAACAGCGTGTCAATGCAGCACCCTGGACATGCTTTGGTTTCTTGCCAAATTAAACAGTAGTTCTGCTCTTAGGAAGTACCAGCTTCTAGATAAGATATCGTTTTCCTGGCTAGCATTAATTCTACCACTCTGTGGGTAGGATTGCTGCTGATAAGCACTCAAAGGACAATAAGAAAGGCTTATGATAAGAATTGTTGCAGAGAGCCTGCTGACAGATTTTGTGATATGTTTCCGCTAACAGTTAAAATAAATGTGGTTTTGACCATGGTCTCCTAAAGCGCTGCAGCCCCAGCGTAGACAGGAGCTTCTCAGAGTGGTTTATCAAACGCAGAACAAGTGTGTATTGAAGACACAACAATATTGACAGGGACATGTGGCAGGTGGACAGGCAGATGTGAGCTGAAAGTTTTAAAACCCATCATGTCCCAAAATCCAAAGTGTTCTTATTGTAATCCAACAGTTCAGATCACAGGACATAACCAGGGTTAAATGAATTTCAAATTCAGTGCTGAAATAGCAGAACTTTTGATGTGTCATCAGCAATGCCTAAATACACATGTATGCAGATGTACTGTGTTATGCTGAAAGGAGATTAATCCTGAATTTAAGGTTGTTTTTTCAGACCTTTCTCCCTCACACCCCAAAAGATATATAGAAAAACTTACTAAGTACTTGTAATCAGTACAGAATACAGAGAAAGTCTTTTTGGTGATGGTTTATTCAGCAAGGGGAGTGGTCCTCTTCAGCATATTCAAACAGCATCTACTACTAGTAGTGGGGATCCTCATCAGAGAAATAAATTGTGATCTTGTGGTCAGCCCAGCAGCAAGGAAGTCCCAGCTGTAGATTCTTGAGGTGTAGGGAACACCTAAAGATCATATGGAAGCTCTTCTCAGATCAGCCCTAGTCAAGGGCTCAAGCTCTAGTCCCCACAGGGAAACTAAAGCCCAACACAACAGGTTTCATCAGAGAACTGAGTAAATGCAGAAGATGTGGCAAAAGAATTGCTTCTTTGCATGTTATGGTTGGTGAAAGTGAGGGTGATTTGTTTGGAGTTTGAATAACAAATTGAAATTAGTGAAGACACTAAAAGTGAGGCAGTAGTTGAAGACAGTGAAAAGCAACGGCGAGGGTGATGTGAGGTATGAAACCCAGAAGGCAATAGAAATAAAGTGTAAGAGGAAACTAACTTCAGGCAATGGTTAGCAAAAAGTATGGATCTGTATATTCAGTACTAAAAACTTCTTATATGCAGTTGTTTCGGGAGGGAGGGGAGAACAGTTTACTATTCAAGGTTGTTTTGCTTCTGGGTTAAATCTGTGAGTTCAGCCTACTGTTATTGTTAGGGCTGACACTGATGCATGTTATTGTGCAGGTCTGCAAGGCCAGGGGCTGAGATCTGACATTGCAGCATTAAGTGCAGAGTTCCCTGGGCTGTCCATTGCTGGCCCTGCCGCTGCTGTTAAAGCTTGGGCTCTGCCTGCAGCCTGCTGCTGTTCGCAGCCACAAGTAGGTCACGCAGCACAGATGGCCTCACTGCCAGGGACATGTGGAGTCTGCAGTCCCCTTGCAGGCTATTCCCTCTCTGCGCTCTCTCCCTTTCACACAGCTAGGCTGGAGAGAGTGGAATGAATTCTCATGCTACCAACCGTTTTATCTTGTGCTCACTGATGCTGAAAGCAGAGAGCAGAGCTAGAACAAATAGTGGGAGTGAAAGTAATGATGAGGCTGTTAGAAGGGAGGCTGGGATGGTGCTTCATGAAATAGGGCATCACCGTGTTAGGAGGTTTCCTGGCCTGACATGTCTGCACCCAGACTGACAGGGGCCCTGATTCCTGCAGAGCTGCTGTGCTTGAGTTCTAGAGCAAATTGGGATGATGCTGTCAGTATCTGCAGGTGTTAACTTGTCCTTGTTCTTGTAGCATCACAAGCCCAGTCCATTCTTCATGTGTTTGTCCATAGAATGGCCCTGGGGGTACAGCAGTGCTGAGCTAATTTTATGGGTACCCTTTAAAATTTCTTGCTAAGTGTAATGACCGAGGTCCCATGTTTCCTCTTCCACCAGCACACGGCCATCTCCCTGTTTATTCCCCCATCCACTGCCTCATTCTTACTCTTGTGAACATCTTGAAGAGCTGTAGAGCAACAGCAGCTCACCAGAACACTCTGGGTGAATACTGCATGACACCTGCCCACCCACACTGTTACCTGAGCATCTCATTGCTTTTTATATTTTCATTAAGTACCTTTAAATCTTTTTTTAATGCTGCCACACGAAATTTTAAGCAGCGTGCCACCAACATCTGCAGTTAGGAAGTTCCTAGTGCTGGAAGTGAGGCAAGGCATAGCTTGTGGTGACAGAGCAGCTGGAAAGATCAAGTTCAGCTTATTGCTACTGGGAGACTCTAAAGTTGCACATATTTACAATTCTTTTCTATAAGCATCTGAAAATACTTAAAAGAATGGGTTTTAAGTGCCATTTTAAGCCAGAGAAGCTTTATTATGATTTTTCTGCATGTGTTGAGGCATTTGTCCAGAGCTTTACACTAGGTTACAAGAAAAGGATGCCGCAGCAGTGACTAGCCAGTCCTACTCTCTTGCCCTTTGGATGCTTATGACTGAAAATGTGACTGAAATTTCCCTTCTTTTTCTTCTTTAAGCACATAATAGAGAGCGACAAGTGTCCAGCCCAAGCCCAGCCGCCTGGTTACAGCTTTAGTCAGTAGAGGGAGTATGGACACCTGGGTTAAAGCCACGCAGGTCACCCGTGACATCCACGAGAATTGACTTTCTCTAGAATCCTCTTTTTTCTGCAAAACCAGGTAAATTCTCTACACATACATTTTCCCAAGATGCCAAAATGCAGCTGTTGGCTCCTAACGTGGCTGACAAAGCTTAAAGTGTAAGAGAGGGGAATGATCCTTTGTGCTTGCCATGCTTTTCTTCTTGGGTAAAACTTGATCAGAGACCTTGTTTGGCCGAATGCAACAGAATAAATCTTAACATTCCTCTGCATTCATTTTGTACATGCCACAGCTGGAAATGCAGTAATGTTGTTGTTCATCAACAGTCCAGGACTTACCATGCTGTGGAACTCTGGATTCATTCAAGTCTGCAGAGCATGGATTTAGAAGTATCAGAAGGAAGAGCTGCTGTATTCCAAGCCAAGTTCCTAAAGCATAAAGGAGGAATTTAGCAAAACGTTAAGATAAGGGCCGAGTCTGGTTTGATTTAGAGTGCTCATGGTAGAAGATGTGAGAAAAATCTGACCAAAAAAGGAATTATTATCTTCAGATCTCAGTGTGCACAGGGGATTTATTTACTCCAAATGTTTGGTGTGGTTTTGCCTAGATGAGGAATGAAAAACAGAACTTGTACTCTTAAGGTTTGTTTTAGTGGTTGCATATCAGTTTGGGATTGAAATGATAAATTGGTCTAGTAAGTCTAGAGCCAAATTCCAAAACATGCAGTTGATTGTTTGAGGAGAAAATGGTTTGTGAACCTTTCCTTAGTCTGGGAGGACATGAAAGGACACAGTCCTATGTTACTGGGTGAAGGTGTATTCTGGTTTATGGGGTTAAAGTCCAGCAAAACCCAGGTGCTGCATGAGCTGGCAGTGCACAGGTAGAGTTGGCCCCAGGGCTCCAGCAGCCTCTTTCAAAGGAGCCTTCAGGACATTCTTGTGCAGGTAAGCCTTTGTTTATTAGCTCTGCAATCCAGTCTCTCCTCCACCTGGGCTAACACCCTAAATTTAAGGTTGCTTCCCTAAATTAAACCTTAATTAGGTTCACTATATCCTTCGATTTAAAACGTTTGTTGTTTCTTGTGTCCAGTTATCACAGAAGTCTAAGAAATAGGGGAGAGGAGAAAAAGTTCCTCTTTCTTGCATTAGTCACCTGAGCTGTGCCACTTCCAAGTGAACAAATCCTGTCAGAGCGTGCCTTACAGAGTAAGTGGGACTTGTCTGCAGGTTTGAATACCTCCTGGTGTTTAGTCACTTCCCTGAAAATGCCTGGTTTCCCTGCAGCCTGGTTGCTTGTTCTGCTGACCTACTGTAAGGTGGTGGTTTCCTCTAAAACATAAACACAACAGAAAGGGCACTAAATTCTAATATTGGGAGAGCTCCATTGAAGCAGCAGAGACATTTATCACTGCACATCCTGAATTTCTCCTGTCCCCAGTGCAGGACACCAGCTGAGTTTGTTCCCTCCTGCACTGGGTCACCATGCAGACATTCTGGGTGCAGTTTGCCCTTTGTGATCCTCCTTCCTACCATGGCAGGAAGGCTGGAAGGAAAGCAGCTTTCATGCTTCCATCCTGCACCCCAGCCCCTCCTTCTTGATGTCCTGGACACTTGCCAGCCTGTGACCAACTGTCCCCAAGAAATATTTACTTCCTGGTTTTTTTTTTCTTAGACCTCCAGAGGCCTCGTTTTTCATGAATAAAATAGGAGCTGTTCTCCTGGAGCTATGAAGGGAGGAAATCACTGCCAGTGCTTTTTATTGCTGTGGTTACTGATGCCTCTGGCCTCACTGGCAAGGAGGACAGAGGAGAGAGGAAAGGGCTCGAGGGTTTAGTCCAGGGACTGTTTGCAGTGTGAGCTGTGCTGTCTGGAGCCAATACTGAGGAACAGCTGACTTTGTAATCCCTTATTTCAAGCAGTTTGTAACTGAGGAATTAAAATGTTTCAGTTTGAGCTGAATTTTTTTTATTATTTTTTCTCAGAGCGTGGCTAATGCTTGGTTTTCAGTCTCTTTTCCACTTCTTTTTTCTTTTTATTTTATTATTTGTCCAGATGAATTTAGAGTTGTACAATCCCTTGTCATAGCTGAATCACACTTTGATTTTCCTATCTGTTTCAAGAGCTTATCAAGATTCTTTTGTATTAGCTTAATTTTTCTTGCAGCTCCTCTTGTCTTGGCACTTTGTTCAGATTTAATAGACAGAAGATGCAAATAATATTAAATAATAAATAATATAATATAATAAATAAATAATAAATAAAAAAATTAAATAATAAATAATACAACCAGAATACAGCAAAATGTCCCTTATGAACTTCCCTTGTTTCTGTGCATTGTAAAAATCACAACTGTGCTTAGCAAATCTCGTCTCAGAATGGAACTATTATTATTTATAGAAAATAACCTCAGGATGCGGTGCTACAGCACATTGTGTGCACACACATGCACGTCAAGTGGAAGGTGAACAGAGGAACCTGATACACTCCACCTGGTCTAGATTGTAGGTTATAAATCAGTTTATTAGAACTGGAATTTTATGGAAATGAACGATTGAAAAGATATCTCAGCTGCCAGAAGTAGACTTTATTTCCCCAATACATCAGTCAGTGTAAGCAGGGCATTTGACTTGTTTATGCAGCTGGAAAATGGAGTAGAAGGGAGGAATATAATTAGAAAATCCTATGCTGCAGCAAAGCGGATCTTGAAGAAATGAAGGGTTTAGAAACTAAAAGCTTATGCTGTCTCTTAATGACATCCCACTGCACCTCAAAAAAATATAACACAGGGAAAGGCTTGATCCTGATTAGGGAACTGTGATACATGAGAGACGAGACCCACCAACAGCGATGCGGGTGAATCTAAGATTTATTTGGATATGCTCAGTATATCTATACACTTCTATACCTATGGCTAGGCTTACAAGATTAATCAAAGTTCTACAATAAATCTGTCCTCTTGACATCTTCTATTGTTCTCTCCAGAGTCACGGTCAGTAGAGCATAAGGAGTGTATTGTGCCACGGTTCTCCATGCAGTAGTGGAGATGGTGCTCTGTTCTTGTCCAGCCTGTTCCCAGGTACAGCTGCCGGTGCTGCCCCGCTGGTGCCGCTTCTCTCTGGTTAACCCTTTCCTGACCCCAAGACCTGTCACCCTACCAGGGAACTGTGCACCTGCGAGCCACAGCACAGCAGTGCACACTCACTGTGGAGCTGACTTTCATAGTATGATTAAGCTAATTAATTTCCCGGAGATTGCTCCTGTATGTGGAGTTAAACCTGCACTTATGTCTTCTGCTAAATTTGGGCTGTAATTCCCTGTTGAAATCAGCAGGCTGGGAGCACAATGTGCTTCGTAGCACCGGGTGTTTGGATGAAGTTTCGTGGCAATGGGTGACAAAATCATCTCTCTCACTGAGACAAGGTTTTCCAAACTCCTTCTGCCTTACATAGGAAAATTGCCACTATTCCATACCTCACATACAGCTCTGGCAGAGCTCATTAATGTGAGACTTATATCACACCCACTACACAAACCTATTTGGGACCAGCTGGCTCATTGGCTGCTTTAGTCACTGGAAGTCAGTGGTCCGTAGGTGATCCTGCGTGGGACTGTGGGCCTTTATGCTCAAATTTTCTCATCTGCAAATTGTTAAAAAGATTGTTTCCTGTGTGCCTTGGGATCTTCTGGAAAAGTGCTCCCTACGTTAAATTACAGTGTCAGAGCCTTTTTAAGGATAGTTTTGCTTTTTTGGAGAATTAAAGGCTGAGAAACTGAACTGGATGTTTCAGTGGTCACTGCCCGCAGCCACACCAGCAGTCCAAACCACATCCAGGCACTGCCTGCTGAAGACATTTTAAAAGCCTGGCTTTTCTATTAAGTGTCAAAATTGAAGCCACATTTCCTTCCCCTTCCCCATTAAACACAGCTTTGGTTGTAGGTACTGAAATCTTTTTTGAAGTCCTCGACAGAGAGAGATAGGAAACTTTTCCATCCTGGCTCCTGTCCCTCAGTTTTGATCTTCTAACACACTCCAGTTCATGCAAAGGAAACGGGATTCACCTGCCTCTCGCAGTACGTTCTGTAGCTCTTCTAGAAGACATCTGGTGCTTCTATTGGGTCTGAAACAGTCTTTGTGGCAAGGCCCAAACAACAAGGAAATAAACAGCTTTTTCCTTTTTTCTCACAAAGTACAGGCTGGCTCCAATTTCTTACAGAACTTGTTTGACCAGATCAGAGAACACAATCTTGACACAATCTTGGTGATAACAAGAAAGATCTGGTGGCTTGTACTTGGAGCAGCAGCAGGAGAGGGAAATAATTTTTTTCCATCCAATGAAAAATATTGATCCAGGAGGAATTTTGATTTGCAATGCACAGAGACAGAGCTTGGAGGGTTTGCAGGCAGGTCCATGATGCTTTGACAACTGGAAAATGCAGACATGCCCCATTATAGGGGAACTTTGTCTCTGTTTTTGAAGGACACACAAACTATACAGAGAATTACCAGAGGCTTTATAAAACAGGCCATGCTTCACCTAATCAATAGAGTGTAGGACACCACCCTGGGAGCTCTAAGGCTGGCTTTCCTCTCTGGATTGAATGTGTAAAAAGAGAAGTGCATGAACTGAATGAAGAACATGATAATGCCCAGGGATTGGTCACCTGCATTCTCTGTGTTAGAGGGGCCTTTGGACAATAAACTTATCCCTCTCAAATTTGATTTCAAGTCTACAATATATAGGTGATTTTTGCTCACCTTTGAGATCAGGAGGCTTCCAAGTCTCTCTTATCTCTATGCCAGCCTGTGTCAGTGCAACAGGCAGTTGCCCTGATCTTTGAAAATGAACAAAGCAAAGGACAGTCTGATCTTTAGTCTTCATTTAGACAGGCAACAAGGTTTAGGGCAATAACAGGGAAAATAAATACGTGGTACTGTGCTGGAATGGTCTACTCACTATTTAACCTCTGTTGTTTTGCTGTGTTGTTCCCTGTCACCCTTGAATAAGATGTTATGCTCATTACTGCCAATTCTCCCTTCAGTCTCTCCACACTCTGATCCTCCTGTATTACTTTTTTTCAGTCATGCTTGGCTGTAGATGTTTGACTCTGAAATGCAGATGTTGACCAACATATTTCTGTTTCAGCTGGATGATCACAGATATGTTATTTCTTCTCTCTCTGACTCATTTACTTCATCTGTAAAGAGGAGCTTCATCTTCACACAAAAGACTGGCAATAATCTACTGACTTAATAAAAGAGCTACTCCTAATTCTCCACTGCCAGGGTGAACTTGCATAGGTCATTTGGACAAATATGGCAACAGAGGACAGAGTTTCAGCAGACCTCCACTTAATGAATGCAGAATTTCTCTGAACATCCACTTGCCTTTGGGCTCATGGGCAGGAAACAGCCTTTGTGATGAAAATGGCACTATTTCAATTGTGCAGCATGATCCATTTTACTGTTGTGTATTTGTGTGGAGTGCTGTCCCACATTCCTTGGAATCATTGCTACTGCAGCAAGTTAGTTTACTTTTAAAATGTAGAACAACAGGAACCAGACTGTGCTAATGATTAAATTATACTGATGGTTGAAGTTTAAGTAACAGTTACTGCACTAATTTCAGTATAGGAAATACACTAAAAAAGCAGTGGGAGCTCCTCTTGATCTTCATAATTAATGAGAACTGCCATGATCCTTCAACGTATTTCCACCCACATTTTCTTTTATGTTAAGTATACAGGAACTCACAGAAGTCAGCTGGTAGAAGGCCTTTCACAAAGCACTTTCCAGCACACTGCACAAGCCACATGTGCTCCCCTAAAGGGTCCTGGGGCCAGATCTTGCCCATGTTGAATCCTGCACAAGAGTCTCCTTTCTTTCAGTGAAACAGAATGAAGTGAAGCCTTTGGACAAGAGCGTACCCAACACACACGTCTGAGCTGTGTGTACCCAAATAAGCACCATCAGCTGTGCTGAGCGTTTCTGGAAGGGAGATGAGTGGGATTCTCATCACTTAACTTTAAACATCTAATCTGGCTAGTTCTCGAATATCTCTTTAATTCATGAGTGGAAGGGAGCATCGTTAGAGAGCAATTAATGCATTTTAGGTGTCTGCAGTACGATGAGGGGAATTCCACCCCAGTGCCTGTTCCTCTGCACTCATTATATAGAAAGTCTAGACAGTTGGCTCGGATATAAATGTCTGAAGATGAGAGGTTTCTCTCACCTATCTAGATACAACAGAATCTGCTGGATATTAGAGGCTTTGTGGTGGCTCTAGGTCAGGTAACAAATGCCTGAAAACTTTGCCACTTGGCTGAATCATTGCAACTATGTAAGATGTTATTTTTAATTTAAAGACTGTTTACAAGAAGTTCCTGAACTTTAGTCTTAGCCTAGAATGAGTAAGGCCTAAAGCAGCCAGTGATCCTCAAGATAAGAAGGTCTTTCAGCAGCTCTGTAATCAAAGGAAAAAACAGCTTTTCTTTAGATGACTGCTTTAATCTTGTTCCTCCCACCAATGCTGGAATTTCGTGTTCTGCCCCCAAATGCAGCAGGCTATTTATAGTGTCAGCCTGAGTTAAGAGTAGGAGCTTACACTGTCATTGCAGCTGCACCTCTGAGGCACTGGAAATCACATCACTGAAAGTTGACACTAATGAAGTTGCACAATATTTTCAAATGTAGTTTCTGCTACCACTCAATTCCCACAGTACACAGGCAGGGTTTTCTAGGCATGTGTTAGGGAAAAGAATGAAGGGATTCAATTCTGAACCTCTTTTTGGCATCTGGGGTCTTGATGTCACCCCTTCATGTGGCCCATATGTGAACTGTCACCTTCAAACGTTGCTGCTTTTGGGGAACAAGCGCAGGATTGAGGCATTAGGGTGGGTAACTTACTGGTATCTGACAAGTTGAGTGTCTCATCAGCTCCTTGTGGAGAGGTGCTTTATCTCCTGCTGCTGGTGAATAAAATGGAAACTTGAACATTTTGGCTGTCTTTATTTAAACAATATAGATAACAGCAAAACACAAAATGTTTGCTCTTTTTGTTTCCCTAGACGCTGGCATGAGTACTCCCTCGTGTTTTACATTGCATCATCTGTGTAATGCTTCAGCTTGTCAGAATGATTTAAAAGAAAACAGCAGTGAAGTTTTTTAGAGATCCCAACAGCTAATGCAAATACTCATCAAATCACAGTAATGGGTCGGTCAAGTAGAAATAGCTTTGACTATCTGTGAGAAGCCACTTTTCAGAACAAGATATATATCATATCACAGTAAACAAGAGGGTAGTAGAGAGTATTATCAGGCAAATGTGATAGCCCAGAGATGTCAGAGATCGCATACCACAATGGTTTAATTAAAGTTATTACTCTGCTCACCTCTGTAAAATTAACAAGTCCTCACATCTTCATAGGCTGAAACTTAAGTGTCTCCTGTGCTCTCCCACGTCTGGGACATCAGTGTGGCGTCGTTTGCCTGCACACACACCCCTGTGAATAAATAAATGGTTACTGGGAAATAGCAGCATCTGTGGGATGATGGAACTTCAACATTTATAGTCATCCTGAAGCTTTGTGACAAGCAGGTACAACAAAAGCTGAAGGACACCTTTGTGGGAGAGCACTTGATAGAAAAGACACAAATTCAAGTCTACGGGCACTTCAGCCACATCACTGTCAGAGCTCTGTCCCTGCATGATCTTTCTTGCTTTCCCTGGAAATTCCCCTGAGAAAGTTTAGTCAGAGAGGCAGATTTGTCAAAATGATTCAAGGAAATGACTATAGGAGCTGTGAAATTTTTTCTCGCTTCGTTGTATTGAAGCCAGTGGGCTTGATTCTCCTCCCAGAGCTGCTGTGGGTACCACAGACTATTGGCAGGCAAAATATAACCCCAGACCTGCCGACCTTCTTTGTCGTCATGTAGACACAGGGCTGTAATTTAAACATTTATGTGGAAGTTATTTGTACTAAGAACAAATCACTGTATATAAGATTAAGCATAAAATTGTCCAATTGCTCAAAAATGAGGTTTAACTTGGGTATTTAATTTGAAATCCTACCCTGAAGCACCTGAAAATATTAAAGAGGATTTTTTTTTTCCAGAACTGCTTTAAATTCACACTCCTCCTTACCAAATGCATATCTGCATGTAACGCTTCTTGTTAGTCTCACAAAGGGAAGTCACCATATCATTGCTCCACCACCATTTGGATAAGGAAAGAGACTTGGACCTAAGGGTAGGGACCGACTGAGCTGGCAAATCAAGGGTGGAGCTGGATGGAGAAGCAAGAGGTGCTTTTGGAGTCCCAGCCTGATTCAGTAGGCACCTTCTCATCTAGCTCTTCTTCTGGCAACATCCTGTCTCCCTAGGCAACTACAGATTAGAGAGGAGACAAAAATTCTTGTATCCAGAACCGCAAAGCAATGACTTGAGCTTGGATGCAGGAAAATCTCTGGGAAATACAGTGAACTACCAGTTGAAGCAGAGGCGTTGGAAGTCAGGTGCTTCAGCTTCTATTTTTGGCTTGGATCAGCCATTTCACTTCTCCTCTCTTTGGCTTCTTCTCTACAAGATGGAAAATGAGTGTGCCTATGGCTGCCTCCTGGGGTTGGATAATCTTGATAAGGCCGAGACTGTCAAATCTCATATTCTAGATGATGCTCAGTTGACTTCAGCTCCATTCTTCTCTGCTTTGGTTCCTGCACCTCCTTCACTTCTATCTTCCCTCTGCTTTTTTGGGCCCCAGCAGGCAAAACAGAGCAGCGTCACAGCGACAAAATATTGGGATTTCTGTTGGGTGGGAGCCTCCTGTGTTTCCATATACCTTGGGGCCTTCCACCATAGCATCTGATGTGCAAAATCTGGGCTGCCCCTTGGGTGATGTGGGGTGTCTGTAGAGGTAGTAAAGTACACTGAGCAGAGTTATGTCCTGTCTAAATTAGGGATGCAGTTTCAGAGCACAGGCACGAAACAGGTGCTGGAACATGTTCAGAGAAAGACAGCAGAGCTGGAAAGGGTCTGGTGCATAAGTCTGATGAGGAGTGGCTGAGGGAGCTGGGGGTGCTCCTTTTCCTGGAGAAAAGGAGGCTCAGGGGGGACCTTCTTGCTCTCCACAACTCCCTGACAGGAGGGGCCAGCCACGTGGAGGTTAGGCTCTGCTCCCAGGGAACAAGGGACAGGACAAGAGAAAACGGCCTCTAGTAGGATCAGGGGAGGTTCGGTTTGGATATTGCAGAAAATTTCCTCATCAAAAGGGCTGTGAAGCCCTGGCACAGGCTGCCCAGGGCAGTGGTGGAGTCACCATCCCTGGAGGGATTTAACAGATGTGTAGAATTGGCACTTGGGGACATGGATTAGTGGTGGCCTTATCAGTGGTGGGGGAATGGTTGGATTCGATGAGCTTAAAGGGGTTTTCCAACCTAAGTGATTCTATGGCCCTTCTCCGTTGTATCTCCGTGCAACGTCAGCCCAGGCACGGCTCCGGGAGTGAAGAGCAGAAGGTGATAAGAGCCAAGTGATGATCACCACCTCAGCCTGGTCATCCTGGCTTGGAATGAATGAGTTTCCAAGGCTGCAGGTGCGCTCTCTTTGCTGCATTGCCCATTAAATCCAAGCTAATTAGGGGTCTCTCCTTTTTTTCAGGAAGCAGCACCAGCTCCTCCTGCTCTTCTTGTATCAATCAAAATCGCTACCACCTAAATTCAGGTGTGCTTAGAGAGCTCCCTCTTCCCAGAGCCGCGGGAAGGGAGGCGGCGGCCGCCGCTGCAGCGTGTAAAAGGCGAGTTTACGATTATTTCGGGTTTTGAGGAAGGAGCGCTCGGGGCTGCGGGCAGCCAGGAGGAGCCTCCGCGCTCCTTTCCACCCCGATTCAGGCGGCGCCAGGGCCCGGCAAGCAGGAGGATTCGGGCGCGGGGCGGCCCCGGACCGGCCCCTTTGTTCGTGGGGGCCCGGCCGTGAGCCGGGAGGGCCGGAGCGAGCAGCGGTGCCGGGCCCGCATCCTCCTCCGCCCCCGCCGCTCCCGGCCACCGCCCAGATCCCTCCTCCCGGCTCCGCGCTCCCTCCTCCCGGCTCGGCCGCGCAGGGAGTGGCAGGGCGGCTGCCGGCTGGGGCCGCATCCTGCGGCGGCACCGAGCCCCGTGCGGCGGCACCGAGCCCTCAGCAGCGACACCGAGCCCCGCCTCAGGGTAAGGGGGCCCGGCGGGAAGGACGGCAGCGCCCGGCCGGCGCCGCAACAAAGGAGCGATGAACGGAGAAGGTGCGGGAGGCAGCGGGGATGCGCCGCTCGGTACCGAGGGGAGGAGGCTCGGCCGCCGCGCGCATTGTCCTTGGGCCGGGAAAGGCACCGAGCATCCTCGGCGGGCCGGCATCCCGGCTGCGTCCCTCGGCCGGGCAGCACCGATACCCGCTGGCGGTGGGAGGGGGTGGGGGGGCTTCCAGGGGTGCACACTCACCCACCTCCAGCCTCGGGCAGGGTACGGGCTG
>VYZT01002193.1:381578-455924 GCA_013400735.1 Pomatostomus ruficeps
GCCTCGGGCAGGGTACGGGCTGCCGGGGTGCTCAGCCACTCACCCACAGCCCCGGGTAGGGTGCGGGGTGCCGGGGTGCTCACCCACCCACCCACAGCCCCGGGATGCACACCCGCCCACTCACCCGCAGCCCCAGGCAGGGTGCGCGGGATGCCGGGGGTGCACACCCAGCCACCCCACAGCCCCAGGCAGGGTGCGGGGTGCCGGGGATGCTCACCCACCCACCTCCAGTGCCGGGATGCACACCCGCCCGCCCACAGCCCCAGGCAGGGTGTGGGGTGCCGGGGGTGCACACCCAGCCACCCCACAGCCCCAGGCAGGGTGCGGGTTGGGCGCTCGCCGCTGCTCCTGGGTCCCGGCAAGCGGCCAGGGAGGGAAAACAGCGGTCTGATGCCGTGGAGGTGGAGGTGGGTGTCAGCATCCATGGCTCGATGCCGAGCGAGTTTTGGGTTGAAACGGGAGGAAAATTGTCTTTTGTCTTTGGGAAGCTTGACTGCTTGCTGGGCTGTCTCCTCGCTCGATTTTTCTTGTTGAACCATCCAGATACCGACACTAACCACATCCTGCAGGACCTGATGTGGCTTTTTGTCTGTTGCAAGGAGATGTACTTGTGAGGAAGGCCCAGGTTGAGCTGCTGGCATTGGCACAGTGCTCAGGTTCTGAGCAGCCAGGCAGTTGGAGGAGGGCTCTGCCCCTTGCATCTCCTGACACAAAACAGCAAAGGGTGTTTGGGGCAGCATCCAGGGATGGAGGCAGAGGCATGAGTTTTTATCTCCACAGTATCCAGGCAGGCTGCAGCAGCGTTTTGGAAGTGCTGGGAGACAAAGCACTGTGTCAGCACCGAGTGTTATTTGCTGCTCTGTTGAGCATCAGTCTCACAGGCCTTACAAACCTTGTCTCAGAAACTCATCCTGCTGGAATGGATGTCAGGTTTCACCAGCCCCTCCGTTACTGCTGGCTAGATGTGTTTCCTTGAGGGTGACTTACAACTCAAGAACTGGTCTGTGTGTGGACAGAGGTATATTTGGGGTGCTTGGCCAGGCTTCTTGGCCTTAGCCTCTGCCCAGCTGCCTGCTAACAGCATTCCTGTCCCCATCTGTGCTCCAAGAGAGCCCCATTAATCAGCACAGGTCTGTCATTGCTGGGGTGGGGATGCTTTTGGACATAGCGCAACTCCTGATCTTAAAGTTGGGTTTGAGATACGGCATTTTAAGAAATTACCTGCCTGCTGTTAGAGCCTGCCAGGGATTAGGAAGGAGGGAGTCTGCATCAAACAGCTGTGCTCTCACGAAAGTTGTCACTGCCTGCCAGAAATCCCTGGGAGTACGGGACTTCAAAGGCTCAGCTCTGAGATGTGGCACAAGTGACAACATTAGCACCAGCCACTGCAGCACAGCAGGGAGAAGCTGTGCTGGAGCCTTTCCATCATCTCGGGAGCACTTGTGTGGGGCTGCCTTCAATTAAGGGAAACCTCATGTGTTTCAGGAGATGCTCTTAGGATCAGGATGGATGGGATTATCTTCTGAGGCCAAGGGTTGCTGTGTGCTCCTCTAACCTTGGAGGCTGCCATAATCTACCCTAGCAAGGCGCACTTGCTGGTATGGTTCCTCTTTCTCCCCACTTGTGCTTTTTGGTTTGGCAAAAGAAGCGATGAACAACCCAAAGGGGCAGTTTTCTGGTGCCAAGGGATGTGGCTCTGTAAGGACATCCAGGCCAGTTCTTCCCTTGTGTTACTGGGTGGTTAAAATGGGTCAAGGCATGCATTCCACCTCCTGATTGAGGTTGTTGGTTTTATTTATCAAAATGCTGCCTCTGTCCATGAAACTTGGGGAAATTGATTTTTTTTTTTTTTTTTGGAGAGGGTGTCATAATTCTGTTGAGGACAGGAGGCAATATATAAAGCAAGTTCCATACCCCAGGCACATGGTGTTGGTACCACTTTGCAGAAACTACACAATGCATGGCAAGGTTTAGATACTTTTAAAGCTCTGGGAAACCCCAGGTATGGGTAGCTAGGCCTGAATGTGACTTCTTGCTAGCCTATGTTAGACATTGGTGTACACTTATCTATAGAGATATCTATAGATATCTATAGAGAGATCTATTTTTTCATGGATGCCTTTTATAAATACCTTGTGAGTCCTTTCCTCTCTATCTCCCAAGGGCTCTGAGCACAAGACTGACCAAGGAAGTTGCTGACATGCGTTGAGAGCATTATTTTTTCTTCTGTTGATGAGTTAAATGCTGCCAGTAATCAATCTTTGGCTGTTCTTTTATCACTGTTCTTGTGGTGTTTGTGGTAGAATTTCAGGCCTTGTTAGCCAAGGAGAGCAGCTTGGCTGATACCGGTCATGTCAGACTCCAGCAAGACTTGGGCTTTGTTTTAGGGTCAGTTTCCTTAAACAACCACTGTAAGTTGCTGAATAAAGGTGAACTGTCCATGCTCACTCCAGAAGCCCAGGTCAGAGTAAGGAATTGGGCTTGGTCTTTCTACTCTATTCCTGTCTTCTGCATGTGGGTCCCTCCCATTCTGCATGGAAGCTCTTGTCTCTGTGGCTGACACTGAGGGAGACACACAGAATTCTCAGTGCATCGTTGTACAAAGTCTCTTTCTGCAGCACCCCCGTGCTCTTGGAGCCTTTCCCTGCTCTGCTGAGAGCAGCCTGTGTGCTCTGTTGAGTGTTGATGCAAAACAGGACAAAGCAAATTCACTTCCCTCGTAGCTGGATTTAATTTCTTGCTCTTCTATGATTGTGCAGTAGCTCTTGTTGTGGAAAAATTTCTTCACTGCATGTGACAGATACTTTCTGCTATTTCCAAAAAAAAAGATGCAGTTGTAACCCCTTTTAAGTAAAACCTACAACAAACTCACAATGTTTCTGCATCAGACTTTTTGGAAATCATTCCCATACAGTGGTACAGTTTTTATTATCCCATTCTAAGTAAGCGAAGCTGTGTCTATAAAATAGCCATGGTTGGTTCAGATGCAGCATAAGGAAAGAAAGATGTGTGAATAAATAAAGCCCAGCTTTGTTGTATTTTTGTTGCTTTTTTTTTTTTAGCTTGAGAACGATGTAATAAAATATGATGCTGACTTGGATTGACACTGAAGTTAAGTGATACTTTCCTTTCAGTGATTTACTTTTTATTGAGCTAATGTTTACTCACCTGCATAGTTGCAGAGGAATGTGGCACAGACTGGCAAAATTCCATGTTGCAGGTTCTGAGCCAGTCATGGAGTCTCCATCTCCTCATCCCAGTCTGCTGAAGCATAAAGAGAATCTAAACTTTGGTTTATTTTGAGAGTTTATGCTCTGGACTCTGCTGTTGACTCCCTTGATAACTCCGCTTGTGCCTGGGAAAGCCAAATGATTATTTTTGAAAATGTTTCTACTCAGTGTCTATAAAATAAACACTTCAGAAGGACTTCCCAAGTGGTTTGATGGGTTGGATATTCAGGGAGATAGTGGTGCCATCTCTGCCACTGTTTTTTCAGTGGTCTTCAGAAAAATCTTTTATCTGTTTCTCCCAGGTACAAAATGGGTGTTGTAATCCTGACCTCCTTTGAGGTTTGTGAATGAAATGCTCAGGGGATGTTGGGTATGTGGATCTTGGAACTTTTAAATCCCTTTTTGGTCCTTATAAATCCCTTTCCTGTGCTTTCACACATGCTTCCTTTAAAAAGGTAATGCAAATTAAATTGTATTGCCTGTGCCAGAGCTCTTGGTCGAAATTCATTCTATTTTATTTTGCTGAGTAACTTGCATGGTGTAGTAAAGACCACGTGGAAGCTGGTTATGCTGAAAAGACTTCACAGAAACTTCAAGAAATCATCTGACCCATCTGTCGATTCCAGATTGGATCTGTCTTCACCTGTCATTCAATACAGAGGTTTGAAGATTCTTATTTTTCAACGAATAATGTAGCAACGAAGGAATTTGTACAGCCTGTCTGGGCAGTCTGGCTCAGTTTGAACTCTTTCTGCATGTCTTCCCCTTTGTTTTGTTGTTGTGATTGTCACTTTGTCTGCCTGTTTCTGTCCAAAACCGGCACAATTTCTTTTGCATCACGAGCTTCTTTTGCAGCACATCTCTGGTGGGGCAGGAAAGGCTTCCAGTCTGAGGCACCAGCTTCTGGGCAGGGTCACTGACAAAGGATTTTTCTGGCTGGGCTGTTCTTTTTCTTCCTTTGGCATATTCCTCCCCTATTTATCTGTTGCATCATGCTCCGACAACTTCTGTGTCCTGTAATTAGTACTGGAAACTTTTCAGTAGCCTGACAGGCACAAAAAGCAGCTGCCTGTTGAAACAAACTGCACTTTCCCATCTTTTGCAAACGCTCGTATTCATGACCTGCAAGTGCCTCCCCTGGATGCAGGGACTGTCCCGGCTGCAGAACAAACCCCCCTAGAAAAAGAGGCCTCTTCACTTGTGTTTAATGGGCTTTTTAGCCTCATATTTGGCTTTTGTATATCATGTACTGTGCTACCTCAGGGGCTCCTGTCAGCATGAAGTCGGCCTTGGTGATTAAAGCTCCCTCCTTGGCTATATTTAGCATTTAGCTGTTTGTTTTATAACTGAAATCCTTACTATGCAAATTGGAGCAGGTCAGCCTGCAACCTTGGATAAGTGCCTTTTTGGTTTTTTCCTTCTGGACTTTTGTTTCCCAGCTGGTAAGTTTGGCATGTTTAGCTGGTGATCCATCCATCAGCCATCCCTAATGGAGATTTAATGATGGACAATATGGCATAAAAAGGCAGGCTTGCGTGGAATATCTTGGTGAGACAGAGGAAGCGGATGTTTTGCCTTTCACTGTTCATCTTTTATCTGATGTGTGTTTATGTGGGCTTTTAGTGGGGTCTATGTAGTAGCCTTTTGAACTTGCTGAGTCTCATCCATAGGAAAACTTTGTTTATATGTGTACACAGATTTATGTGTATTTCTAGTAAACAATACTGGCAGTGTCAGTGCTTTCTGCAAGCGTAAGCTTGATGTCTCTGAAGCATCTGCAAGCACTTTTCCCCTTTTTATCTCTGAATCTCCCCAAAGCACATTGGCTCGGTGCTGGGAAGGTGTGGGAGCACTTCCAGCACTCTTACATGGAAATGTCAAAGTCAAATGGTACTTTTTGGTGAGCATGAGATTCAGGCTTGTGGAGTACTGTGATACACTCTGCCCTAGGGTGCCAGCAACTTTGATTGCCATTGGTAGAACTGACAGCTCAGTTTTTGCTCTTCCTTTTTGGTGGAAACATGACCAGTTTGTGTTAGAAATGTTGTGCCACTGCTCTGCATTGTGATGTAGGGAGGCTGCTTCTTGTAAGGGCGCTGTACTTGCTTGGCTACATGAGATTGTATCTTGATCTCTGTACAAAATCATGATTATGGCTTTGCCTGCATCAGTGGTATAGAAACAGCCTGCTTCTGTGAGGACTGAAGGAGCAGCCAGGGACACGTGGTGACTCTGAAGCTCCAGCTGGAACACGTAGTACTGTGGTACTCCAGGAGTATGGTGGGCGATCCATCTGTCCTGCCTACCTGCTTGGAGGCTGAGTTCATTGCTCTTATCTCCAGAGATACAAACCATTAAATCCTATTTTTAGCACTGATCTGGCTATCCAGACCCTTTCGTTTTGGCTGATGGCATCTGCACATCACGGGCTGCTGTGTGTGCCTCCCAGTGGCGTGGCAGTGTCTGAACAGAGATGCTGATTGAAAGCAGGCTGTGAAAGCAGGCTCCTGCAAGGGCTCTGCTGCTGTGGGAGGAGGCTGGGATTGACAGCCTGGCCCAGATGTGGCAGCCTCTCCCGCTCCTGCCAGCCCAGCAGGTCCTGCTGGAGTGGGTTTGTTCAGTCTGCACACCTGCTGTGCAATCTGACTGCGTGAGGTGGGGTTTTATCTTCTCACCCCCAAGAAACTGCAATCCCCAGCCTCCCCACCCTCTGGTGCTGGTGTGGTTTAGTGCCCAGAGGCTGTGAGCTGGGATCTTGCCTCTCTTCATGTGGTGCAATCCAAAGTAAGCGTTGGCTTTTGCAAGGCAGGGTGTGAGCTGTGAGGAAAAAGGATTTGCGTGGCAGGAGGAGATAACATATCAAATTGGATCTTATCTGTCAACATTATAATCTGCCAAAATTATGATTTTGTTCATTGATAGGGATGTGATTTGAATAAGACATGTTCCTTCTGGTACTTTAAGGTCCATGAGCTATCCAAACTCCAGTTGTGTGAGGAGTGCGTGAGATGAGTGAGGTTACAGGTGGTAAATTACGAAACTCCATGATTAACACATAGTGGCTGAAAGCAAACCCTCCAGATTACTGTTCTCCTTGTCTGCACCACTGGTTGTGGTGGGAGCTGTGTGGATGTGTCAGAGTGAGTGAGAGCTGGCAGTGTTTGTAGAGAAAGCAGCAATTAGTGCACATGGCCCAGAGGTCATCTCCTTTAGTGGGAGGCTGAGTTCAGTCTGGTGAATCAGCAGGGAGGAGGAGGAGGGTGCTCCAGGGAACAACTGTGTCCAGCATTGCTCTGTGGCCATTGGTACAGCAGCAGGAAGCAGGATGTTCGTGTGGGTAGAGGGGATGGGGGTTGCACTTTGCACCAGAGGGAGAGTGGGTTTGCTCCTCCTGAGTGTCTTTGGTGACCTCAGATCTTTCAAGAGGTCCCAGAAGTGTTACCTCTTGGTCTGCCCCCCTCAGTTCACAGATTGTCCTGTGACCATCCCTCCAAATGTAGCAAGGACATCAGTGACCACTGTGGAAGGAGGAAACAGCAGTCCTGGCTGTCAGTGTTATATCTTAGCTATGGGGTGTTTAGAGGTGGGATTAGATGATCTTTAAAAGTCTCTTCCAACCCAACTGGTTCTGCCATAGCCTGTATTTACTTTCTAGCTTCCCTCCTGCTGTATCATAACACCCAGAGTGTGAAGGTGGGTTAGTTATTCTTTAAACTTTTGGGAACAGTTACTCTGTTTGAAGGAATGAGATGATGTTTTATCATAGTATTTGGTATAAAGTTTGTCCCTGGCCTGGTGAGACATCACTTGAAATGCAGCATCCACTTTGGGCTGCCCATGTCTAGAACAGACTGAATTCAAGTGAGGAGGTTTGGAGAAGGTCAGCTGAGATGACCCAGGAACTGCTGAGTCTCATATCTCAGGACTTCTCGGAGGAAAGCATTGCTTGCTCAGATGGCACAGAGAAGGCAGACAAAGGGCAAAGCTGTCTCCCGGGAGCTGGACACAACGGGAGGGTGTCAGAGTTGTGCAAAGGGCACAGGAGGTACGTGGGCAGAAGGTTGGCTTGGATAAATCTGGACTGGCAGCTGGTGGGGGGGTTCCTGGGCAGTGGAGGCTGAAACTGCTGGGAATGAAATGTCTTGTGCAGTGGTTTCATAACTGATGGAAAGGAGCTGCAGCAGGGGCAGGGTTGTTCCTATCCTGCATCCCTGCCTGAGGTTTTGTGGAGAGGCAGGGTCAGATTTCCCTTGGTGTGACACCGCACTGGGGTTGTTCTGAGGAGGTTCTGTAGGAGATGTTACACCTGCAGTGGCCCAGGGCAAGGCTTCAGACTGGCTCCTGCTGGCATGACCAGGTCTCCATCACCAAAGGGATTGCATTAACCTGATGCCTTTCCCTAGGGCACTTGAGAGTATGTGTGGACACTGGACAGCATTAGTGCAGCACAGTGAGGACGTCAGGAGCAAGCCCAGTGTGTCCCAAGGTACACCAGAAACTTGTTGCATCCTCCTCTTACTTCCTTTGCTTTTAACCAAATCATCTGCAAGTTTAAAGTGGTACAACTGTAATGCCATCAGACAGGCTGGTCTGCAGAGCCCACCTTGTAAAAAGGGAAAAATCAGGGCAGAAGGGACCCAGGTCCTGGTTTTGTTTCATGATCAAAGTTCAGGACAGAGTTTAGATTATAGAAGTGCACAAATTAAAAAATATATATTAATCTGAGCTCCAGTTAGTAACAGATTAAGTGCCAGGGTGAACTTTAGTGCTGTGCTAAATCAGCAGTCAAAAGCTAGGAAATTCCAAAAGTTCAGATCCTTCTGCAGCTCTGCACAGCATGCATAGCATGCCTGGATTGTCGTATAGCTCATATTTAATTAAAGAAATTGTTTCTCCAGTAGGAAAATACCAAGGTGTTATAATGGAATATATATGTCATGTATCATTGTGTTTGCTGCAGTCTGCCTGCTCTCCTCACGTTCCTCTTCCAGATGCTGTTTTTGACAAATAAGACTTTCTGTGAATAGGGAACTTGGATTTTATCAAAGCCATGTCTTTTTCATGTGTTTTATCTAAGTGAATTGTGGAGAAATCTCTAATGGAATAGAGCAGCCGTGAATCAAGTCTGAACGGATCTGCAGGACAGCAGCTGTGAAACCTCTGTGTACATTCTGTTCCCTTCCTGTGTGAGCCTGCAGCTTTGGTGTCATGCCCCTCTAAATCTCTGCGGGGACACTGTCCCCTGCCCCCAGGGCTGAACTCCAGGGAGCAGAAACTCAGGCAGAACCAAGACCATCCCCAGGATTTTTCCCACAAATTAGAGACAGTTTTGCTTTGCAGTTAGCACAGAATTGTTGCTATCTAAGGTGTCAGCCCTCAGCTGGTGTTTTGCCAGCGTGGGGAGCACAAGCTCAGCCAGCCCATAATTACTCCATAGGTTATGTGATGACTTCCTTGAATGTACTTAGACTTTTTCTCTGTGCCCTTTGCCTCAGGATTTGCGTTGTGGTTTTTTAGAGTGCACTAGGAGGGTTTTGCACATTCCTCCTTTAAAAAAAATCTTGTTTTAGAAGTAACTCACAGGATGTTTAGTCTATTATAGAGGCTAGAATTAGTTTTAAAAATACCTGAGCTATTAAATAAAAGGCCTCTAGGCTTTCTCTTGGCATTCTGTGCTAATTATTACAAAATTTAAATGAGCAAGAAGAGTAAACACAGGCTTCTGTAGAGGTTAACAACACACTTGTCAGGGAAATTATGTAGTAACAACAGAGCTTTATGGCTGCAAACCTGTTTGAATTCTCCAACTGCAAGAGAGAAAAAACCTGATGGCTGACAGAGGGTACCAGGATTCCCTGGTTTTCCCTTCATGTCACTGGAAGCAGTATGCTCCTTTCATTTCTGCAGTACTCTGTCTCCATTCCTGCTATGGGAGAAGGAAAGGTTTTCTTGGAATTGGAGTCTGACCTTAATTAAAAATGAGCGTGTCTCATTTCCTCTATACCTCAGTTAAGCGCAAGGATTTACTCCTAATCTGCCACGTGCTTCAAAAATGGGTTTCTGGTGGCTTGTCAAGAGGAGTAACTAATCAGGGAAGTGAGAAGGCAATGGCACAATTACTTTGGATCGGATGGAGCATCTTAAGGAATTAAAAGATAAAATTGCCTTTTCTTCTCAGCATAATCTCTGTCTCTGCTAGCAAAGCTGCAGTTTGGTGTTATCAGATCCTGTCTCTGATCGGATTCATTTCCTGTCCCTTTCACACAAGACTGAACACTTCAAGTCTGGCCCTTGGATTTGGATTTAGAGGCAAAATTCAATTATTGAAATCCCTAACCCATCTTTGCAAACATGGTCAGTGTTGTGAGCCTGGGACACCAAATCTTTATTTGCCCTCGTTCCTGGCATGGGACACTTGGCAGTAATATATCCATGAGTAAGAATACCAGGAGATGGGGCTTTGCTACCTGAAAATCTCATTTCCCTGAGAGTGGGGAAGGTGCAGAAAAGCTTGGAAATATGGAGTGGATGCAACCAAATGCTCAGAAACAAGAAATGAAATAACTTTACCTAACTTAAAAAAAAAAATCAACCAGTATCTTTAGGCTAGTAATGGTTTTGTATAAGGCCTAATACAGGAATACTGGATTTGGCTTTGAAAGCTCTTTGCGTTTATTCTCTGTGCTTATTGAGGTGAGTGCAGAACTCCTCCAGTGATCAGGGGAGCAAATTCTTTTCTAGAATTTTATTTTCAGGGAGATGTTGAGCTTCACATACTGTTTTGAATATTTGCAGTGCCTGCTACGAATGTGCTGCATCCCAAACCCTAGTGCTCACCTGTACCATGAACATGAGGAAAGATGGAATAGTGTTTAAATAATGGCACAAGCAATTGATTCTCAAAAAGTTGTCTTAGATGGGAATAGGTAAAAACAGAGACTTTATTGTGCTAACCTTTTCCTATCCAAATAGTTGTCTTTGACGTCATTGATTATTTGCATAAATCAAAATTATTGAAAAAGTGTTGTCCTGCTTCTCCACATTGTTGTTGTTTATCATTAATCTTTTGGACAACATGATAATGTTGATTTACCTTAGTCTGATAATTAAATGCTGTTCTTTACCCTTTTTTCCTATGGGCCCCAGCCCTGGAAAAGTGTGTGCATCTCTGACAGAAAAATTCAAATTTAATTTCTTACATGTGAATTTTCAAATTTAGAAAACTAAAAACCTAAATCTAGACCCAGCTGCTACAGCAGCATTCAGATACCGCTGATTGGAATTCTGCATGGGTCTACTCTCACAGCGAAATCCCCGTGCCTTGCCCAGGGTGTCGTGTTGGGTAAACAGTTTCTACATCCAGATCCAGCCTGAAGGAAGCAGCAGGCACAGGATGGGATTTGGGCCAACCCAGTCTGGTGTCTGGAAACCCGTTCCTGTGTTTTGCAGTTGTTGTACTCAGTATGTGGAGGTGAAGAGATCCTTATTTTGTGTATACCCACAAGGGCTTTCCTCTGGGTATCTGCTTTGTAACTTATGCCCGTCCTGAACAGGATGTTATTCCACGTGGCAAGCAAGTACTCGTGTGCCTTCTTGGGAGTAAGAGGGATGGATGAAGCAGAGAAGCTGTGGATAAGCTGTATTGCCAAAGACTTTTGCTTCCAGTCCTTGGTTTGTGTTATTCCTCTACCACATTTATGGAATAATTGACTCTAAGTACCTCCAGTTGTTTATTTTTAATGTGTGCTGCTCTGATGCAATTATCCATGATGCTGGCCAGGCATGTCCAGATATATTGCTCCTTGGTGAAAGGTATTTTTTGGCTGTGCATAGATACTTAGTCGAGAGTGGTTCCCCTTTTTGAATCCGAGCCTGTGTGACTCACATTCAGCTGTCCCCTTTTCTGATGGAAAGATGGGGAAGAGAATATTTTGGCCACTTCAAGTAGGCTTTCCTATTGTGCATTCCTGGGATGCTTTTCTTGGTTGTGGGAACAGACAGAACCATTCATCCCAGTATGGAAAGATTGCAGGAAGAATCTAGCAGAGATCTAGAAAATGCTTGTCATCTGTCATATCTTGGAAAAGAAATATGAACAAAATAAGCAGAGCTGGTGGCACTGGAGTATCCAGAGGAGCAGATGGGGTTTTCTTTACAGTGTGTCTGGAAAAAGTCACATTTCCGTGAAGTTTTGCAGGAAGGCAAAGCTTACACCTTGTGCAGGTAATATGGGAAGTAGGAATGAAGAATAGAAATTTTTAGTTCCCCCGAAGTTGCTGGATAGAGCTTGAAGACGGTTCAGTGTCAGGGAAGAGAAATGGCTCATGTGTTTCTTGCACCACATTATTTGTCTGTGTTCAGCCTTGACTGCTGGAAGCAGATTTTTCAGAAGAGCTGGAAACAGGTTTTTCAGGAGGGCTCTGCTAATAGAGCCCTTTGGGAAGCTGAAGGTTTTGTACGGGAGCTCAGAGCACGCTGTTATCTCTAATGAAGCAGGACAGTGCCCTGTGGAGATACTGGCCTGTGTCCCAGGCCAAGGGTATTTCTGCAGCATAAAAGCTGCATCCCTGGCTCAGGCGCTCCTGTGGGGCTTGGCTGGCTCATGCAGCGTTGCTCTGGGTGGAAAAATGACCTAATGGTGTCATTTGGAAGAGACCCATGCTCGGTGTTCAGAGCTTCCTAAAAATCTGCTCATATATGTTTGTGTTCAAGTGGGGGAGAAACTGCTGAGAAGGAGTATCCGTCCCTAGCAGCAGGCACAGACTTCTTTAAAAATGTCACAGACATTTATTTTTATCTGTGTGTTACCGACAAACTGCAGTATAGTAAAATTGACTCCAGTTCATCCGAATTTCCCTGTGTGGTGATGAATGTGCAGGGCTGTGCTGAGGCAGCCATCCCTGGCTCTGGTCAGCCTGCAGCTGGTGACAGTGACACTTCAGGTGGATGAATTTACCTCTGTCAGACCCACCCCATAAGCTGATATACACACAGCCAACATGGGCATAGCCAGGCAGGGGACCTGCTGTGATCCCCAGTGGCACTTGAGAAGTTTTTGAATCTGTTGTGTGTGACCCCAGTGAGTGTGGCCATGAACTGGCTGTGGTGGTTGTATTTCAGGATAAAAGCAGCTATCTGCTCCAAGGGGAGCATGATTAGCAGCCTGTGGAGTTTGTTTGTTTTTAGCATTAGTGTGTTGAAAGAAGATGTGTTTGTGTAAAGGTTTCTGGCAGAAATCTTCGTGATGGGAATGCACTTCCTCTTGTTTCTCTCCTCAGTGTAAAAATATCCAGTTGTCCTGAGAAGAAGCAGAAAATCACAATATCCTGTGATGGGAGTGGGCAGCTGATCTTCAGGGATAATGAGATGTGGAGAGAGAATGAACTGAAGTTCCTTTCTCCTAAAGATGAGCAGCAAAATAGAGGAACACACTAAATTCACTGTTCCCTAAAGTTTTTGTGGTTCTGGCTGCAAAGTTAAGGATCCAGAGACTCTCTTTGACAGAAGACTGAAAAACTGAAAATTCATTTTATTCTTCTGGCACCATTTCCTGCTTAAATTCTTTGCTACTACTGTTTTTTCCTTTCCTGTGTCTTTTTATCTTCCCATCCACATTCTTGGTTAATCCAACCAGCTGTGTGGAAGCACCAGCATCCCCAGGTTGCTTAATCTTGAGTGCAACATCAAACCTTGTAAGCAAAATGTAGGAGCAAATAATGAGGAAATTCAGGAGTTAAGAGTGTGTTATGAAGAGGGCAAACGTTCAGGCTGAAGATGATGGACTGAGATCTCTGGGTAGAGCACATCACTTGCCAGCAGAAGTGCTAGAAATCAAGTTGGTCTGTAAAGTCAAAGCCAGCCCTGGGCAAAATGTGTTGTATGAGATGGAGTGAGTGAGAGAGGCCACATCTGATGGCTTGGCAGATAAAAGGAACCCAGCTGATCAATGTTTCTTACTTCCAGATTCAGTTCCTTGTCTCCCTATTTTCTGCTGAACAGAGCTGGAAGCTGCAGCCTCCTGTCCAGCTCTGACAGCCTCTGTTCCTGGCCGGCTCTGTGGCAGGAAGGCTGTTTTTTCTCTTCCTTAAGAAGAGTTTCTTGCTCTTGTCTGTTATTTCTGCTGTGGGTGATGTGATTGGAGCATCCTGCCTCTCGTAACCAGCTCTGACTTCTGTGTGAGGTGATGTCTGCAGGTGTCTGAATCCACCCCAGGTATTGAACACCTTTGTGGGCACTTGGGGAAAAGCCCTTGATCCCTCAGTTTTTTCCTTAGGTTCCCTCCCCAGGATGTCTCTGCTGATCCCTCCTTTCTTTGTCTCTTTAAGTTGATGTAGGATGACTGACTCTTACTGCTCTTTGGTGTTTTAGTATTTGTGAGCCCTCGGGAATACAGTTTTGGAATTCTCCTTGTGGTTTTCCCTCCTCTGTGTCTGCCTGCAGCTTTTCCTGGAGCCCTGCCAGCCCTCTGCTTGCTCTGACCCAGCCTGTGTCGAAGTCCTTACTCATGCCTTAATCACTTCCTGTCCCATTATTGCAATTCCCTCCTTGCAGCATCTGTAACTCTTTGCTGCAATGGTTCTCAGGGGTGCTGCCTCCTTCCTTGGCCCAGGGAGTAGGTCTGTGTGTCCCCAGTTTCTGGCTGGTCCTTGGATTGCGCTCCTTGTAGTTCCCTCTGCTGTTAAGTTGGCATTGTCCCTGGTTTACTCTGCTGCCACTTTTTTCCTCCACATCCGAGCCTGCTGGCTCCCGGCCTCAGCTTCCTTCTGGCTGATAGGCTCAAATTTTTTGATTATTTTTCTTTATCCATTAGGAATGTTATTTTTTTTTTTTAACAACTTAGTAATTTCCCTTATTTGTCCTTTCCTGTTATAAAACTGTGCTTGTTGATGCAACATCCTTGAAAGGAATTTGGAGGTTTTATTGCATTTGCCTGGTGGGAAGGGAATGTCATAAGGAAGGGTTGTGACTTCACTAATGAATAGTTGGTAGAGTTATGCTTAAGTTTCAGGAAGTTGGGGTTTGTTTGTTTCTATTTTTCAAATTTTCTCGTAAATCCACAGGATCAAATGCCCTTTGTTCTGTGATAAGTTTTTGGATTTGTCTTTAAGGAAGGGAACTGAAAGCCCCATCTCAGACACTGTCCTCATCCTTCCTTCCTTCCCCTGCCAGTTTCGAGAGGCTGCCCTGAAGGCTGAGGAGACTCAGGGCTGTGCATCAAAGGTTCTGAAAGCCCAGCTGGGGCTTGGCAGGTGCTGGACTGAGGTTTTAGAATTTAAAACCAGTCAAAACCATTTCAGTTACTCCAATCCCAAACTGTATTTAAATTCTTGTTTAATGGCTCTGGGAAGTTTCAGCTTTGACTCGAGATGCTGAGATCGATGAAAAAAAAATGTAACATGAAGATGGGAGATGAAGGAAATGATCACCTTTGTTTTATAGGAGAGGAAATGGAGGATTCTAACTCTTCTGGGGCTGTGAGGACAGAGCTGGGCAGTGCTCTCCCACTCATTCTCCCCCTGATTTCTCTGTGCTCTTCTCTGCCAGGTGTGTGACAATGGAAGAAGAGGTGCACCATCGAGAAGCCTGAAGAGTGACACCAGGACAGCTCTTGAAACACTGGCAGGAGGAGCCTGAGATACAGGAGAGAGGAATCATGCTGAAACCAAGTGGACTTAAAATCCCGGGCAGGGCTGGGAAGCACTCCAGCCCAGTGGGACGGGCACAAGGGACCTCGGCAGCGGCTGTCACCACTGGCTCAAAGGAAGGTAAGGGCTCCCTGCAGGGGCATGAGCTGACCCAGAGGATTGCCTGGCTTGGAGGCAGTGGGCTAGTGAAGCCAGTGTTCCATGGGGTGCGAAATTCTCAATCTGTATGTAGGCTGAGGGATCAAAACAAGTCTAACAGGGTGAATAGCTGGGCTCCCTCTCCCAAGGAATGCACAAAACACGCAGGTTGTGGAGTGGGTGGGAGACAGATGGATCCCTTGATGTTCAGGGCTGATAGAGGTACCTGTACAGACACTGAGATGGGAAGGGCTGGTAATTAGGCAGATGGGAACCTCCCCCATGACCTTAAATGCTGCCCTGTAGCCATTGCTGTTGGCCTGGGAGGATGTAGGAGTAAGAACTGAGCACTTAAGTTGATTTGGCCTGTGCTGATTACCTCAAATTAGTGCCTTTGTTTAAACAGAAACATTTGTAGCCCTAGGATTTGAATAATTACTTACCTTCACATACCTACACACCGTGTTGCTGTTGTTGAACTATATCCAGTGTACACATAAGCTATGCAGACTGCCATTATCAGTATAATTAACACTTCAAAAGCAGTTTGGGGGTGTGTTTTGCTTAGGATTCATTTTTCTGGCTTATTGGTTGGTGGGTTGTTCTTTTATTATATATAATTTAGTAAATATTCAAGATGGAAGTTTTGTATGCCATGTTTTACATTTCACGTTGTTATAAAAGGCTTTCTTCTTGCTTCTGGGGAAACACATCAGGATGATGTATATCCTATCAAAACTTGTACTTTCACTATATTACACTGCCATTTGAGAAGGTTACTGGTTTTCTTTAGATCTGCCAGCCTCCTGTCCTTATAATTCAGGCCACTTCCTACATGCCTGGTTACTTTGCTATGCCTTTCAGTCCCAAAATATATAACATTTAGCAGAATCAGGAAAGCCTTTTACCTCTCAGACAGCGTTTTTAATCAAGGGGATAATATTGGTCAAAATTTGCTTTAGCATGCTTGGACAAATTAGTTTGGATAATGGTGCTGCAATGAGGGTCACCAGACAACGCTGTAGTCACACTGAGCCAGCTTGTCACAGTTGCTGTATCAGAGTTATTTTTCCTGAAAACACATTCAGAATAAATTCTGCTCATGAAATGTCCTGTGTTGTCTTGGAACTTTCCTTGCAGGGAGAGTTGTTGTGTCTCCTTACCTGAGCTGGTGCTTTCACAGAGCCATTAGGTGTAAGAGCTTTTGTGGTCGTGGTCTGGGTTAGGTACATTGGCTTGCTGTGGTTGGAGCTTTTTTTTCAAAGATTGAAATTACCATTTCCACTGAAAGTCAGTGGGGAACTGGCAGCTGACGTGGACTCCTGGAAGAAATTAGCCTTGAGTGGTGTCCATGCTGGCTGTTCCCTCCCTTCTCTCCCATAAAGCTGGAACAATGGAAAAAATAAGTTCTGCTGCTTTGCAGTAACTGTTTTCCTTAACCAGACTGAAAATTCATCTCTAACTGCCTTAGGAGAGGATTTCCCACAAATGTGTTGACTTATTTCCCATGTTACAAGTGAAGAAAGTCACTGCTCTTGACCCCACATGCAAGAGAGGTTTCTGTGCTAAAGGGGTGGGTCACTGGTAACGGGCTCAATATAATATTTGGATTTTTTGTTACAAAGCTCACATGTCTCAGTTTCTTTCCCACCCTTCTCCTGGAAAAGCTTGCTTTTGCAAGATGGAAAGAGAATGGAAGCTGTGATGAATGGGCCCACAGAGCCCTCCCAGCTGGTGGAACAGGTGAAAGCTGCTGGGAAGGGAAGCATTCACATTTCAGAGCGGGTTTTGTCTGCTCAGAGCAGTTTTAGAGTAATGTGACTGGAGCAGAAATTTGCCTTTCATACTTCATTTAACTGTCAGCTGGCTCTAGCGTTTGTTTATGGTTCTTAAATCTCTTTTTCAATTAAAAAATTCTAGCAAAAGGCAGAGGAAAAAAGAAATATTTGTATTTTCAGATGGAGCTGGTCATCACTGAGACTTCAGTGCTGGAGGCAAAAAAGCCCAAACTTATTAAGTTTTCTGTGAGTCTTAAGTGTATCCAGTCAGAATCTGGCATAGACCTTGGATTTTACAGATGGATCCTGTCTTTCTCAATGGGCAAATGCAAGTATCTGTGACATGAATTTCATATTTAGGCATGGCTGACAATATCAGAACTGTTTTTCAGCAGTTACCTCGTTTTATTGCCAAAAACTATGTTTTGCTAGCTAAACTATCTAGCATTGCTGGGAGCCTGAGTATGCCTTCTTGTTTTCCTATAAGCGTACCTGCATTATTTGTGATGGAGAATAAATGCACAGAGCTGGCATAATGTCTGCTCCTGCAAACACTGTGTTTTGCTTTTGTTCACTAAAAATAAGAGTGAAGCAGACTGGAACGCTTCGAGGGCCATTAAAGAGAATGGGATGACTGGTTCCATAGGGTAATTAAACTAAAATATGCTGTAATGAGGGTTTGATAAGCCCGAACTGGGTATTGAGTCCTAGTTAGTTGCATTTGGCTTTTGGGTACTGATGGGCTGAGGCTGGTCCCTCATGGGAGACAGTTGCTGCTGTGCCCAGGGGCTGAGTTTGCATGAGGGGGTTAACTTTTTGGTTTTTTAAAATTACTTTTCTAGAAATGTGATTATGTTCTGGGAGCTGCTTCTAGTTTGAGACTCAGCAATTCTATGGCCAAATCTCTTTTGATCTGTACCTGCCTCAATTCTGCTGGAGGACCCTAAATATTGCCACCACCTCAGCTCTCTTTACATTTAATGCCTTGTTCTTGCGTTTCCCAGTGGGAAATCTTCATTCCTTTTTATCTGCCACAGTGCTAACAAAAACATCTTGGTAAATTAACTTGGAAATCAGTTGTTTGCCCCTCGAGTTTCTCAGGATGTTGTTTGAGTTAAATTGGCTGGATGCATAACAGTAAGAAGCAATTTCTTTTGCTTCTAGAATTTTAGCAGTAAAAAACAGAGGGAGGGATGGTGTCCTTAATGAGGAATTTATGCCTCCATAATAAGAGAGAATTTGGGGAGGTTATTCTCAGGTAATTATTGATGGTTTGATGATGCCTTAACACAGGCTTTTTTTAATAAAGCTGCAAGAAAATGCTGAGGCTCTCTGGTTTTGTATCAATCTATTAATTCTAATTCCCAAATAAATATGAAAGACACTAAACCACTGTTTTGCCTGTAACAAAAGAAAAAGGATTGTAGTGTCCGGAGCAGCTGATTGACTGGCACAGACATAGAGACCTAATTCTTGTCTATTCAAAGCCTTTATGCCTCTTGATTAACATTAACTTGGGGTGGTGTGTGCTGGTGAATTGGGAGAGAAGACCCCCCATCACGGGGCCAGAGGCTGCTAGTATTTCTAGCAAATATTGGGTTTTGTTGTTTTGCACCAAGCCTTGTGGAGTGATCAGTATTGTCAGCTCCCATCTGAGTGCTGCCCTCAGTTAAATCCATGCTGCAGCCCTGAGTGGGTATTCCTGGGGTGGGATTAGTGATCCTGCTGGAAATGTGTCATCAGTGTCCCTGAAGTTTGCTTAGGTCTTGCTTTATGTTGATGGGTCTGTATACACAGTTCCTTGGGGAATTGGGAGGTTGAGGTGCCAGCGAGATGTTTGAGGATCAAATGCCTCTATTACAGCATCAGCAGATTAGCACTCCATTAGTAGCCAGAGCTGAAGCATCCAGGTATGCACAGGCAGTCACCTGGTCAAGGAGTTGTCAGGTATCTGAAAGAAAGCAAGTTTGTTTTCAAGGGCTGAACAGGAAGAACTGCGAATGAGAGTTGCTGTTCTGCTGATCCAGGTCCGATGTACAGCTGAGGGGTGGCAACTGCGACAGCCATGGGAGCAGCTCTGCTGAGGGGTCATTGGAGAGCCTGAGAGTCCTCTCATCACTGCTGTGGGGTGACTGAAGTGCCCTGTGCGGATGTTGCGTCCTTCCCTAGAAATCCATTCGCTCATGGACACAGATGCTGTCGTGACACCCTGCATATTTGTTCTCATCCTCAAGGTGTATCCTGTGCCAAAGGGTTTCTGGCTTGGTTGTGGACGAACTGCTTGACTGTTTGCATAGGGCTCGTGTTCGGCTCACACACGCCTTTCATGAGCCACTCTGTGTACAATCCTGCGCTCTGCAATACCTTTTGTACTGGGGTTTTTGAAGGTGATGGTTCCTCCACCCTTCCTGGCTCCCCTCCTGAAGGGAGGAAGTACCTCTGGTGGCATTCCTCTCCCAAGAAGTGATTCAGTGCATTCCAAGCAATATAAAAGGATGTTGAATCAATCTTAATTTAATGAGTTTTACAGGTGACATATAGAGGTAACTGTGAGTCTGATTTTAATTGTCTTAATGATTAGGTACTCCTAGAAGGATTTGATGTAGTTAATCCTTAATATTCAGCTCTTTCATTGTGGAATGAGGCATGAGCACACACTAAAGGCATATGGAGGTCAGACACCCTCCTGCTCGCTCTGTCTGCAGCTCTTCACAGAACAGGAGGGAACGAAAATCTGCTTCCCACAGATGTTGAGCTTGTGGAGGTTGGAATATAATGAACTGAATCCTATTCAGCTGGGCTGGTGTAAATCTGCAGCAGCATCAGTGTGGTTGTGGTTACACCCATCAGAGTAGGCATGATGCAGCTTCAGGGCAGGATCTGCTCCTGCATATTCTGCCTCCAACAACTGCACTAATCCAGCAAGGGCAGGTTAATCCTTAAAGGCCTGAGCCAATATTCATTGAAATTAAAGGAAAGATTCCCTTTGGCATAGATGAATTTGGGATGAGAGTCCACAGGATTAAAGTGGCATCAGACTGTTATAGGTTGGAATTAACCATCACACACTGACCCTGCATTGTGAGCATCTTCCTGGCAAGCAGTCAGGTAGGTGACTTGATCTCCACAATAGCCCTGAAACATTTATAATACAGATATTTTATTCTCTATCTTTTTTAAGTTCAGTAGGATATTTACTTTATAATGAAGTTTCTAGAAAGTAAATAAACATCCTATTCCCATAAAAGAGAAAAACTTTCTTATGCAGGAGTGAGGTCTGTAAGAAAACACTGTTAATCACAACACTCACTCTAAAATAATAAGAGTTATCAAAACTGAGCTGTCTGTGACTTCAGCAGCTCTGTTCAAACTACAGTTGATGGTCTCTCTGCTACAAACTGTGTTTGGCAATGCTGTTTTCCAGCACAGTAAATGTGTGTCCTGTGTGCTACATCTGGATTGTGGACCGGAGGATGTAGCAGAGCACTTCATTCCATGGCTGTGTTTGCAGAATTCTTTGTGGGAAAGGAAATGTTTGTGAATGGGGATTTTTAAATGGTCTCAGAGGAAGGCAGTGATGAACTTAGCCATGAGTACCTCTTAAAAGCTGAACCTGCACGAAAGTTCAGGAGTTAATTTGTGTGATGTAGTGCACTGCCAGTGGTCCAGTTGTAGGGCAGTGTTATGCAGAAGTTAACTCTGGTACAGGAGTGTTCCCAATCTGCTTGAGGAATTCCTCACAAGCAGGAGCTGTAAGTCATTCTCACTTTCTGTAATTATGAGCTTCCTGTGCACACATGAAACCTCTCTGTTGGAGGCTCTGAATGCCTCACCACCTCCTGTGAAGCCTGAAGGCTGTGAGGAAGGTCAGTATTACCCATGTTTTACACACAAGACAACTTAAAGAAGTAGGTCTTGTCCATATCATCCTGTAAGTCAGAGGTGACAGTGGAACAGTTACCTGGCCAGCAGATTTTTCTGGCCTTTTGTCCTCCCAGTCTTGGCACAGGAGCAGCAGCTTCTCTCTCTGATGCTGCTTCCCTTCATCCTTTCCACTGACTGAAGTGTTGTATCTGTGAACTTTAGTGCCTTTGGAATTTGGCTGAGGGTGTGCAGTCATTGAGCTATAGGGCAAGTTTCTGTCCTGCACGTGCCTGTCTTATTTCACACTTAAACCTGTTAAAACTGCACAGTTGTTTAGGATTCGTGTCCCTGAAGATGACAGGAGCCTTTTGTATTTCTGTATAACTTATTTCACAGTGTTTGTATCAGAGCTCATCTGTTTTAGGGTCAGATCTGGATCATGGTCTTGTTTACTTTCAAAACAAAAAGGACATCCACTGCAAATAGGTGACTTGGCTTTTCTGCAAATGATGCCTGTTCATGTACAGCTCATTGCCTTTTGAATTGGATACTTAGCTGTCTAAGCCAGGTATTTGGAATAAAGTAGATGACTCAGTGTTAATCTGGTCTCAAATATCCTTTTTATTAGATTAGGCAAAACAAAGCCAGCCCAACAAACTCTGCATTCTGCATAGTGTGGGGCTGTGTACAATCAGCCCATTGTGTGCTGTGTAGCCTGCTCTGGGCATGGATGTATGGCTGTAGGAATAATGGCTGATGGAGAGATGAATCAAAGTTGTGTTTAGCACAAGATTGTGCCCAGGTTTGCTTGGCAGTTGTGAGGGGGTGGTCTTTACCTCTCCTATAGTTCCTCTGGGATCCTGGGGTGCTGCAGATGGCCCCTGGAATGACCCTCTTTCAGGTGGATGACTCAAAAGGATGGTGCAATTGTATTGATGTCATGTTTCTACTGAGGAAGGGGGAAAACTACGTACAAGGGAGAAAGCCTAGTGCTTGTCTGTCTGCTGGTACCATCCCAGTGGTTCAAATTCAGTTGTTTCCCAGCCTAGCTGGTTACACTGAAAACCAGCCTCTCAGCATGCAGATCAGGAGCAACAAAGCATCCTCCTTCGTTATTGCATGTCAGGTGTTACCTTTTTGTACTTCTCCCTTCGAAAGTAGCTGCAGACAGGGCATGAGGAAATACCTTTTGTGGCTGCAGGCTGGCAGCTCTTGTAAAGAGCAATTGCTGTGAACATTATCCCAACTCCTGCCAGAGGGAAGCAGAGCAAAGTCAAATTAGAATGTCGGAGAAAAGCTTGTGATTGTACCAAAGAAATATTCCTGGGGTTCAGCAGGTAGAAATGAGAAGTGGTTATCTGTCAAGGAGAGGAGTGGGGAAGATCTTGCTGCTGTGCTCTATTGCTACATAAGTTATGCACACACAGAAACTTCTGCATCTTGTTCCCAGTACAGGGAGCTGCTGGGATCCCCTGAACTGGCTCCAGTCTGATCAGAAAGTAGTAATTGCTCTCTGGACAAAGCCAGGTTCTTTATTTTGTACGTTCTGTTCTACATTTGATTGGAGCTGAGCTAATGCTATCATTTCTGAATGAATAAGTCAGTGGCCTTCCTGTGTGCATCTGCCTGAGCAATGTACTGCTTGGCTGCCCATCTCAGTTGGTGCTGTAGGAATGGTCCCAGAGTCCATCCAAATGGGTTTTGTGTGGGAATGATGCCCGAGCAAAATTCCAACATGTAAAATTTCAAAACCCTGCTGCTTAATTACTTTTTCTGGTGGAGAGAAAGCACTATGCTTTACTTGGCTGCTCTTTGCAATGTTTGGTGCTCAAGATAAATTTCTCGAGTTCAGAAGGTGCCCCAAGACTGCTCCTCTCTCTGTGCCAGTGTTCTGCCTGGGAAATTGTTTATAAATGTCTCATTAAAGACCTGTGTCTGCCTTCTTTTCTTTCTTTTTGTCATTGGATCAGCTCACTGAGAGCAGCTGTCTTCACTTCCATCACAGCAGCCCCCAAACCACACTTGTGCCTTACAGATTCCCACAGCTGAGGAAACTGCGGACAACTGTGAGTGTGTGCTGGGATTTGTGAGCATGGCAGGTTTAGGCTGAGCTCCTTCCCGAGCTTCTCTGTGCTTCTTTGAAAAGAAAAGCCTCCAAGAAGTCAGGTTTATAGAGAACTGAGCATATGGTGTGACTGCAGCTCTGCGGCCGAGGGAGTGTGCTGGGCATTCACAGTGAGCTGTGTGGCTGCTGGAAGGAAGCTCCCCGTGCCGGCCAGGGGTCTTCCTTGTAAGTATTTCCTCCCCCCGAGTTGTTTTTGCTCTCGGGGCCATCTCATAGGTTACCCTGGGCTGCTTTCTAATGCTCCTTTCTGCCCTTAAGTCTTTCATTTCCTCTGTGCAAGGTAACTCAGTTTGGCTATGGGGCTAGTGGGGCAAAACTTAGTGAGTCTTTACAGCTACGGGCTTGCTTGAGTGGAAAACTGTATTTTCTAGTCAGAATAAGCTATGGTGAAGAAAGTGAGTAGCGCTTCTAAGTGGAATATTCTCTAGTTCAAGTGATTTTATTATTTATTTAAGGAAGAATGGAGCCTGAGTTATTTTGTTATATACCCTGGGTTACTTTAACATACTAACCTGGGGTTTATTCAATTCTAGTTTGGTAAATGTGTCTGTATGTTATTTCTAGAGATGAGGGGTGGCACATGCTGGGGAAGAAGATATGGATGCTCCAATCTTTATTAAACTTGCAATGCTGTTAAAATGGTGGGATTTTCGTTTTCATTATTTTCTGTGAAAACAGGGTGCTTCTCCAGAGGTGTGGTATATAACCCCTGTTTTAAGGCTGAACAATGTTAAATACAGTATTGAAAAGTGAATGCTGAAAGAATATACTCATGGTTTTAAAAATAATAATTACATAAAAATTAAGATTGTAATTTTGAGATGAATAGATCCATCCATACGCTGCAAGGTAATTATCCCTCAGTGAAAGAAACCTTGTGCGTTTTCTACTAGTCACTCGCCTCCCTTGTGCCCTGTGCTGCCAAAACCAATCTGCTTTGCATATTTCGTTGAATACTGTTGTTTATTTGAAAAAAAACTTTGAATCCTCGCGCATAAATATATAGCTTTGCTGTGTGATTCTTTTCAGAATTACCCTGGATTTGATCTAGCATAGCTGGTAACCCCTGAGCTCCTCCATCCCTCCCATCTCTAGCGGGCATGAGGAGTGTGTGCCTTGCCTGTGGCAGAGCAGATTTCGTACCAGTCAGCATCTTGAATGAGACCTTTATAAGAAAGCCTTTGTTTGGGGTGTCTGCTTGAGGTTCACTGCCCTTCCCAGCTGCCTCTCTGAAGGCAAGTATTTGCCTCAATGGGCATCTCCTTGCATTTCAGTGCAGGGCATCTTTGCAATGGTCCTTACTCGGTTTTGCTCCTCATTCATAATTCTCATTCTTGTCTTCCTCTTCATTGCAGTTTTATTTCTGGGTATGTCTCCTCTCTTCAAAGGAGCTCAAGCCAGGGATGCTGCAGTTGTATCAGACCTTACTATCCACGCCATTGGGGTTATTCCAGGGAGCAGCAGGAGCTATAGATTTTCAGGGTGCCAGATGCAGAGCTTGCCTCTGTGCCAGATCACAGCCCCAACTTTTCAGCTTTGAACTTGCAGAGCTTTCAGTCGTTGTTTCCAAGTCAGCCATAAATCTCTGGGGCTCCTTCCTCCCACAATGTGCTGCCAGGCAGTTGGCTATTGTCTGCAGAGTATTGCTTTTTCTCGCAGGCACCTCTTCCCTCTCTGTTTCTGCCTCATCCTGCAGCTTGAAAGGGCTGCGATAAATCTTGCAGAAAACAGCTGCTTCATTACTGTGCTCGATAATTTGAATTTGGATATGGCAGTGGGTTGGCTTTCACTTCACTGCTAGCAGCGTCATGTTTATGTAATCCAAGCTGCTCTGAGAAGCTCAAATCCCTCTGTGGGAACCCAGAAATTCCATGTGGCGAGGCCTCAGCATCCCTGTGTGCTGTGGAGGCAGCAGGTACCAGCCCTGCTCCCACAGGAGGTGCCTTGTCTGTGCCTGTGTGGCTGCTGCTGATGCTGCCAAGGGAAGAATCCCTGTCTCCCTGCACAGATGTGTCCTGGGGTGATTTTATGCTCTGTATTTCCCTATCGTTTGCTTTGCCCAGGAATGGCTCCTGTAACCTTGAGCTGGAAGGGGGAAGTAGCCAGGGCAAGTACGGGCATGGTTTGTTTTTATCTCTTTGAGATAAAGCACAAGTTTTTTTGTGGGTTTTTTTTTTTTTTCTTTCACCAGTAGTCTACCCGGCTGTGAGTTAGGACGGAGGGTTTTTTTCTTCTTGCTGGGATTGCAGTTTTTTGGGGATTTTTTTCCCTTCTTTTTGGACTGTTTGGCTTGGTTTTTTCCCATCTGGAAAATCAGCCCATCTCTGGGGGAGACAGTTGGCAGGACCCTCGCCAGGAGCTGCTGGACCCCCCTGGCCCAGCTGGGCCGAACCCTCAGGAGGAGCTAAACCAGAGAAAGGAGACTCTCTAAAATCCCCCAGCTTTCTCCACAGCAGAGAAGGTTTATTATCTAACATTATTAATTTTCTTTCTTTGTGGCTGCGTGCACCTTGCTTGTTAAATAAACAGGTTTTTTCCGCTTTCCTCCAAGAAGATTCCTTTTGATCCTTGGTTTGGGGGGAGGAGCTGAAATTCTGCCTTTTAGCAGAGACACTGTTTGGGAGACTCCTCCCAAATCTGTCTCAAACCAGGACAAGGTGGCAGCTCCTGGAAATGCAGCAGGTTCTGCCTCCTTCCCTCTTGCCCAGTAGCTGTAGGTGGTGAGGAGCAGATGCTCTGGGCTGCCCTTCTGTGTGGGGAAGCTCTGGTTAGCTCTGTTCTCTGTCAGTGAAGTTCTGCAGGGTTATGCTTGGAGATGAAATGGCATTGCAGACCCAGAGAAGCTCATTGTCACTGCAGTGTAAGGAGATGAGTAAAACCACTGCACCAGGAGCTGGCAGTTATGGGGCTGTAAGGACAAGACCATCCTGTCCTCCAGCTCACAGTGAGGGTGGTGGGCTGTTGGATGGGATAGTATCATCCACCGCAGATGTTTGGTGCCCTGAGTACAGGGATGGTGTCTGACTGTCATCCCCACCTCATCATCTGAGCATTGAACCAACAGTGAGCCAGGCTGCTCTAATGCCTCCCAGGCTCCTGCATAATCCCTGTGCTTGTAAAACCAGACATTATTCCTTTTAGCTGGCACCCCTGTGGCCAGCAGTGGGGTTTTCCAGCTGACAGAATCAGTCTTGGCTTCAAATGGGCATTACAGTCCCCTGGTTTGAGACTGTTCTGAAGCCCTGCCCGTGCTGGGAGGAGCAGAGCTGGTACCAAAAGTTCTTTTGTCCAGTCTGCTTGCAAGGCTGCACTTTGAGATGCTCACAGACTGCACAGCTTGCTGCCCTGTCACAGGTTAGTGGCATTTACAGCATGGGCCAGTGACATGAGGGTGAGGTGTCTTCAGTCTTCTGCCAGTGGCAGTTCTGCCAGGCTGGTGCACCTTTTGTTGCTGGATAGTGGATGAGAAGCTTATTGATTACCATGGAGAGGGAATGCAGCCGGGAGTGGATGGGCAGTTCTGTGCTGCATGTCAGGCTGTCTTGTGATGTGTGAGGATAAAAACCTCTGAAAATTAAAATAGAAAAGGAAAAAGACCTCTTTTAGGGGCACTGTAAAGCTCTTCTGTAAGTGCCAAGTTTGTGCTTATTTCTCCCTCCTTCCTGACACTAGATGCTACTCTGGAATCTTTTTTTCTTTTTTTTTTTTTCCCCCTTTTTTTACATGTAATGTGCCTCCATTTTATCAATTAACTGCCTGTCTCCTGATTCCCATGGCAACACAACAGGCTGTTGCATTTCTGAGTCCTTTGGCAGTTGGAGTGCCTGGCATGTGTCTTGGGAGCAGTCAGACTACAAAAGGGTTCTGCAGGGAGTAGGAAATACATGGGCAACACTCACTGTGCACTGCTTCTCATGCTAAACTGCTCTCCTCTTCCTCTCCCTGCTCCCCTTTAGATACAAGTTTCCTTTCCCCTTTGTTTCAATTGCCTGGTGTTAAGAAAGGGAGCAACAGGAGTGTTGTGGGAGGTTGAAAGATGTGGAGGGAGTGAGGGGATGGATGGATTCAGTGGAAGTGGATGGGACTTAAACACAGCACAAGGCTGAGAATGTTGTCCTGAGAATGGAGATCCTGCAGAGATTTCTGCTGATGCTGCAGAGTGAGTGCTCTCTTCCCCACACTTCAGTATCCAGAGCTTTCTTGAGGAGGGGGTTTCTTGCACCTGTACTGTACAAAGCTTCTTTTCACTCCTTCCTACAGCAGTTTCCAAGAGCTGGAAGAGTCCTTGCCCTTTTTGCAGAAGCCCGTGTGCTTCCCGGGATTTTGGACACATGGCTTTCATTGACACGGTAACAAGAGCCATGTGAGCAGGCTGAAACTTCAGTTAAACCTTTAACCTCTCCAGCTCTTGGCTGGTAGGAATTTGGCTTCTGAAGTACTGGTTCCCTCTCAGTGTGGGCCCCTAAAACTGATGGGATGGGTTTGCAGAAAGAGCCATAAGCTCCAGGTTTGCCGCAGTGGTGGTTAATATAATAATAGGTTTTGTGAAGGCCAAAGAGAAAGCAGAGATTTGGAGTTGGATAAGATGTGCATTTAGTGGATACTCTGTGGGACTTTGATTTACAAGTTGTTGTTCAGCCCTGGAAGCTGTGAGCTACAGGAAGCCCATTTAATCCGAAAAGAATGAGCCAGCTAATGAGCACAATAGGGTTGGGAAGCTGGAAAGCCCGAGTGGAAGAGATCCTGCTCACTGCTTATTGTGTCTCCGAGCCTGGTCCCAGCGAGAGGAGGAAGGCAGGAGCTGCTGGCACAGTCCTGACTGGCAAGTGAGGTCTGTGTTGGACAGAGCAGCACAGGGAAATCCTCTTGGATCAAGCAGGAGGAGCTTTCCTCATTGCTGGCTTCCAGGTGAGCTGCTGAGTTAGATGCCTGGTTCTGACATTCAGAGAGTTCCTGTGGCTTCTTGATGGGCTTCAGCAGGTACTGGCAGGGTTGGAGTAGAAAATACCCAGTATGTTTTGTTTGGTGTATTTGTCTTGTGTATTTCTTCTCAATTTCATGCCTGAGATCTGTACCCTTGTTTTGCTGTTTCTTGGAATTGTTAGTTAGTGAGTTTTTTGGAACTTTTTGGAGTTTATCTGGGGAGTCTGACTAGAACAAGAAGACTTTTCTTCTTTAAAACAGCAAATTCAAGTGACACAGACACAGACCAACTCCTTAGGTGCCTGTAGGCTGGAAAAGCTCAGGAATCTTTCATGGCAATCCTCTGGAGTGGCTTTCCCTTCAGCTGTGAGAGGTACTTGCAGAGTGGTAATTCCAATGTCAAGTCACTCATTGCTACCATTTGTCTTCTGAAAGGCTGGTGACCAGGTACCTACCTGGGAGGATCAGTGCTTAGTCTCCCTGGACTACTCTGTATGGTGTCTGACCATCTAGGTAATGGGTCCATCAGATCCAAAGCAGAGAGAAATGAATTCAACTTGATCATGGTGACTCTTGGCTTCCCTGAAAACCTGCTGCACAAAAGCCCATTAGCTGCTCTGTGGTTATTATTTCATATGTGAATAATGAAAGCCATGTAAAACAGGAGTTTCTACACTGTGGCCACAGTAAAGAAGGTGAACCTTCAGGCAGTTCCTTACTTACATCCTGTACTTTTGAATAATTCACCTCATGCTCAAGAATAATGATGCCTCTACCTGCACTGCTTGGGAGCCTGGAATGAGATTGTTTCCCTGAGATGTTGTAATTACTGTAGTTCAGCATACCTGCCTATCAGACAGGCACCTAAAATGAAAAAGAGTGTGTAAAGTTCCACTAAAATTTTGGCTGTTGGGGGAAGACAATGTTGCACCAAGAATCCAATGATTTTGGGGTTATTTATTTTTTTTCTGGTCCAAGTCAGTTTTGAAGGTGTTTGCTCTTGCAGTGAAATAAGGTGAGTCTAAATGTGGTTTTAAATCCTGCTGCATTGTTTGTTCAGCCTTGGGCAGCCTTCCTGCCTTTATTTGCTTGAGCTTTGCTGCTGAAGGGTTTGCTTTGTCCCAGCCGTGTTGCAGAGGTGCTTGTGAGAGTTAATGTGACCCATATGGTGTTTTATTGAAGATAAAAGGTTGTGCTGTGCATGTTCCTTTTGGCTGATCTTCTCAAGAGTTGTTCCAGCTCCAGCCCAGTGAGCTGGCTGGAGATACTTGTGTTCATCAGAGGAGTTTGTACAATCACACCTTCACTGCTGCTTTCTTCCTGTTCAGATAAAGTTCAGACCAGGCAGAGATACTGCTGACTTCCAGGGGCCTCAAACTGGTGGCCATAAAAATTTGTCAAGTGTTGACTCTGGAATCTAATGAGAACCAAAGTGTCAAAATTGATCCCTCTTAACACGGATGATTTAGCAGAAACTAAGTTCTTCATGCTATTGCCCTGGTGCTCTTTTCTTTCCTCTTTGCTACACCTTTAGCAAAGCTGTGAAGTATCTTGCTTTGAGAGCTTTTATATTTTTCAGGCTTTCCAGGAATTGAGCCTGATCTGTCAGGCCCATTACTTGTGAGAGAGCTGTGGAAGTGTTGCGGACTGAGCCACAGTGATGGCTGAGACTGAACAAGTTTCACAGTTCGTTACACATAAGCACTCAAGTTTGGCTTGTCTCTGCAGCTGCTCAGGGTGTCCTCTGTCAGCCTTCCCTGGCAGCAAATAAAAGTTTCTTCCTGTGTGTGCTTTAGACTTTTCTGGTTTGTGGCACCCAGAAACTTCAGCTGAAAGTTTGCCTGAAGAGTCCAGGGAGCTTTCAGTGAGCACAGGATATGTGGGACCAAGTCTCCTACACGCATCCCCTGCACCAGCTGTGTGAGAGAACCACACTTGGGACCTCAGGGCTACTGAGAGCTGGGGGTGGTTGAAGGTCCATGGTCTGTGACTTGCTGGATCTTACTTCCTCAGTTTCTGTTGTGGTTTCTTTTGGGACTTTACTGAACCTCCCCCCTAACCTTCAGAGAGTTTTAATGAAGTTCACATGTCCTTGTCATTCGTTGCCCTGGGGCCCAGGCTGAAAGCCCAGAGTTTGTAACAGGAGAGTTTGACAATGGGGTCAGCAAGAATTGGGTCACTCCTGTCTCGTTTGCTTGGGTTGACTCTGCTCCCATTCAGGCATCTGTCACATATTTAAAGGTCCCAGTTTGTATTGTGGAGAGTTTGGCCAATCAAGGCTCTGCTGGAGAGTGTGAGCAGAACAGTGAATCCCAGCATCACCTGCAGTTTTCCTTTCCCAGGCAGCAGAGCACTGCTGGAAGGCTGATGCTGGAATAAGGGCACTCTTTATCACTGGTTATATTGAGTTCCTTGCACATCGTATGGCCCTGGAAGGCTGTGCATGAAGGTTTGTAGGTGCTTCCTGTTTAGAGAGATGCTGTTTATATTGAACATACCCCAAGTGTCTGCTTGCTGCTGCATTTGCTCCAGCAAAAGGCACAGCAGCAGCTGGGAAAACTGGGGAATTTGTGGAAGCAGCTGTGTGGTCCCGCAGGAGCTGTTAGTGCCCTTGGTGGGACATTCAATGAGGTTCTCATAGGGCCAAGTACTAAAACATCAGTGCCTCACACTTTTTAAAATTCATTTATATATATTTTTTCATTTTTTGTGGGGGGTAAAAGGATGACTTTGGCTTCTTTCTGCAAAGCAGCACTTCATTGGGCTCCTTTTGGTCCTTAAGCACTTACCACTACTCCTGTGCTTTTGAGCTTATCCACACTAGTACAGGTCCTCTGGGTTATTGTTAAAGGGAATGAAGAGATGGGTCATTTCTTCATGTTCTGTGAGACCTGCAGAAACTGGGCAGCCGATGGAGGCTCTGTGCAGACTGCTTTTCCTGCTGAGGAAGGTGTGTAAATAATGGGGTCATTCAGGTTTAATCTTCACAGGGTGTAAACCTGCAATCTAAGTTGTCCCAGATGTTTCCTTTCTGTAAATGCCTTTTCGTGGTGTTTTGGCTTCCTTCTAGGATTTCTCCTTATACCAAAACCTCTTTTTCCTTGATTCACAGGCTCACCTTCACACAAGCAGGGTACCACGTCCACCACCAGCGCCGAGAAGTCAGGTTCAAAGGTTGCCGAGGTGGGCGATGATTTCCTGGGAGACTTTGTGGTGGGTGAACGCGTCTGGGTTAATGGAGTGAAGCCGGGCGTGATCCAGTACCTTGGGGAGACGCAGTTTGCTCCAGGCCAGTGGGCAGGGGTTGTTCTGGATGACCCTGTGGGTAAGAACGATGGCTCTGTCGGAGGAGTGCGGTACTTCGAGTGCCAGCCGCTGCAGGGGATTTTTACGCGACCGTCCAAGCTGACGCGGCAGCCGGTGGCTGAGGGCTCAGGGAGCGACGCCCCCTCTGTGGACTCCCTTACGGCTCAGAACTTGTCACTGCACTCGGGGACAGCCACGCCGCCTCTGTCCACTCGCGTGATCCCGCTGCGGGAGAGCGTCCTGAACAGCGCCATGAAGACGGGCAACGAGTCCGGGTCGAACCTGTCGGACAGCGGGTCTGTGAAAAAAGGGGAGAAGGACTTACGGATCGGAGATCGCGTGCTGGTGAGTTGATTGTGGGGTCCCCTGGAAGGGCAAAGGACAAGGATTTGTCTCCCTGCCGAGTGTTCCTGGTCAGGTTCAGGACGGGACAAAAGGAGGACAGGGTTGGTGGTGAGGTGTGGGATGAAGCGTGATCTTGGGAGATGCCTGGGTCAAGTAGGCATCAAACTTCTACACTGTTATTTGGGATGCTGTGTCTTCTGGACGCTGGTGCAAGAGAATGTATTCCAAAGTACTTCTTGTATGGGACAAGTCCTGAACTGTAGAAAGATGTCAGAGAGAGAACAGCTGAAACATGAGGGAAATAGAAGCAAAGTCATTTATTATGTTCTAATCCAGTGATACACCATCGTAGAGGGTATTATTTGGGCTTTCAAGGAATTTGCAGCAGTGTCTTGTTGCACGTGGCTGTACAAACTCGGAAAGGACTTGTAAGAATCTCTCCTGCTGGTCACTCCTTCTGGTGGTTCAGTTTTCTTATGTCAGATACGACACAAACTCCTTTCCTGTACAGAAAGGAACTTCAAGTAATTTTTAGAAGATGGCAGGATTTTGTTAGAGATCACTGTTGTGATGGGTGAGTCTTCCACATCTGATTTCTGTTATTTTCATTATTGAAATATGATATTGAATAGAAATATTGAATAGACTCTCCACACCTCAGTGGGGCCCATACAGAGTGAATTTTGTCATAGGCACAGAATGCAACCCTGGGCTTCTGTTGAGTTGTGTTTTGGGGATGGTTTGGGGTTTTTATTTGTTTTTAATGAAGGTGCGTCCTTAAAAGCCTGCCCTCCCTGCCTGCTAATTTATCCACCTCAGATGTTATTAGATAAAGTTTGTGCTATGACACGTTAGTGTAATAAAAAGCTCCTAAAGAGTGAGCCTGGAATGAGCTTAGTTTCTCACTGGTTCTAGCAGGAATGCTCAGGTTACAGAAACATCAGGAATTGTTTGCACACAGTCATAGAGATCCAGGAAAAGAACAGATAATAACAAGAAGAAATAATTTGCTGTTATGGTTCATTCACATGTGCTTGGCTCGGCAGCTGGCTTTTATTTTACTAATGGGAGATGTCAGTTAATCGTGTTTGGTGTTGGAATACATAAACAATAATTCTGAAGCAACCTGAGTTGTCTCAAATTCCCTGAGCAAATCTTTGCTCATCCTCTGTGGATTGGTACAGTTTTAGTTGTCTTTATTACTCTTAGTATTTCCTTTTCTGAAAGACTGTTTTTTTATCTGAGAGTGGCTTTTAGGTGTATGGGATCCACTAAAGGCTTTTCAAATGAGGGAGGATGTGTTTCCAGTGATTGCTCGTACTGGAGCACAAGGTTGCAGGGGACCCTTCTAGGCTGGCCAGATGGACACCTGGCTCTCTGCAGTTTGGCCATTTCCTGATGGTGCCTTTCTTTAACTTCATTAAACTCCATTATAGCTTGAAGACATTTTTGCTTTTCAGTTACTTTGTTCCAAGACTCTTTCTGACTCTCCAGAAGCTGCAGAAAGTGACTTTTAGCTTTCCATTAGAAGAGTTAGATAATATTTGCCTTTGGCACTCTAACTCTGACTTTTTCCCAGAGTTGTAAAAATTGCATTAAACAGATGAAAAATCCACTCTAATATTGTAGAACTCATCTCTTGAAGTCTGGCAAATAAATGTGGGACAATTAACCTTTGCTTTAGTGACAGCAGAGCTTCCCAAAGTGGGATAATTGCTGGAGCTCTGTTAATGTGAGGCTGGCTTGTTGCCTTTCTGCAGGGAAAGAAAGGATGGGAACAAAACAGTGGAGGATTTTCTGCCTGGAAGGAATTTCTGCTGGCTTTTTTGCCTAAGAAAATGTATTTTGCATTCTTTGTGGAGAGGCTTTCTTAGCAGCTGACCTCATTCCCTCTTAGATGCCACTGCTTGCTGAAGAAGTGGGGAAGGAGATGATTTTATTATATGTCAGCCTAAATAAAAAATAATGTAAACTAAAAAAATGCCTCTTAGAATAGGTATTCTGCCCTTCAGCCGTGCTTGTGTCTCCTAAGTGGGACTGTGCACTTCAGCATTGAAATGGAATAATAAATAAGACTGTTTAAGGGCCAGGTTATATCCCAGTGGCTGGGTCGGTTGCTGACGGGTATTGCCCCAGATAGCTTTTGGATGGATTCCAGGTTTGTGATTTTGCTGGGACTTGCAGGTGTTCAGAGCCAGTGCAAAGGCTGAAACTGCAGCTCTTGCAGGGAGAGTTGATAAAGCAGCACCTCAGCTGATGTTAGGCAGGACTGTGTGGAGCCTGCCTGGGCTGCTGGAAATGGATCCTGGGCTTTCCCCTGAGCATGTGATTTTAATATCTTGTCTGCTGCAAACTGTTTTTGCCTGCAGTGTGTTGCAGCCTCTGGCTCCTGGCAAATGACAGAAAGCATTCATGAATAAATTTATTCATGGATGGAGTTCTTTCTTCAGCATCCCCCCTGTGTGTCCCTGCCACGGCCCTGCTCAGCCAGCCTGGAGCTGCAGAAAGCATTGATCCACCTGAGTGAGAAATAATTCCCTGAGAAGCTCCCTGGGCAGGAGAATTGCAGCCTAAGCCCTTCCTTGGGCAGAGACAGCTCACTGCACTGCTGCCACCAGGTCCCTGAGCTATTTCAGTGCCTGAGACTGAAGCCTCACTGCTGGAAAGGCAGGCAAGGTGTCACGAAGGAAGGATTCCTGCTCTTTATTTTCCTTGTTAACCATTGGAGCTCTCCCAGTCTGTGGGGTCCCAGAGTTGCAGCAGTGCTCCTGTGTGGCCTTTTTCAGACAAACAATCACCAGGCGTATTTCTCTATTGCTAACCAGGCAGAAAAGATGGAAGGATCCCATTCTGTAGTTCTGTCAAGGCAGGATTCCTAGTGTTCCATTGCCTGCTTACAGCTCCATTCATGAGTCCAGCAATTGCTGTGTCATGGCTAGAGAGTGCAGCAGAATGGCAGAGTGTGGGAATGATGGATCTCTGTCCCTATGGAATTTTGCAACAGGTAGTGGGAAGCGCAGTGTTCCAGCTGTTTGCAGGATTCAAGAGACAAGGAAACATCTAGGACTCCTAGTCAGAGCTCTTTCATCACTATTTAAGGTTGTTGTTGGAACGGGGCTTTTTATAGGAGTGTGTAGTGTCAGGATAAGGGGGAATAGCTTCAAACTGATGGAGTAGGGTTAGATTTGATATTAGGAAAATATTCTTCCCTGTGAGTGTGGGGAGGCCCTGGCACAGGTTGCCCAGAGAAGCTGTGGCTGCCCCATTCCTGGAAGTGTTCAGGGCAAGATTGAATGGGGCTTGGGGCAGCCTGGGATAGTGGAAGGTGTCCCTGTCCATGGCAGGGGATGGAACAAGATGAACTTTAAGGTCCCTTCTAACCTAAACCACCCTATTTCTGTGATTACCTGGGACTGCAGTGCAACAAAGAGGGAAATAAACAGCCCTAAGCAACTGCCCTGCCCTGCAGCCACATTAACCCTTCGAGGCTCTTGGTGCATACCCTCCTGATCATTCATTTGGGCTGAGACACTGCCTGGCCCTTGTTCACTGGGTGCAGTATCTGCCATTAAATAGGAGTTGTAAGTGGCCTGTGGTGGAGCAAACTGTTACTGATGTGGGCAGACTCGGTATTGGAGACAGCCCCAGGAGGGGATGCTGTAATTCCAGGCTTTCCTCTTACACCACCTCCCTAGGATATTATTTCCTCACTGGTGCCTGACAGAAATGTCTTGCATCAGCAGTGCTGTCAGACTCATCGCTGTGCAATGCTGACTTGTGCTGTGGGAATGGGCAGACACAAAGCTAAGTGGCTGGATGAAAAGAAACTAAAAATTCCTGTAATTTCACATGCAGAGGGCTGGCCCGTAATTCCTGGCTGTCTGTTTCTCCCCTCACCCCAAAAGCCAGTTCTGGCATTCTCAGATGACATGGTATTTATCTGATCAGATAAAACTGCTGGTGGTCAGGTACCACATGGAGGTAAATTGTATTTACAGATAAACCTGACCACACGCCAGATCTCCACCTTTCAGCAGCTGCTGACCACTGGCTGTGGCTATAGCTGGGACACGGCCCCAGTACGGGATGGCCACATCTCCCACATTTACCCTCTTGTGCTTACAGTCATTGTTTCAGGTGATCTGTAGGAGCTGGACCCACAGCCTGTACCTTTGCCAAAAGCACCCCCTGTAAATCCAGTTTTGTTGTACAGTGATTTTCAATGCTTGGAAGAGCCAAACTGTGTGTGATGGGAAAACACAGCTCCTGCCCCTGTCAACTTGGGTGGAAATGGGATCCTTTACTGGGTGGATGAGTATGGGGAGGGGGAAATACACCCAGCCATTTAACCCCAAGGGAAAGGATGATTGCTGCAGTTTACAGGCTGGACAGAGCCTGCAGGTACAGCTCAAACCAGAACAAACCACACTTGTCCAGTGAAGGTGATTCCCAAGTTTGTGTTGGCATCATCCAGTGACAGTGTGGAATAAGCTGATGTGTTGTACACGAAAAGTAGTTGAAGGTTCTGAAAGTGTAAAGCAAGTGCCCTGTGTGTGCTCTTTTCTACCACCCCCTTCCTTACTCTTCCCACAGGTGAGCAGCAGGAGAGTCCCATGGCTCTGCTGGGACCCAGCACAGGACACAGGAGCCCTGGCAGAGAAGGCTTGTCCATGTGCTAGGCACTTCATGTTCCCACCTCCACCCTCTGGTCAGCAGCCCTGTCTTGTGAAAATGCTTTGAAAATAAATTAAATGGGTAAATTAGAACATTAAACAGAAAAGCACAGTGTTACCTCTGGGTTTCTGCATGGGAACACACTCCAGCAGGTGCTTCAGCCATTGCTGACTCCGAACATGTGTGACGCAGTTGGGGATGGTCCCTGTTGGCCTGAAAGGCACGGAGAATTTTATTTTTCTTTTATTCCTGAGCAGTTTTGGAGTGTATTGCAAGCAGAGCAGTGCCCACAGGCCATGAGGTGAGGGCAGCTCCCAAGAGGTTCTTGCTTAGAGCAAGAAACTGCTGTGGGATGAGCAGGGCTGTGAGGAGCAAAAAGCAAACACAGGCTGGAGGGGGTCTTACTCACAGCAGCCAGACTGAGATCTGGCCTGCTGCTAATTTAGTTAATAGTTTAAATGATATATAGCAGCCTTGATGAAGACAGTGTCTGGTAGCATTAGCATCATTGTCTTTTCAGCCCTGGGATGCTGGTTTGGATCCCATTTTGTCATTTTGATGGGAAAAGCACAATAAAAGGTGATGTTAATGATACTACAATTAGCAGGGAAGGCTTATGGATGTCCTTCCATGACTGCACATTGCTGCTCTGACTCACCAGTAAACACCTGCTAAATATCCTTGGCTTCATTTTGTTGTGAAGGTCAAGCCCTGGACTGCCCCTTGAAATTACTGGAGATGTTTCATTGGGGAAAGGACCAGTCAGGAAGGTAGTTTTTGATTAAAGGCATGGAAAAGGGGGCAGAGACCTTCAGTCTGGAGCTGAATGTTCCAGGAGCTCCAAGGTGTGTGGTTCAGCTGAAGAGGAAGGGCTACTACGAGCTTGTTTTAACTCAGCCTTAAGTGTTTTTACCTGAAGTGGAGAAACTTGGAATGTTGACACTGGTCAAAATAATCTCCAAAGCAAAAAATCTAGTGTCATTGTATCAATATTGTTTCCAATTTTTGGAACTTCCAGAAAGAGCTCTTTTTAGCTGCTTTATGCTTGATTTTTGTTGGTTTCTTTTTCCCAAAACAACTCTAAAAGCAATAACACTTTATATTTGGTAAAATCACATTCTCTTGGGCATGAATAATCCCAGCAGTAGTTTTGGTAAGGTAACTATTAAGGGCTTCTCAGAAAAGCTTTGGGAGTTTTGTTCATTTTTGAGTGAAACTTGTCATCTCTAAAAGATGTGACATGTCTGAACTGAGGTTGGTGGCAGCCTTGTTAATTCTGTGCTGTCTCAGGCTTTAGCAAAGAGAGGGCTTGCCCTCTGCAGCTTGTCCTTGCTTCACTCTGGACACTGGGCATGCTGAAAATGTGCCTGTGACTGACCAATGGGCCAGGCTGAGAAATGCAGACGAGTTCCCTGTAGAGAAACTCATGACTGGCAGTGGCACTGACACCAGCATCAGGCTGGGATGTTCTGTGTTGAAATCCTCTGCTCTCCATGCCGTAGGAGGCATCCCTGCTCAGCTGCTGTTCACACCTGGGTTATAGGCAGAGGTATCGAAGCCAGGCATGGGCAGAAGGGATGGCCGTGAGCTCCCATGAGTTATCCCATGAGTTTTAACTTCCTTGGCTGCCTTGTCTCTTCTCCCAAGGTGTTACCTCTGATTTATTGAAGGATCTGATAGAATCAAACATTCAGTTCTGATGGGACCGTTTTATACACAGGCACAAAGCCTGCTGTCTGGCTTCTTCAAAGCGTTATTTATTTTAGCAGCATTAGCTGAATAAATCTGCATGTCTGAGTCGGGTGAATTTTCTGGACTCTGCAGCCATCAGAGTTTTTGCGTGCCTGCCAAAAGATGGGGAGCTCAAAAAGAGGCTCAAGCAGTGGCATGTAAGTGTGACAGTGTGATTTTGGCTTCTCACTGCTCTGCCTGTTGGGCTGTGGGGAGCCCAGGCTCTTGGAGAGCAGATGTGTCCGTCCTGGCTTGGGGGAGGATGTGATGCTGTATGGCGGGGGGCATTTGTTGTAGTTTTAATAGTGGGGAGGGGACCATAAAGATGATTCATGTGAGAAGCTTTTAGAGTTATTCATTATTACTAGCAGAGCCAATCTCTGATGGCTCTGAAGATGATAGATACGTTACTGGCTAAGTCTGAGTTAATTAGAAAAGTGAGTTACGTTTCTGTGATGATATATTTAAGGAAAAATTAAAATAAAGTGTACACGTAGCTGTTTTTAATTAAAGAAGGAGGAGGATGTGAGAATATGTAAGAGAAAATAATACAAAGACACTAAGGTTAATAGAGAAAGAAGTGCTCTAAGCACTAGAGTTGAGAGTTGAGTATGAGAAATTTAGACATTTACCTGTAGTCTGTAAATGAAGTGGGTGGATATCAAGAGTCGTAGCGACCGTAAATGCTAAGAGAAGTTTAAACCACTACAGTATTTTACAGAGAGGATGGCAGAATAATTCATGCTCAAACGTGAAAATAGAATGCACTGCCCTGGAAGGAGGGAATCATGTGGCTGCTCGGGGGAGTGTTGGGCCTGATCTGTGCTTGGAGTCTTTTCTGACACGGGGCATTTGAGTGGGAGCATGACTTGCACTCCTACTGCACAGTTTGAGTGTTTGATAATGTGTGTATCAGGTCAGCAGGGGTAGTTTTTCACTCTCTTGGTTGGAAACAGCTTTCTCAAATAAAATGGGGACATAACTGCATGGTCCTTTGTGTGTCTGGAGGAGTGGGACCCTGCAGCAGATGCCACAGTCACACTGATGGAAGGAGCTCATTGGTTTTTTAACGTTTACATGAGACTCTATCAGGGTCATATGGCTTGGTAAAGGAAATATCTGACTTGATATTTGCAATTAAAACTCAATCAAAATAAAATTGAGCGAGCACACCAGCAGTGGTAAGTTCGTATGAATGACATTAAGATTGATTATACTTATATCAAGTTCAACTTGCAGCTAAAGAAATGTATTAGAATGGCATTAAATCACTGCATTAATATTAAGAGGTTAAATTTGTATCAATTCAATCAAAAGAGGGACTGGCATTTAACTGTGAGTGGTAGGTGAAGAATTCACTGCAACTGTTCAAATCAGTGACTTGCCAAGTACCTAATACACAAATTGAATTGTCTTTTTACTCCTGGGCACAATGTAGGACTAGAAAGCTGTCTTGTGATCCTTTTCCTACTGGCAAATATTTTACTCTGTCCTGTAGCAAAGAGAACAACATCCCCAAAGATTTTTTTCCGTAACAAGCAGCACTTTGAATCCCTGGTGAGAGAAATTCCACATGACTAACTCAAGCTCTGTGTTGCAGCCTGCCAGGACTTGAGGTAGGACCCAGACTTCAGGGCTGTGCTGTTTAGTCCATAAAGGTGCAGTTATTTTTAGTCTGGGAAAACTCTATTTTCCTTTGCATAAGCAGTTTTTTAGGGATTTAGAATTGGTAAATGTAACATTCCTGCCCTGGAATACACAAACCCAGAGATTTCTGCCTTCGGCTCTCACTGTTTTCTGTAGAAAATAATACTCTGTTGATACCTTTTTATGTTCAATTTAATATTAAGAAAATTAGAAACTGCAAGTCATTCAGGATGAAGATGCAAAATCAATTTTAAACTTATTTTTAAGCTTTCTTCCTTGAACTTGGGTATTAGCAGAGACAGGCTAAAAAAGGCTTAGATCATATGCTGATTTACTTGAAGCATGAACCTTTAGAACCACCCTCCTTCTTTTCTATCTTCCTTTTCTCAGCCCAGGTGTCTTAAGTGGGAGTGTTTAGTGCAGAGGCAGCTGCTGCTCAGTGCCACAAGCGGTAATCAAAACACAGCTCCAAAGGTTCCTGACTTTTGCCCTCCTTGAGTCTCCTCAGTAAGCTGGAAACCTTAAGAACTCTAAGTGTAAATTCAGGAGAAAAAGGTGTGATTTATTCTTATTTCTCCATGGAGGGGGAAGGTACCTGTGCTGGAAGACGCTTTTCAGTGAGCTGGGCCCCATTCCCATGGAGTTTGCCAGCACTGGGAATTGCTGTAGGAAGTGTACATAAAAGTGGAGGCTTTTTTTGTACAAAACACCTCTATTTTGAGCAGTTTCTACATCCTTAGCAAACCCTGCCTGGGAGCAAGCTGAGGAGCAATGTATGCTTTCCTGGCTCAGGTGTCCCCTTGCTGTTTTGTCCCAGAATTGCCTAGAACTGATGGCTGAAAGAGCACGAGGCTGAAAACCTGTCAGTGCAGGTCATGGTTCTTCAGGCAAGGCAGGTGTGAACTGTGCCTGCAGGGCTTAAACTCCTTTGTGGCCTCACAAGTAACTTGGTGCAGTTAGTTGACACCTTGAAATATGTTTTCATCATATGTGCTCTGACATCTTCCTGGCAGGCAGTCCCAAAAGTGGGAGTTCATCGATTCACTTGCAGTTATTGGAAGGACAACTTCAGTGCTGGGAGAGCTTGGTGTGAGAACTGTCTGCTGATTTCATTAGGTCTGAAACAGAAAATACCAATGTCTTGTCCCCTCTCTAAATACCTGTCCCAGCTTCACTCCCCTTGTGTCAGTGCCAGTGCTGCCATCTCTAACCCTCAGCATCTTTTCTCTGGCAGGTTGGTGGGACAAAGACGGGAGTCGTGCGCTACGTGGGAGAGACGGATTTTGCCAAAGGAGAGTGGTGTGGAGTGGAGCTGGATGAGCCCCTGGGGAAGAACGATGGGGCGGTTGCTGGTACAAGGTACTGTGTGCTCTGAACCCCAACCCGGGTCCTACACGCCTGGGCTGGCTGGGGGCCAAATGCCATCAGAGCTGGGAGGAGAGTTAGGGCTGTGTTTAGTTGGACTTCGTGGGCTGGGAGGAAGAGTCTAATTTTGAGTCTTTTAGGCTTTCGGATAGCCTTGCAGGGATATCAATACAAACCTCATCACTGGGGCATTTTAAAGCAGGATCAGATAACTTCTGTGAGGGAGGAACCTGAATAACTTCATGAAACAGGAGAAAATAGGGAGAGAAGATAACTTAGAGTGGGATTTAATTTTTGCTAGAAATTGATTCTGTTGATTGTATTAGCCCTCCTTTCTACCACACATTCCCTTCATAAACTTCCTTCTTGTGCTGTAAGTCACCCTGTCAGAACTACAGAAGACAAAGATTTTACTTTATTTTCTCCTCAGCGTAATGCTTTATTCTGTTCTTTCTGGGAACAAATTTCCAGAGATCTGAAAGAGCAATTGGTGCTTGTTTTCTGTCCCTTGTACTAATTCTATAGCGCGACAGGTGTCTGCTGATGGATCTTACAACCTCTGACTCCACAGGCACCTCCATTCTTTTCTTTTCCAAGAAAGCCCTTGTTAGTACCTATAAAACCAGGCAGGGACATTTCACAGGCTTGCTGGGAAGCTTTTTCTGTTCATGTGGAATTTAGTTAAGGCAATGACCCAGGCCTTGGTTCTGGAGCTTGGGGGTGGTTCAAATCTGAATTATACAGCAGCTCTTGGACCGTGCTTCAAATACAAGTGCAACTGATTCCTTGTCCTAAACAAGTTCCTTAAGTGGGAAATACTGTTGGTTTCTTGGAGCTTCTGAAGGCAATCTGGCTTTAGAGGTGAGATTTACCTTTCACAGAATTAACTAGGTTGGAAAAGACCTTTGAGATAATCAAGTCTAACCTGTAACTTTGAAATGGAGGAGCTGGGAGTTCCTGCCTTGTTAGATCTCAGGTTCTGTAATAAAAGTTTCTTATGTTGGGTCAGCCTTGTTTTGTCCAGCAGCCATTTGCTTTCATTTAAATCAAGAGAAAAGCTGCCTTGTTCAATGTCAGGGCAAGAAAGCACTAAATGATTGACAGCAGATGGCTGAGTTTCAGCCAGTTCTCAAAATAAAAGAACCAGGATGGTAGAGAATAAATCACGGAGTGAATGCAAGTCCCTGCTTTCTTTATCATACAGTTCAGACTACCTGGAAGATTAATCTTCAGGGTGCTCAGAAATGATTTATTGTCTCTGTGCACATGGAAGGTGTGAAAGGCAGATGTGAGTGTCGTGCTTTGTCTGCCTCTCATCCTTGCACCTCTGTTGCTGTGCTTTGAAAATCCACCTTTTGGAAATCATCAGTCTTCTGAAACTGCTGCATCTTGGCTGAGGCTGTTCTGGTGTGTGCCCTGTCTGCAAAGGCTTCTCCTTTGTTTCACACTGTTTAGAGCAAGGCTGCAGCACCGTCCGTGTCTGTCCTTTGGAGCCTTCATCCAGCCTTTTGATTTTCTTGTAGCACGTGCCCTTTTCAACAGCAGTGCTTTGGAGAAGCTGACTTAGTAAAACCAACTCCCTTGGTGCATGTGGGCACCCCTCAGTCAGTCTTCCCTGTTTGCTGTGACAGCATGGAGTTTCTGAGGCTGCCCTGATCTTGTCCTGCCAGGATCAGCCTGGGCCGAGGCTGTCCAGGACCCTGGAGTCTGTGCTTTGGTGGTGGTTGCCATCTAGTGAGCATCCCTGGCCTGGTCAGCGAGCCCAGCACTGCCTGCTGCAGCTGCAGGAGAGTGGAGCCAAAACTGGAGCTCAAGGCACAGGAGGCTGGTGGAAGCAGCAGAGGCAGCATGGAGCAAAGGACACTGTCACCACCTCAGCATGGAGCAAAGGACACTGTCACCGCCTTTGCTGTCAAGGGAAACTCCAGTTGAGCTGGTGATGAATTGGCTGGAGTTTGTGGTGGGTCACTGTTTTTCCTGCAGGTTCAGGTGTGGGTGTGCACCAAGGCAAGGCTGAAGGGTTGGGCTTTCCCAGCAGCGGTGGCTCTTCCATGGAGGCTGCCTGCAGGCTGTGGAGCCGTAGCAGTGGCCCGGGGGAACCGTGTGTCACTGTGGGGAGCCCCTCTGTGCATCAGATGGTGCTGATTTGCACTGAGGTTTGCTACTTCTGCCTTCCTGTGTGCACAGAGGTGCTGGTGTGGTTTGGTTTGGTGTCAAGTCCACAAAGCCAAGCAAATTCCATGTACTCATCTCTGGTAATTTAAATGTTACCTGCTTATTTTACTCTTCTCCCTTCCTGTCTCTGCTCCAGTGGGGAGTCCTTCCTCACTAAACTGCCCAGACCTTTTACTTTTGCACAGTTTGTGACATGTGAGCCTTGGACATGGAAGATTTTTCATCTATTTCAACATCTCCTGTGCTGTTTCCCACCTGCAGTTTGCATTGCCATCACACCACCCTTTTTCTTCCCTGTTTCCTCTCTGTAATGTGAGTACGGAGCTCCTCTTCACTTGGTGAGAGCAGCTCTTGGTTTGCAAGTAGATTTTTTTGCTGCCAAGTGTTTTGGACCCAATTCCTGCTTCTGAACTATTAATTGCAACCACTTTCAATCTGGGCTGAAAGAAAATGGACAGACAGAGTGATGCAAGTTTGGGCTCGCTAAGAGCTGTCAGAGGCTTTTAAGGGAATTAACATTTGGGATTGTTGTGCAGCCACGAGTACCAGTCTGTGCTTACACCAGGCAGAGCTGTGGAAGGGGCTGTTGGCCTGCCTGTGCCTGCTGGAATTTGGGGAAATGATGCTGAGCAGGGCTTTGGCAGGTTTGCAAGAGATCAGCCTGTGGTATGGCTGGTTTTTCAAACCCGGGGCCTGTGTTGACAACAAGCTGAGGAGGCTGAGAGATGAGGGGCTGTTTAAAGTTTGTTACAGAAAAAAAGTGGGTTTGAGCAGATGTTTGAAAATTAGTTTTATTCTCATCTGGCTGGAAATCAGACTGTTCCCTGGCCTCCCAAGCACACAGGGGTCTGCCTGTTACACAGCTGTATGGCTGCCAGCACCTAAAAATAAAAGAGAATTGGGGAAACAGCTGCTCACATCTGTACAGAAAGCTTGTGCTAGTAAAACTGGATTTGTGTAACTTAGTCATTAAAACCTCTTTTTTTATGTTAACATAGGACAGATTGTTTTATGACCCAGTATTTAGTCCTATTCTTGCTGTGAAGCCTGTGAGAAAGCTCTTACAGGAGCTTTTTGTGTTGGCTGCTCCCCTGAAACAAGGGGATGCAATGCTGGAGGTGATCTGGTTTTTCTTGCTGCAGAGCAGCTGACCAGCAGCAAATGAACCCTGGTTTATGGTTCTGGTCAGCCATGGCCCTGAAGGAGTTTTCAGGGTTTGACACTGAGTTTTGGTTCATTTTTGTTCTGGAAGAGGGCTCTGAAGAGACACAATTGTTGGGCTCACTGCAATTGTGGAATAGAGCTTGTACTGTCATTATCTGATCCCTTTTCTGTGCTTGCATCTTTCCGAGTTTGTTTGCACAGGAAACAGTTTCTCTGCCACCCTAAGGAGGTGGCACATGCTGGAGTTTGCTGTAATGGTATTTTTAGCTTCAAAGGTTTGAGCTGCTATTTTCTCCTGTTTTGGTAGAAAAGATTTTTACCCTGTGGAATATTTATATGTGTGAGTCAGATCTTTTTATTTGACACAGAGTCTCAGGGTGGGTCAGGTTGGAAGGGACCACAGTGGGTCATCTGGTCCAACTTTTCTGCTCCGGAAGGGTTATCCCAGAACACATGGCACAGAGTGTGTCCAGAAGGTTCTGGAATATCCCCAGTGAGGGAGACTCCACACCTTCTCTGGGCAGCCTGTTCAGTGCTTGGTCACTTGACAGGGAAGTTGTTCTTCTTCATATATAGGTGGAACTTCCTGCCCGTGGCCTCTTGTCTCACTGCTGAGTCCCACGGGGCAGAGCCTTGTCCATCTTCTGACATCTCCCTGCAGACACACTTTACTGCATCACTGTCTCCAAAGCAGGGTAAAGAGCACACACAAGTGTTGGGAAGGTTGGTTTGTTGGAAAGGTTGGTTGGTGCTCTGACATCTCCCTGCAGACACACTTTACTGCATCACTGTCTCCAAAGCAGGGTAAAGAGCACACACAAGTGTTGGGAAGGTTGGTTTGTTGGAAAGGTTGGTTGGTGCTCTGACATCTCCCTGCAGACACACTTTACTGCATCACTGTCTCCAAAGCAGGGTAAAGAGCACACACAGGTTTTGGGAAGGTTGGCTTGTTGGAAAGGTTGGTTGGTAAGGAAGGAGTGCCTGTGTTCTGGCTGTGTTTTTCCTGGGATAGGTGCTCTCCAGGCTACCAGATGTGTCTTTCCTGGCATCTTATCAAAGTGCACAGCAACCAGTGCCTGGCAATTACCTCAGGTCTCCCTGCTAAAGCACCACAAATGCAAGCATGGAGATTGCCAGTACTACAAGTAGGAAAGGAAAATAATCCAACTACTTGTATACAGGGAACAATGTCACAGCAAAGCACCCAGAGATGAGCTGTGGGCTGGGGTTTTGTGCTGCTTGGCAGTGCCATTCTGCAAGGCTTGGGTGAGATGGATGCTCTGCCACTTCTCACTCGGTGCATCTCCTGTATTCCAGGTATTTTCAGTGCCCACCCAAGTTTGGCCTCTTTGCTCCCATCCACAAGGTGATCCGGATTGGGTTCCCATCAACCAGCCCCGCCAAGGCCAAGAAGAGCAAGAGGATGGCCATGGGAGTGTCAGCCCTGACCCACAGCCCCAGCAGCTCCTCCATCAGCTCTGTCAGCTCAGTGGCCTCCTCAGTCGGGGGCAGGCCCAGCCGCAGTGGGCTGGTAAGTGGCTTCTGCGTGGTCTCTGCAGCCTCAATCCACCTCTGACATCCACAGAGCAGGAGGGTTGGTGTTTTCTTTCAGTGCAGCTGCTCCTTCACCATTGATGTGGTGAGGGGAATGGAGTGTGGGATGGTGTTACCCACTTCACAAACAGTCTCCCTCCATGGACAGGGGGGCTGTAATGGATACTGAGCAACTGTGTGACCATTGAAGAGCTGGATGTGCAGTGGGATGAATCTCAGTTCTGCTGTCCAGAGCAGGTCTATAAGGGATCCCTGCAGAAAAAGGGCACTGTTTCCAGTCTGACATGGTCATGCTGCTGCACTGCTCAGCTGTGCAAAGCTCCTGCTGTGGCTGTCTTACTGGGGAGGGTGACAATGTCCTGGGTCACATGCCTGATGTTTTGGCAGGTGCTCAAGCAGGCAGAAAGCAGAGCAGGCAGTGATATTATTAAAAGCTCTGGCTCTGTTGTGGTGTTGCTGCAGAACACCTGCAGCCCTCTTGGCTGGGGATGAGGATGCAGTGTCATTCTTGGGAGTGGATCGAATAACCCCATGCTGGCCTTCACTTGAGATCAGTCTGCCCAGCTGACCTCACCTTTTGGGATTTCATCACTGCAGGTCATCAATAAAATATCTTTAAGAAGGCAGAATACAATGCATGGTGATTTTTCCTGCCCTAGTTCCCACCCCATGTTCTGTCTTTTGGGAAATGCTCCTTTCATTGCAGTGCAGAAGAGCAGGTGAGCTTGTGAGCATTGTCCAGATGTTTCCCAGACTTAACCTCCCCTGTAGGGCCCAGAGCTGGAACTGCAGCTCTGTTCAGCTGAATAAATGACCATTAGGTGAGCAGCATTCCACATTTAACAGGGGACTTCAGCTGTTCTAGACTGGTAAGGACACAGCTTTACCCCACTTGTTTTTAACTCTTTTCCCAGCTGACAGAGACCTCTTCTCGATATGCCCGGAAGATCTCTGGCACCACAGCTCTTCAGGAGGCACTGAAGGAGAAGCAGCAGCACATTGAGCAGCTGCTGGCAGAGCGTGACTTGGAGCGGGCAGAGGTTGCCAAAGCCACCAGCCACATCTGTGAGGTGGAGAAGGAGATTGCTATCATGAAGGCCCAGCATGAGCAGGTAGGAGGTGATAGGGCTTTTTATCACGAGTTCTCAAATATCTGAGTATTTGATATCCCCTGAAAGTGTCAAATCATAATGTTATCCCCGTGTGTGAAACTCGGGCTCTGAATTTCTGCCTTTTATGTGGTGAGTTGAGCTGAGGCTCTTTCTCCACTCTCCCAATGTCACGTGTGCTGTCTCTGCCCTGAGCCAGGAGCGGGAAAATGACTGTGCCAGACGAGAGGCAGTAGATAGTTTGTGTTTGGTGGATCAATACATTTCAATGCTGAAATGCAAGTGGAAGGCAAATCTGTTCCCCTCAGCCACTGAATCTGGCTGTGCCTGACTACAGTGCAGTCGTTTTGTGGTGCTGAGAGCATCAGCTCAGCTCCTGTGCCGCTGTGTTCCCACCAGAGAGGATGTTTTTATCAGATTAATAAACTCAGGAAATCTGGAAGGAAAACAGGCGGACCATATTAGGCTGGTGTTTGTTTGGGTTTTGCACAAGCATTTGTACAGAGGATATTTTATGTATTCAAATGCTTAAAGGGAGTTGTGTTGGTGCTGTTTGTCAGTGTGTGGTTCTTCAACAGCTGCTGTTATCCTAAATTCCTTACTCATGCTAATAAACCTGAGCCAGCTACTGGGAACAGGGATGGCACTGTGTGTTTGTGTTGTGGGTCACACCTGCCTGTCAGAAATGCAGGAGAAATTGGGAAATCAGCTGCAAGCTGACATTCTTCTTGTGTGTCATGTTTTCCAGTTATTTTCAGTAACAAGTCTGAAATGTGTCTCTTGCTTCGTGACTGGGGCTGAATTGTACTGGTAACCTCTGACCAGATTTTCAGAACTTTTCAGGCTTCAAGTTCTTAACTGTAATCAGAGCTGGGTTCTCCAAAAGGTTCAGGTCAGAGAAGCACTGAAACATGGATCAAGCTTACAGCTGCTGGAGACGGAGCAGTTTTTGTTGCCTTGATCCCTACATCCTAAGCTCTTTGGAAAATGTGCTCTTTACCACAGCATCCTCTGAAACATGACCAAAACTTTCTGTTCCTTCCTTCTGACCCTTTCTTAAACAGCTTTGTGCTACTTCAGACATGGCTAACTTTTGTGTCTCGGACTCATTTTTTTGCTCCAGTATGTCACGGAGGCAGAAGGAAACCTGCAGCGAGCACGAGCCTTGGTGGATGGGATGCAGAAGGAGAAGATTGAGCTGTTGAACCAGCTGGAAGAGGAGAAGAGGTAAAGCAGGAGTGGATGGATATGAGGGAGGTGAAATCATGTGTGGACAGTGATAAAGCCTTCAGGTGGTTTTGGCTGAAGGATACAGTGTGCAATAAGGATTGGATCATAAACACGCAGGTGCGTGTTGGGCCATCACAGACCCTTCTGCACAGCCTGGGTTTGCCAAAGACCCCTTCTTCCCCTCCATTTCTGTGGGCTGATCTTGAGGACGTTCTTTGTCAGGAGGGGAAGTCAAACTGGAGTACAGCCTTGTGTGGTTCTCCATCTCCCCATATTCCAGAGGCGCCCATCCTTGCATTTATCTCTGTGCATAGACGTCCTCTCTGGGTAGGAGTGAAGATCTGCAGGTCATCCTTGGAGTCCAGTTGCTCCATGTATGTAATTAAACTCTTCAGTGGGAAGAGAAAAACATTTCTGTGTATTAAATGGCTGAAAACAGTGTTGATTTCAATTGACTGATGCCCCTCCTGAGGATGAAATGTTCTTTCATGCATAAGTCTCCCCATACTCCTGGTAGGCCGCTCACTTTCCCAGCTCCAGGAGGCCCTTTAACCCAAAACAGGTGAGTTTTTCCCTAAATATCAACAGATGGCTCCTTCCTAATTAGCAGAGGTTTAGACAAGGAAGCTTGTTTATGAAGTTAGGTATATACACTCACAGCTATTTTTATCTGTAATAGAATCAGGGTCCTTACATCTGGCTACCAGCTAAACATCCTCACCCTTTTTTTTTTCTTTTAAATCAGTAAAGAGAAAAAGAGGCTGAGTCCAGCAGAAAGTTGAATTATTATCTGCTGTTACTGGCTTCTCTCTTCCAAAAGAGAAGAGTTTCTTTGGCATGCCTGTGTTCATGCGTGTGGTTTTATGTGCATTTATGCATGACTGGCCTGTGCAGTCTGTGGGGAAGGCTCTTCTGCCAGGGGAGCTCACAGTTTCCTCATTGTGGAAACATTTAACATTGCCCACCCTCTGCCAAGGAGGCAGAGGATCCACTTCCCTTGGAATATTTTGTATGGACCCAGTGCATTTGGCACAGGAATTGCCCAGTGCTCAGCTGCAGGATAATAAGGTTTAAATAAACCAGTGAAACCTGGTTGTGGTTTGGTTGTTTTCAGGATTCTGGTGTTAGAGAACAGTAGCTGTGTGTCTGGGAGGATGTACCTTGCAGAAACGCCATGTTTGTGTGTGGAAAGCTGCTCATAACTGTCCTGCTCCATGGGTCTTGCTGCTCAGTTTCTGCTGAGCTGTTTGTACCCAAAGGTGCTCTGTATCCCTCTCCTCTCAGACTTTGATTCTACAGGTCATGACATGGTATTTTAATAGTGGGTGGGTGGTTTTAGAACACAAAAAGCTCATCAGTAGCTTTTAGGCAGCTTTTCCATTTGTTGGTAATCATCTCTCCATTGATGGTGTTGCAGTAATCTATAAGATTTGATTAATAGTGAAGAGGCTCATGTGCAATGGCTGCTTAGAGGGTGCTGAGCTGAGTGTTCCTGATTGCTCTTTGTGTCCCCTTCCTTCCCCAGGAAAGTGGAGGACCTGCAGTTCCGTGTGGAGGAAGAATCCATTACGAAAGGGGATCTAGAGGTAATTCCTTATGATTTTGCCAAACTGTGGGGTCCAAAGTTGCATGTGGGGCCTCACCTGAATGACATCTGCCACCTTTTGCTCCCCTCTAACAATACTTGATTGATGGCTTTGGACCTGCTGCCAACACCAGGGTGTAAACTGTGAGGATTGTTCTTTGGGGTGGTGCTCAGTGACTGTTCACACTTGGAGCTGCCTGCAGTTAATCTGTCACTCTGAGTTGCCAAGCCACATTAAAATCTGCATCTGGATGTGTTGGAACATATTTTTCCACTCTAGAAATGAATTGACTGTTCAATTCCTGTCCCTGTGGTGTTCTGCTCTTAGCAGCTAATGGGCACACGCAGTCTCCTGGTTGGAGGTTATTTAATTCCAGCCAGAATACTGTGTGTCCTGAGGTGTCCTCACGTGGAGTTCACTGCCCATGAGCCGGGGTTGGACACCAAGATTGACACCCTGTCACGGGGAAGGGCTGCTGCTCAGAGTGATGCTGTTGCAGTGAACATTGTGCAAACTGGAAGTGATGTTGGGAGCTTGCCCTTGAGTGGGAGGCTTTTCCAGGGGAAAAAAATGGAAAAGAAAATCTTTCTATGAAAGCAAGGCTCTGCTCTCCACATGTAAATCAAGCGAGTTTTCCTTCCCTTTAGTCAGAGTGCCAGGTTAGTGACAGAAATGCCAAGGGCCCTGCTCCTGTGCTTCCCTGTCACTCACAGCAATAAAAACCCAGGAAAATGGGAAAACTAGGAAATAGATATGTTGCTGTGGCTGTGATCCTGTTGGCATAAAGCTCTTCTCTTCATGCAGAAGCTGCAGGAGATGTTTGACAGGGTGTAAATTAGCAATGCACTGACAGCAGACCTTTGCTGAAACACAGCAAGTGCAGTTTCTGCCTGTTGTGTGGGTGCAGAATCAGATTTTTGTTCATCCCTGAGCTGACAGCTTTCCCCCAGTGCTTTAGAGAAGGGTGACTGATCCATCCATCCATCATTCCCTTTGAGAGCAGTGAATTGTCCCTTTGTAAGCTCCGAGTGTTCAAGCCTGGCTGTGTAAGGATGGCAATGGGACTGTGCTTGGCCAGATGGTATATTTGGATATATTTTTTTTAGAAAGCCACCATGTTTAGCAAGATGATAAGCTGCTGTGGCTAAGGGCTGCCATTCTCAGTTTGGGACTTGCAACCTTAGATTTAATTTTCCTTTGGGCTGGGAAGGAATTGTTCTGCAATGGGGATGTGGCCAAGCTTTCCACAGGCTGTGGTGGTCCTGTCCTGACTTCCATGTTTGTCTGTACAAAAGAACAAATAATTTAGGAAAGCTTGATTTCCTCTGATCCAGGAAACTGGCATTCTCTCCATGAGTCCAGCATCAGTGGCAGCACAGGCATTGGCAGAGGGCTTGGCTGTGGCCAGTTTTTACATCCTGTCTGCCTAATTTGCATGCTCAGGCTGAATGATTGACCCACTGGAGTTAATTTTCACCTTCCTGCTTTTTTGTGGAGACAGTTAAGATTTCCAGAAGCAAGTTAATTAACGTAGAGGAAAAAAAAAATCCCCAAAACCTCTTATTGAAAATCAGGAGGAGAAGTGCTCCTTCATGTTGCAGCATGTTTCCTGGGAAATGGTTGTTGTTGATATTCGTTGTGTAAAATCACGATGAGGCCATCCAGTGGCTGCAAGCACAGCCCTTGGCATCCCTCTCTGGAGCTAAACTAGCCAAAAGCAAAGTCTGGGGACAGTTGTCTGCTTTCCTCTGGTCTTGTTGGTCCTCCTACACCAGTAGCTCTTCCAAGTATTCAGAGGGGAGTGTTTATTTTGAGTTAACAGCCAGGAACAGACATGGTGACAATGGTAAGAACAGATTCCCAGCTCTGGGGTTTCTGCTGAAGGCTTGGCTCAATCCCCTGGTGTTTGTCCCAACAGCATGTAGGTTTTGAACAAGTCCAGGGCTCTTGGGTGTTGAGCATGGCAGGCAGTATCTTGAAAGCAATTTGACCAAAGAAATACAGGTGTTGGTGGCCTGAAGATGCAGATCAAGGTTTTGGACCTCTGATGGAGGCTGTGAATTTAGCCTTGAAATGTAGTTATGAATTCAACCCACTCTTGGTCCCAGTTGGCAGCTGATGCTGCAGTGCTTTGGAAGATGAAAAACAAATGCAGGAAAAGCTTTCAGGAGCTTTGAAAAATGAAAACCAAATGTAGGAAAAGCTTTTAGGGAGGACTTTTTGTGGTGGAAAACCATGGGTTACAGAAAATATTATCCTCATCAAGGAACTCTCTCTTGCTCATCTCCTGGATCCTGCAGCGTGCCTTGAATGCCAGTGGGAAGTCAGTTTATAATTTATGAACAGTAATTTGATGCTAATAGCTACAAGTAAATCTGAAATTCATATCTGGGTTTCCTCAAAGAGCAGGAAAATTTTGGATTTGAGGCTCTGAGTCATACTGGATAGTACTAGCAAACCAATTTAAGTAAAATTGTATGGGATTTGATGTAAGTCTTAAGATTTAAGAACTGTAAAACGGTTGATCTGGGGTTTTTTCCATGGGTTGCTTTTTTTTTTTTTTTTGCTCTCTTTTCAAATGCTTTTCCAGAGCTGGAAAATATCAGGATTAATAGATACTGAGCAAGAATATCAGGTGGAACTGAGAGCTTGTGCAAACCTCAGGAGTCTGGAGAGTTTTGTAATAGGTCAGCATCTTCAGGTAGCAAATATCTGATGTGCTGCAACCAGTTAATTAGTTGGTATCAATGGAATATTTATTCCCATAATTAAAATCAAGCCTGGAGCTCCATCTTGAGATGTGGATCTTTGGGCTCTATAGGGAGCAGAATTAATTTTATTTAATTAATTAAATGTCCTTTTTTTTAAAATTAGGATGCAATCAGCGAACTTTTGCAGTTAAGTTATATAATTTGGGGTTTTGCTAATCTTTGGGCTCTTGAATCCACATCTTTTTTCCCCCTTCCTTCAGGGATCAAATAAGGCACATAAAATACAGAGCCATCTGAACATAACTGGCAGATACATCACCATCTGTGAATACATGTACAATGATATTTTGCAAGCATAAAACATGGATTTTTTTAAAAACTTCAGTCTCTATGTTTGTACACAGCTAGCCAAGCCTTGCTTTATCATAGGGAAGGGCAGAAGATCCTGAAAAGTGGCTCCAATAGAAAGAGAGGGGAAAGCAAATAATTCTATGGAAAATGAAGGGCGAAAACTGGGGGTAAAACATGGTTTTGAGCAGGTTTGCTTGCTTTTTGCTAGATTAATTTTTTAATTTGGTAGATTAATTAAGTTTAATTCAAAGGAAAATGTTGAATTTATAAGCTAAAAAAAATTATGAAGGCCAGAGTGTGCATGCACTTTCCCATGTGTCCTCTCCTCTTTTATTTATAGGGAATTTTACATGCTATTACAGTGGTGCTTGGGGAGTGTGGAGCTTTGCCACCAAGTGCAGCTTTGTGGTACCTCTGCTTTAAAAGTGAAGGGCACTGAAGCAATGCCCAGAGCCAGTGCTCCTGGATTTGGGCAGATTACATGAACCTCTTGTGCTTAATTGAATCGTTTGTCAAAAAAAACCCTCTGAAAACAAACCACCAAACAAACAAACAAAAATCCCCAAACCAACGAACCAAAAAAGTTGTTTTCTTGTGCCAAAATTAGCAGAGTCTTACTGTACAAAAATCACTTTGAAATTCATGTCAGGCCTGTTCAAGCTCAAAGCACTGAATTACAGAGCAGTTTGGTATCTCAGTTCCCTGATTGCTTCAGTGCAGTGTATTTTTGGTTTTACAACATGCCGTGTACAGTATGACCTGCTTTTTTTTCCCCCACTTAGTGCAGAATTCATGCTGTCTCCAGAGCAAAAAGAGAATGGGAACTTCCAACAATCTTTTCAGTCTACCTTGTGACTCTTCTTGAGGAGAGATGTGGAGAATCATTGCTACGTCTTTGCATTCTCTGTGTGTACAAGGGCCTTGTCCTAGTGGGAGCTGTGCTTTTTGGGAAGTGTCTTGGGTTGACGCAGAAAAACACTGCAGCGGGTTTCTAATGCAGGAAGGTGTTTTCCCATCACAGATTCAGTTTTCTTGTTAAGAGCCACTACAAGTACCATGTAAAATCCCGTAAGGACCATTTTCTGTTCGGTTGGATTTTTTCCTCCTTATTTGGATCTTTATTCTCTTCCTGTTGTGAACTGCCGTTCCTTGTCTTGTACGCTGGAGATGATGTTGCAGCCTTCTCTCTCCCTCTTTTTCTCTCTCCCTCCCTCCCCTACTCCCACCTCCACTGTTCTTTTCTCCCTCTGTGTGAGCAGACTCAGACGCAGTTGGAGCATGCCCGAATACGGGAGCTCGAGCAGAGCCTGCTGTTTGAGAAGGCACAGGCTGAGAAACTCCTCAGAGAATTAGAGGACACCAGGGTAATGGACCCCCACTTGCCCTGCCTGCAGACAGCGCTTGCCCTGCCTTGGTGCTCATGATGCCTTGCTTTGGGTTTATTTCTTTTGGTTTTTGCGGGGTTGAACGGTTTTGGCTTGAACTTCAGCTTCCCTGATTTTTTTTTGTTTGGTTTTTATTTGCTCTCTCTCCCAGAAACAGTAGTATGATGTGATTTCTAGCTTTGCTTCTCGCGTGGGGAGCTTGTTTCTCAGATTGAGTTTGCTTCTCTGCCCCATGCCACCATCTGACACATGAACTCTTCACAATTCATTGTTCAATTAACATATCCCAACAATATCCACACCGTGCACAATTCATCCTGCTTTGAGGCCCCCCCAGGCTGTAAGAGGAAAAATAACATTGCAATCAACATTCCAGTCCCCCCTGCCAGCTGTGGGAGCTGCCATCTGAAATACAAGGTGCTGGTGAGTGAGAGGGGCCTGCTCTGATCCTTGGCTGTGCCTGCACCGGGACAGGTTGCCCAGAGGAATCCTAAAAGCAGCCAGATGTGGAAAGGGCTTTTTCATGCTGGTGTGGTGTAGGAAGTAGCAAACGTGCTGCAGTGAGCTTGCATCTCACCGATGGGTTTAAGAGCTGGAGAAAACACAAGTGTGAGAGTCTCCAAAAGGTCTGGATGGTTTGAAGCCCCCTGTACCCATCTAAAATGACGACCACCAGCCTCCTGGGGAGATGGCAATTGAAATGGAGTGGAATTGATCTCTTGGGGTTTGGCTTGGTTTCCTTCTTCCTTTTGCCTTTTTCTAATATTTCATCCTCTTCTCCATCCACAGCTGCAGCACCCTGAACTCCCTGTGACTCACAGGGAGTTCAGCCCTGCCAGGTTACATTCAGATTGCAAAACATGGATCCATAGCCCTTAAGCTCGATGTGTACCATGGCCAGATTTATTGTCTTGCATCCTCTAGCCTCCTTTGTTATTTTGACTTTGCTAACAAACTCTAACAAGTACTCACGTGTAAAAATCCCTTTTCCTTTTTACACCAGGGTAAAACAAATTCTTTTACAGAAGAGAGGTCTGCAGGCTGAGGATTGCTGAGCAATAAAGGAAACATGATATGCTTAATGCTGGTTTTGATGCTTGTGAAATTTCTGCATGTGCAGTCACATCTCCTCTGTGCATCATCTGGCAAGATGCCTGGTCTGGAAACATAATGCCCTTCCAGGACATTATTTTTCATAAACCACTGTTGCTCCCTAGTGAATTTCAAGGGTTATTTCCAAGGCGTTTTTCTGTGGAAAGCGAGAGGTTTGTATTAGGAAAAATAAATCGCAATTGGCACAGACATAACTGTGAGTTGTCGGTGCTGGTTACCCTGGTGCAAAACTGTGCTCAGGTTGGAGGGTGCCTGGGTGTTGTTTTCCTGTTTATTTGAACTTTGACTAATGTACTTTGGATTTGCCTCCACTGAAGCACGCTTACTAAAGGGGAGGGATGCAGCGATGAGAGGTGCACTGACTCTGTGTTCTCTGTCGTGTTGCAGTTAACCACGGTGGCGGAGAAGTCCAGAATCCTGCAGCTGGAGGAGGAGCTGAGCCTCAGGTGCAGCGAGGTGGATGAGCTCAGGAAGTGCCTGCGGAGCTCCCACCAAGCAGAGACCTCTGAGCACAACCTGGGCTTGCAGTCAGAGGCGCTTCGGCTGCGGGATCAGCTGCTCTCTGCCAACAAGGAGCACCAGAAGGAGAGCAGCCAGCTGAAGGAGAAGTACGAAAAGACACTAAAGAAGTACCAGCAGGAGATGGAGAAGCTGAAATCTGTCAATGAGAAGTACTCGCAGGAGATCGTTGACCTAAAGCATAAAGTTCAGCAAGCCACTAATGAGAACATGGGGCTCATGGACAACTGGAAGTCCAAGTTGGACACGTTAGCTTCTGACCACCAGAAGTCTCTGGAGGACCTGAAAGCCACGCTCAACTCAGGCCCTGACACCCAGCATAAGGAGATCGTGGAGCTGAAGGCAGTGGTGGAAAGTATAAAGTTGGAGCACCAGCTTGAGTTGGAGAATCTGAAAGCAAAGCACGACATTGAGACAGCTGTCCATATAAAGGAGAAAGAGAGTCTCAAACTGAAGCTGCAGGAGGCTTTGGATGAAGTGGAAAAAAGCAACAGCAACTGGAAAATGCAACTGGAAACCAAAAGCAGTCAGCACCTTCTTGAGCTCCAGGATGTGAAGGACAAGTGTCGAGATGCTGAGCTGAGGGTGCATGAACTAGAGAAACTTCATGGTGAATACACAGATCAGACAGAAGCGATAGCTTTCTTGAAAGAGCAGATATCTTTGGCTGAAAAGAAGATGTTGGACTATGAAACATTACAGAAAACAGAAATCCAGAACAAACAGGAGATCCAAAGACTGCAGGAAACAGTGCTTGTCTTAGAGAACAAGCTGCAGTCCATGGAGGCCCTGCATCCTTCTCAGCATGCAAATGTATGACTTGGGGTCATTCTGCTTGTTTATTATCACTGTTGGTAACCCCTCAGTCGCTGCCTTGGGCAGTTTTCTGAGGCCTCAAGTATCTGGATGTTTTTTTCTTTCCACTGACAGTGGTCTTTCTGCACTGCATCTCCATGCTGAAGGTGTCTTTCCACTGTAGAAACCCAGTAGAGTGGGACAATCAGGAAAAAGGAGCAAGTGGGGCCACATCTGGGTTTGGAGGCTGCTGTGGCAGCAGAGTAGGGCTGCTGTGGTTTGTCAGGGTGGGCTCTCATCCTGAGCAAGCAGTGTTCTAGGCTGGAAAACCATCATTCCTACAACACAGTTGTGTTTCTCCAAGGAGCTGCAGCAGCCTTGGTGTGCTGTTGGGCAGGACTCTTCAGGGGTGGTAGGAGGATACAGCAGAGGAAGAGTCAGCCTTGCTCAGCACCTGGAGCAGGGCTTGAGAGGTGCAGCGAGTGGCTGAACTGTGGGATGGGAACAGCACATATGGGAGACAGGGAAATGCTGACATTGAGGATTTTAGTGGAAATGCTGCCAGCAAGGGTAAGAATGGCACCAGGCTGGGGAAATAAAATGCCTTATTGAGGATGAGACCAGTGAAGGCTGAAATAAGAGCTGTAATAATAAGAAGGGGTCAGTTTTCTGTGGCCTTTATGTCTCTTTAAGTCATCCTTGTTTTTCGGACTATTTGTCCCAGGATGCATCATCCCACCTTTGTGCATGACACAGGGAGTTGTGGCTGGTTCTGCACTGTAGTGAGCGGGGAGATTGCTACTCCTGGCTTTGAACTGGGCCCCTACTTGTGTTTGGATTCTGCATGAGAAATAAGGAAAAACCCAATTTACGTCCTGTGGGGATGCAGAAAATTAAAATAAGCTGTAAAATGTGCACATTTTAAGAATACTGTGTTGAAATTTCACTGGTGATGTAGTTTCTGTTCCAGACAGAAATGAATTCAATGCCAGTGAAATGAATTCAATGCCTATGTTTAATTTCCCAACATGAACAGCTCCATTGAAAGCAGTTTCACCTCCAGGCAGCAAAGTCAAACCCATGAATTCCACGTTTTCTGAGTCAGAACTTCACACCTTGGAAATAGGCACACCGAGGACAATAGAGGCAAAGGCCAAGGAGAAGTCTCCAGCATTAACAGTGTTTGAAGGGTTGCTCCAGCATGTTTCATATATTAAGGACAGTTGGGAACAATAAGCACAGCCAGGACCCTGGGAAAAGGGGGTGGTTATTACAACATGTAACACATTATAGCCAGTATTCAAACAGGAATGAATAGAAAAAAGAGAAGCTGGAGGCTTGTTTCAGAGCCATTTAGATAGATGAAGGGGCTCTGGGGAATATTGATACTGGATTAGAACCAGGGAAGTCTTGAAGTCATTATTTCAACTATGTGTCAACTAAAATCAGGAAAATACGGGAAGAAGTGCATGGGTGAAAGCCTTTGAGTATCATGGGACAAGTTCTATTTAAATTTGTCGTAGTTAATTTAAAGTGACTGCAGTATTCACTGTCCGTGTATTTTAAACAAGCAGAGGTGTGTTGGACAGTCTTTCCTAGACCTTCAAGTAAGAACCACAACTGTGCTTCCCAGGAGTAGTTAAATAGTTTTTTCCATACCTAAAGTACCTCAGGAAACAGATTTCTCCTCTGGGTGTGCTTGTCCTTCTGTTTGACTTGTCCCACAGCCCAGACCTTAGGGAAATGACCTTGGGGCTCTTGACTGTGGTGGCCACAGCAACTGGTGGGTCTGGGCATGTGCTGAGGTCCCACCAAAGGCTGCTGGAGGGGAAGAGGCGTGAGGGGCTCAATTGTGGCCTCTGCCACAGAAAGCCTGGCACTGAAAGCTCTGCAGTCTCTGCCTTTTCATTGCAATATAGAAAAGAGAATGCCCTGTATGGACCTGGCATTTGCTTGTTATTATTTTTATTAATGCATTAGTTCTCTAATAAATTATTATTTTATCAATGTTTTTATAACTTTGGGCTCAGCTAGGTTCTAGAGAAATTGAGGAACTCGTTGACTGGTAGGTCTCAAGCTGCATGCTGGAGAACATTGGCACTTGGATATTTGCTGTGATTGACCAGAGGTGCCTGGTCAGAGGGACAGCAGCTCTTCCATCCCTCTGCACAAACTCTGGAGTGTGCAGAGCTGGAAGCAGAAGCTGAGCTCTGTTCCTCCCCAGGTGAATGGAACTGCAGGTTGTGTGTGGGCACTCTGGTCAGCCTCAGCAGTACCCAGCTGGACAAGTGGCTCCTCAAAAATGCCTTTATTTCCCTCTTGGGAAGGTTCTAAAACATTGCAACTTGGACATTGGATCCCTTCTGCTTTGGATGAGGCTTTGTGGTTGTTAACTTCACTTTGAATCTTTGGGTTGGTTTATATCTCATGTTTTACATTTATTCCAGATGATTGAGACTAATGATATTTCAGAAGAAAAGATAAAGATGAAGCAGACTATGGAAGGTATGTAGCTATTACTTTTACTTGGAACACTCTATTCTAGTGACTTGTGTGCTTTCTCCTCCTCTAATTCTGTGCTCTTGCAGGGAAGGGTTTTAGGAGTCATTTCGTCTGTCAAAATTTGCTGGATGGCATTTGTTGTCTGGCTTTGGTTTTTCCTTCTAATCAAGCTGAGCACATGCAAGGGTGGATGTTTTTACCTGTGTTAGACACTCCATAGAGGTGGTGCAGGTTGGAGACAGATCTGGGGAAATAGGTGCATTTCCATCCTATCACTGATTTTTATGGCAGGTAGAATTCAGACATTAAATGTTACTTGTTCACAGGAGAGGAGTGATAATGGTAGATAATGTGACCAGCTTCAAATAATGAGTTACTTTTTATTAAGCTTACTATAAATCAAATCCAGCCTTTTAACAAAATGCGAAACTTACACACTCAGAAAACTTGTCTAAAGCATTTTCCAACCCTCTAATCTTTGTCTTTTCATGCCCCCACAGATCTCCAAGACAAGCTAAGTAAAAGAGACAAAGAGGTGTCATCCCTGGTGACCCAGACTGAAACTCTAAGGGCCCAAGTAAGTGGTAAGTTTCCCTAATCCAGTGTTGGTGGGAATGAGATGTTTCCCTGCCGGTCCTATGCACTGGTGAAATAGGCTGATGTAAAACAGGATGCTGCTGTTTTTTTAATGGATATTGCTGGTAAAAATTAATTCAGGAGTTGGACACAAACTGCAGAAGATATTTGTGTCCTGTGAGGGAGGGTTTGGGCTTGTTTATGTGTAAAGCTGATGAGGCAGAAGTCAGTGCAGTTGGATGTGTTGTTTCCAAGATCTCCCCTTAACTACAGCCAGATCAAGAGTTAAACCAGGTCTGTGCTTTTAGGAGTAGGAATTGGGAAAGGGTAAAAAGCAGGAATATAAGTAAAGGACTAAGTAACCTTTCTTCCCCTGAACCCTCTACTTCTCATAGCTTTGGAAAATAAATGCAAAACAGCAGAAAAGAAGGCTGATTCCGTGTTCAAAGAAAAGAAGAGACTGGAAGGGGAACTGGAAGCCTTGACCAAGAAAACACACGATGCCTCAGGGCAACTGGTCCTGATTAGCCAGGAGCTGCTCAAGAAGGAAAGGTCGGTGTGCAGGTCTGGAGGACAGAGCTGGAGACAGAGGGGCTCTGTGTATATTCGTGTTCCTTCGGGGTGCTGTAATCGACCACCAGAAGAAATACAGGGCTGCATTGTTGAAACCCAGCCCACAGCTTTCCTGTTCTTTAGAGATGCTGATGTGCGAATTTTAAAGATGCACTGCCCTTCCACTGCTTGCCAGGAGCTGCAAGGCAGCTCAGTACCCGTGGAGATGCTGAAGTCATCATAAGCCAGCCAAGTTCCCAAGCAGTGCCCTGTGCAGGTCCCAGTCTCAGAGCTGGCAAAGAGGGACAAGAGAGTGATGGGAGTTGGGTCAGATTTGCTCACTGGCCTTTCTTTGGATCTGTAGCAAAGGTGGGAGTGGTGTGGGCTCTGGGAATGTCTTCATCTCTCCCTGCTGCTGCTTGCAGGAGCCTGAACGAGCTGAGAGCGTTGCTACTGGAGGCGAACCGGCACTCACCAGGGCCCGAGCGGGACCTCAGCCGGGAAGTACACAAAGCTGAGTGGAGGCTGAAGGAACAGAAGCTCAAAGATGACATCAAGGGGCTGCGAGAGAAGCTGGTTGTGCTGGTGAGGGCATTAAAACCCCCCCTGGGCATGGCCTGGAGGCTGGAGGGCTCTGTACTGCTGAGGGAAGTCGGGAGGAAGGCCTGAGCCCTTCACTCTTGCTCCAGGTTATTGTGTTTTCTTTTGCACTGCTAAACATCTGATGGGAATTCTGAAAAGGACTGTGAGCTGTGGCCTGGCTTAGCAGTGCCTCATTAAGCAGCAAAGATGTCCATATGTCATATAATCACAGAATATCCCGAGCTGGAAGTGTCACAAGGATCATAAAGTCCAACTCCTGGCCCTGCACAGACACCCCAGCAATCCCACTCTGTGCCTGAGAGCAGTGTCCAAATGCTCCTGGAGCTCTGGCAGCCTTGGAGCTGCGACCATTCCCTGGGGAGCCTGTTCAGTGCCCAACTGGGGGAAGAACCTTTTCCTGAAATCCAACCTAAACCTTCCCTGACACAGCTCCAGCCATTCCCTGGGTCCTGTCCCTGGTCACAGAGATCAGTGTGTGCCTCTCTGCTTACCCTTGTGAGGAAGCTGTAGACTGCTATGTCCTTCTCCAGTGTTTTTCTGCTCCCACAGGTTTTAGATCCATGGCTAAATAGGGCTATAGTTTGTGGGAGAAATGGAAGGTCGTTCAGGTACCCACGTGTTTAACACATTCTCTGATCCAAGAATGAGCAGTGTCCTCTAATTCCCGTGTACTTCAGCGTCCTCCAGTGGCTGAAATGTGAATAATTGATTTCAGGTGCTAGGAGCAAACCGGAGCTGCTTCTTTCTGGTCACTTGATGCAAGCTGTGCCCGGCCCCCATCCGCTGCTGAAATCACAGCGTGGTTCTAGGGGTTACGTGGATTTATACCTTGAGTTTCTGCAGCTCTTGGTTTTGATATTTCATGTTCCTGTTTTCCCTTTGGTGCCTTAAGGACAAGGAGAAGTCAGTGACGGACCAGCGGCGATACTCCCTGATCGACCCCTCCTCGGAGTCCGAGGTGATCCGGCTGCAGCACCGGCTCGTCAGCACGGAGGATGTGCTGCGCAACGCGCTGGAGCAGGGACACCAGATGGAGAAGCTCATGGAAGCAATGAGACTCTCCTCTGAGAAAACACAGGTACAACTTCAGCAGAGAGGGGTGCTTAGCTCTCACCAATCCCCTGGGATCTTGCCCTGTGCTCTGGCGATGATGCCATCAGCTGGGTCCCCTCTTTGCTGGGAACAACCTGACAAGGCCTCGTTCTGGCAGATGTAGCCTAATGCTATAAAATCCCTGCTATCTGGTAATCACAGATCCTTCCGTGCTCCAGCAATCATTGTCTGATTCTTGCCAGAAGTGCGATGGGGTTTTTGCGTCCTCCTTTCCTTGTGTGGAGTTGGCAGCTAAGGAAGGACATAACAGTCTTACTGGGTTTCAGTGCTTGTAAGCAAAACCACCAAGATCTGTGTCGCTCTTCAGTAAGTGTTGTCTGTTCTCCATTGCAGACTGTTGGAAATTCTGGGTCTGCTAATGGGATTCACCAGCAAGATAAATCCCACAAGCAAGAGGTAAGTTATGAGCAGAATGTTGTTTCAAACAGTAACTCCTTTGTGTGGTTTCTTGCCTGCTGTGTGGGGGACAGCACCTGGATGGGGGTAGTTCTGCCAGCAAAGCTTGACTTTATCATTCCCACAGCAAAAACAAGAGGCTTTGCACAACTCCAGTTCCCAAGTGTGGTGGGAACCTCCCTAGAAACCCCTTGAAGCCGTGGGGAAGGTGGTGGTGAGGGGCATACCGAGGTGCAGGGTGAAGGGAGTTTCCCCACAGTCTCCTCGGTCAGTGCTGTGTGACTCTGCTCCTGGCAGCCCCTGCTAGAACCTGCTCAGTCCCAGATCTCTGCTGTCCCCTTTACATAGGTGGCATTTGTGGGACGTGCTGTCCTGGCCTCCCACAGTTTTCATGATGTAGGGCAAGACCTGTAGCCTCAGACTTCATCTACCCGTAGTGGGCAAAGCAGTGGGCATCCCACTCCATGCCTCTTCCAAAAAAAGCCTCTGTGCTTGTCCTCATTTTGCCTAACAAGATCTATTTTCTTCTAGGAGAAGCTCTGATAGAGAAGAGGTGAAAAGGATCATTTCATGTCAGTATCAGCTCCTCTGCACCGTCAGGAAAAACTACACCACATCTGGCTTTAGCACCTCCAAAAGACCACACACAGTATTTTCACTTTAAAGCAGGACGATATTTATAATGTACTAACTGATGTAATCAGGACAATCCCAGAGACCAGTTTTCCAAGACAGCCATTGTTCCAGGAGGGAGCAGAAAGACCTCTCTGGGTTTGGTTTCTTACTTGTATTGGTTTTGACTGTGGAATTTGTATTGTTTGAGCTGCCCTTGTCCCACCAGCTGACATGATCTGGATGACAGCCCCAACCTGTGGCTGAAGTGTCAGCAGGTCCCAGTAACCCCACAGGAGCTGCAGAGGGATTTACCTGTGGTGTTCAAAGCATGTGCCTGTAGGCTGCACCCTTCCCACGGGATCTGTCCCTTCCCTCCCACCCACCCCGGTGTCCGGTGGACCTGCACAAGTGAGTGAAAGCTGCTGGGCTGATGATGTGAGGTGTGGGGACATGTTCCCATCCTCCCTTTGTGGAAGACATCACTGTTTGAGAGCAGAGGCTGCACTTAGTTCTTGTATTATAGCAGGTTCTGGGAAATAATCCAGTTTCAGAGGGATTTCTGTTTCTTCTCCCCTGCCATTTGGGGCAGAATCTGTGATAGCTCCAAGTTTGGGGTCAGGCACACCTCGCTTAGGTGTGGTTGTCCTTTCTTCCTGCAGTGAGATCTCTGAGCAGGCCTGCTGCTGTCCTGTGCCATTGCCAACGGTCCAGCTTGGTCACCCTCACTCCTGGAGAGTTTATCAGGTCTGCTTTGAACTCAGGACTCCACAAATGCTGAATCTCAGCATTTCTGGCTTTGGAGCTCCATGCCGGGGGCAGTCAGTGTGGGACAGATGCCTTGAGCAAATGGTTCCCTCATGGCCTGTTTAATTGAACAGCTGACTGGGATTGCCTGGTGCTTTCCAGAGCTGTCCTTGGCTCTTCAGGGTGATGCCCATCCTCTGCCACCAGGGATGGATGAGGTGAAGGTGCTGCTGTGAGCCTGACTTTGATGGCTTCAGCGATCCTCTGTGTGTGACCTGAGTGTGAGTATTTGGAGCAGAGGAAATCCAAGACTGGAGCCCACACAGCTCTTGTGTCTGTACCAGCAAAGGATCCTGTTCCTTCTTCCCAAGGCTTTACTCTATCTTTACACCACAGCTTCCAAGGGATATGAGGGCAGAGGAAGGGGACACCATGCTCCTAAAAGTCTGAAAGAGCCTGGCTCAGGTTCACTGTTCAGTACCACAGGGAACAGTCACAGCAATATTTTTCCAGGCTTCTCACAGTGCCCAGCTCCTCCAGTCTTCATGAGCATCACAGATGCTATGATGGGGCATCTGTGAAAGGACAAGATGGGAGAGGAGATCTGAGCCAGACCTCTGGCAGGTGAACATGATGGTGCATCAGCTCCGTTGCCTTTTGCCCTGATTTCCCACAAGGTTCTGTCACTTTTTCCTAGTTGGGTTGTCAGACTCCTGCTTCCTTGAAGGATGCGCAGCCAGAAGCAGCCTGGGAAAGATTTGTGCTTCATGGGTTCAGCTTGGCCATGAGGAGGATGATGCTGAATACTTGACCCGTCTCACTTGATGCAGGATTGGTTATCCCTGTCCTTCAGAGGAGGATGGCAGAGAAAGGGAACTTCAGGGAAGTAAAGCAAGTCAGAAATCACAGCAGAAATCTGGCACGTGGTAGCAGGAGGCAGAGCCTGGGATCAAACTGGCTGGAAATAATTAATATAGGATTCCATCCTGCCATGTAGGAGTGTTTCTTCAGCTCTTAGTAATCACCAGGAAGATTGCCACATCTCTGCCTAGCTCTGGGAGTTTCCCAAGGAATTGCAGGAGTGGTCTCCAAAACCTTTCCTGGCTGAGTATTCATCTTCCCTGAGGGAGTGTTTGTTTGTTACAGCCCTCAACAGTGAATACCTCACTGCTGTTTTTAAGAATTTTAGGGCTGATGTTTCTCAAAATGCTCCTGTTGGCTGGATGGTCTCTGAAGTCGTGTCTGCAGATACAGTGGGCTTCCCAGGGCTTCCTGGGCACCTGCAGGAGGGAGGCCCCATGCTGGTTTTTAACTTACTTTCCCTTATGGGTCTTCCAGTGGCTTGTGACCAGCTGCCTTCACCTACAGAGCAGAGATACCTGTGTTTTTGGCTCTGTACAGAGTGGGATCCCCTGGGAGGGGTTATGGGGACCATGTATTTGGTTCTGTTAATCAGCTCCAAAGTTGTCAGGCTGGAAGAGTCTCTGGCTCCTGCCCCTTCCCAGGGACCATCCCCTGAGAGCAGCTCAGACCTATGGCTTTTCCCATTCAGCTTGGGAGACAACGCAGAGCAGGAGCAGATGGGTCAGAGCAGGTTCAAATTTAGTGTTGATGGTGTTCCCTGGCTGTCAATGGCTGTGCTGGTCCCTGAGGATCAGCCAGGAGCCGATGGCACTGCTGGGCTCCCTGTGCAGGCAATGTGGTCACTGTGTTGCAGGGCTGAGGGAGTGCAGGTCCCAAACAGGACCAACCACAGTGCCAACAGGAGATGCTGTCATGTGCTCATCTGGGCTTCAGCTCAACCCTGTGTAAGGGGCCAGGAGGGGTTGGACTCACTCACCTCCTCCCCCTCCGAAATTAGGACAGGCTTCCCCAGGGCACCAGCCTCTGGCTGCCCTTCTGAGGTGATAAGAGACAAACTGGGAAAGGACAAGGAGGAGATTCCCCAGCCCTCTATTTATTTGTAAGTTTAAGTGCTATTTTTGCCTATGTGGTGGTGTATAAAGTACTTCACAATACTTGGTCTTACTGGCTTGGTTCTTTGGGAGAAATTTCCAGGGGCACTGGAGAACTGATGCACCCTTGTCCTGTTGTCAATCCAGGCTGGTTCCTGTTTGTGCCTTCACTCCACTTTCGGCTTCAGACTTGCTGTTATCTTGATCCCCGAGAGCTGGAAAGGGAGGGCTGTGCTCTCCTCAGCCTTTCTCCCAGCCTGGGAATGCCGTGCTGGTTTTCCACCTGGAGCTGGGTCCTTGAGCACTGGTGCAGGGTGGGGAGCAGGAGGTGACACTGCTGGAGCCCCCGGCTCTGAGGGAAGGAGTGGCACCTCTGCTGTGGGAGCAGCCGCCACAGCCAGTGGCATTACCCTGATAGTGATACTTTTCTGCTGAGAGCTGAGCCCTTACCCTGTAAAAAAGCCTTTGGAATGGAGGCTACTCAGTATTGAATGATTTCTTCTCTAACTCTCAAAACCAAAGGGAAAAGAATCAGTCTTGCTGGGGAATGTCAGCTTTACCCTCCTGCAGCATCCAGGGAGCTGGAGCAAGGGGCAGCACTGTGCTGGTGCCCTGTGGAACGATGGTGCCAAGCTGTCTGGGTGTTACAGCTCTTGGAATGACAGGTGCCAAGCTGCCAGCCAAGGCCTTACAGCTCCTGCCCTCCCCCCAGCCACCAGCAGCTCCTCTGGCTTGCAGTAGAGATGCATGAGGGTTTCATTAATCAAAATGATGCAAATGACACTGTAAAAGTCTTAACAAAAATTCCAGTACTCCGTTATTCAGCAGCTTTAGCAGCTCAGCACTATCTGTAGGGAGTTATTAATACAATAAGATCCTATAGGCCTCCTGTAAGTTACCAGAAAAAGGACAATACTAGATGTATAAATGGATGATAACCTTTTACCCATACAGTATGTATTACAATTTTGTAGCTTAGTCATTTTTTGGCTATCAGATTTTGTTAGTAGGATATAAAAAAAAGACAAAAAAAAAAAAAGGTTTGACTGCTAATGTCTATTTTGTGATTTGATTTGTTTTCTTCCTCTGTACAAATCTGTCTATGTAACTCCTCCACATCTGTATTCATGTACCATCCCCCTGTCCTGGCTTGCTGGTGTGGTGAGCTCCTTCTAAACAATAAACTCTGTGGCTGAAGTTGGGCATCCTGGGGCTGCTGGGGCATGTTCAGGGTGTTGTGCAGTGCACAAGCTGTCAGGAGCTGGAAGGGGCTGGGGGCACAGGGCTGTTGCACTGTTCCCCCTGCCCTGAGCCCCAGCAGTGGCCTTGAGCCATCTGTGTTTGGGCTCTGCAAGTGGCTGGGAGGCTGCAGAGCTGCCCTGGGGATGGGGTGGATTGAGGCACAGTGGCATTTGCTCTTCTGCACCCCATGCCAGAGCTGGGGACAGCCAGGCCCAGCACCACCTCCTGCCTGGGGCAGTTCCTGCTGTCGAGTGTCTCCCAAGCCTCAGAGTTATTGTGCCATTTGTTAATCCACGATTCTTTTCCATCTAATTGCCTCCCCAGCCCCTCGCTGACACACCCACACTGCCCTGAGGTGAGGAGTGTTGCAGGGTGCTGTGCCAGACCCACCTCCCTGCACCTCGTCACTGATCCATACTCGTTTGAGCAGTGCCACCTTCATTTTGCACAGTCTGGGACTGGGTCATCCTCATTCCTCCCAGCTCATCTGCCACAGACTTTCAGAGCACAGAGAAATGGGCATGGCAATGGATCAGTCCAGGAAGAGCTGCCACCCCCCAGCTCTCTGCCCCTCTTCTCCCTGTGTTCCCACCCCATGTCCATACGGATGCTCTGAGCATCATGGGGTTGTGCTGTTGCCCGTGAGACAGAACTGGAGGGATTTAGCTGGGGCGTGGTGCCTTTTTCATGGGACATCATCTCAGTTGGGAATTTCCTTGAGTGCCTGTGGCCTGTGCCCTGGCTTAGCACTGTCCATATAGCTACAGAACATCCATCTCCTCCTGCCATGTTTTCCTGCATCCAAGGGCTGTAGATCCATTATAGAAAAGTATTGCCAGATGCTTAAGATATAGGGGAAAACTGGAATGATTTTTCCCTTGCTTCCTGGCTCCTCCTTTTCCTGGATTTAAAATTCTCCATTACCAAGATTACCTGAAAGATTTAAATTTTTTCTGAGAGCAGCTTGACCTGTCTTCTGTAACAGATGTTCTCACAACATTGTGGAAGAACTGCAAACTCCAGAAAACCCAACCAAAGCAACAAAGATCTCAAAGAAAAACACCAAATTCCCCAGAATGGGACTTTGAACTGGTCTTAACCCAGTGGTTTGTGATCTGGACTCTGTACCATGCATGTTATTCACAGAGTGGGTAGAAAGAGCTGCTTTGGACTTCCAGAGCTGTGGTTGGCTCCAGTCTCCCAGGTCTTTGCCTGGAGCATTCTTTGAGCTCCCTCTCCATCAAGCAGTCCCAGTGCAGCCTGTCTTGGCAGGTGGACGTGGAATGTTTCCATGGTCCTTTTGAGAGGAGCTCGAGGGGTTCCATGGCTCCATGGCACCACCCACGAGGTCACAATGCAGTGGGTGGGTGCCCTGTGCTCAGCACTCGTGGCAGCCACTGCAGGGTTGTCCCGATCCCCTTGGGCAGCACCCTGAGGCAGAGGTGCCCAAGCCACCCCAGCCAGGTCAGCTCTGGGAGCCAGTGTGGGCCAAGGGAGTAGAGGCCGAGCTGAGACCGCAGGGCCATGTTGGGTGGTATCCACTACAAGTTCTCCTCCAAGCTGAGCTATGATGTGGTCCCATTCCGCGGCCACAGCATCTCCCTGGGTGACCTCAAGCGCCAGATCATGGCCCGCGAGAGGCTGAAGGCAGCCAACTGCGACCTGCAGATCCTCAAAGCTGAAAGCAGCGAAGGTGAGTGGGGTCCAGGCCCTCACCCTGGGGCTGCCTGGGGGCAGTGGCACAGACCAGTGTGCAGTTCCACGGGCTGTGGGACCCAGGCTCTGCTCTGGGACAAAAGCCAGGGCGAGAAAGCACAACAGTACGTATAAAACAGGCTTTTACAGCTCTAAAGGGATTCTCTGACGTGGCATGTAATTCCATGTCAATATCCATTCTTCCCAACTGACTTTTTTCTGCATTTGTGGTGTTCTCAGAATACACCGATGATGCCCAGATCCCAAAGAATGTCTCTGTGATCGTGAAGAGAGTCCCAGCTCGAGCTACGTGAGTATCCATGAAGCACTGGATTCCCTGTGAGGGCTGTCAGGGTGTGAACTTCTTTTATGAATATGGGTTTATAGAGGCACTGGGACTGTATCGGGTCAAAGCTGCTGTTAACTTCTGTTTTCATGGGTAGATTTTAATGTATCTGCTCCACAGCAGACTCACGTTGTTAGGTTTATGGGGACGTGGGGTTCAAACTCCAGCACTGGTAGATTCTAAGATGATTCTCTTGGTTTTGTTCTTGGGATGATTGGGCTGAGAGCCAAGTCGCAGATCCTGTTTCCTCCGCATGAGGAGATTCCAGATTGTATGTGTTTGCTTTTATTGGCTTTATAGTAAAGACAGGTACACAGGGTGACAATTATGTATTATGAGAAATAAACTTTTAACATGTTCCCATCTGAGAAGAGTCTGGTTGTCAGTATTTGACTATTTGTTGCCCTGGGGGAGGTGAGTCTGGGGACTGTGGGCTATCTGGCAGGTATCTTGCACCCCAAATTTGGGCTTTTGCACACTGTCTGTAGAAGAGAGACCAAGAATTCTGCACGCCTAGGTGCTGTGCTTCTAAACATGCCTTTGGTTTGGGGTGAATGGAAATACAGATGCTGCCCTGTCACAGCATCCTCCCTTTCGGGCTGGGTGGTGCCTCACCTGGTGTTGTGGTGCTGCCCCGCAGTGAGAGGATGGATGCTGGTAGCATTCAGATCCCATCAGTTCCTGTGTGCGACGATGATGAGGCAATGGCTCTGCAGTTGCAGCGTTGGCAATTACCCAGGCAGAGGAGCTTTCTGTCCCTCTGGCTGCAAACATGACAGAAATGTCTGGCAGAGCGGCTGATAGGTGGGAGGGATGAGGATCTGCTGTCACGTCACGAGGGGGTTGCGTGTCTGATTCCTGAGGACTTGAATCAGACACACATCCCTGAGTATGTGGAATCTCAGCAAGTTTGCAAATGTAATAAATAGCCCACAAAATATTGTCGCGTTTTCAAGATCACCTGCAAGGAAATTCTGCCAATTAAGACTCTTTTTTTCCCCCCACAGAGCTCCTAAATTGCACCAATCCTTAGGAAGGGCTTCCAGGTGACCTTTCTACTACTATTTGTAGTCACTGTAGCATCTGTAACACAGTGGGCACTTTGTCCCTGTCGTGGCTAAGGATGGCAGAGATGCTGAACACAGGGCTTGGGCTCCCACAGAGAACCCCGTGCCGGACTCGGAGCTGCTGACAGTTCTGGTATTGCTTTGGCAGAGGAGGGATTGTTTTTCACTGAAAGAAATCTGCACTCCCGAGCATCGACACTGTCACTGTTCTGGCTTAGAAACTACACTCCTGTCCAATTGGTGACACTGTAGAATGAGATTTTGGGGCCTTGTTTTAGTTGCATTGAAGGTACCAAGAGAGAAGAGTTTATGTGGACAAATAAATGTCCACATTCATGGAACGATCAGAATGTAATGGTTTGATGTTCAGGTGTTCTTGTCTGTTTTCCTGCTTGATGCTGGGTCCAAGTGCTTCATTTTAAGTTCTGATCACCTCTATTTCTTCTGCCAGGAACCAAAATGAGCCAGTGAGGGGAATACCCAAGGCAGTACGTAAAACCCCAGCTGCACACTTCTTCCTACACACTGCACTTCACTCTAAACAGTGCAGCCTTCTATTAATTTTCTGGACATTGAACTTGAATATGGTTTAATTCTTCTCTGAACAGATTGCTGGCTCTTCTGCCCCTCTTTCTCTGGCCCAGCTCATTAAGGTATAGAGATATCCTCTGTCAAATACTTTAAAAATCCTTTGCTTAGTCTTTTTAAATCTTATGCTGTGATCTACAGCTGGATAATTGTGGTAATGCAATCAAAACTGTATTTGTAGTAATTTAAGGTGTTTATTGTGAGTTCAAAATGCACATATGTTGTGGTGCTGTCCTGGAAAGAGAAGTTCCCAGGCTGGGAAGAGAGAAGGGGAGCACCTTGTCAGCCCCAGTGTTCTGTTGCAGTGTCACTCCAAAACCCCAAGCAGCAGCACTTCAGCACCTCTTTCCCATTTTGTATCATCAGTTTTGCACTGGAAACTAACAGTTTGTGTTGTACTAATGTGTGCCGAAGAATTGACCTGGCTGTAAGTTATGGACATTTCAGGGAGCTTTGCAGCAGCCAAAACAAGCGTTCCTGGAACAAGGACACTTGCGAGGCTTGAATTTTGAATTTCTGGCCATGACAGCTACAGATCCATTCCTTGGTTGCTGCACTTGTTCACAAATTGGGGTCTGGGGACAGTGGACAACACAATCTCCTTTGTTTGACTGCAGAGGGTGTAAATGTTTTTGGTATTGTTATTACTTTGCAAAAAGTGCCATCTTTGAATTTGGGTCTATTCCTAGACATGTTTTAGTGGGGTTTTGTTGTGTTTTGTAAATGATTTGGGTTCAAACACATTGGTCAAGTGTCTGTAAATTTCTCTGTAAATGTTGACGGAAATGTTTCCAAAGCAGTGGATCTGGATCATGTTCCTGTACAGAAAAGCACTGTGTCAATGAAACACCCACGTATTAAATCTCTGGATTGGTTGCTTTTGTGAAGGGATATCCGTGAAAGCAAAACTTTGAGAGGTTGATCTCTCGCGGGCTGCGTGAAGGTTCTTCTCTTTGGCTGTGGGGGCTCAAATGTGTTCTTCATGTGTGTGTCCCACCCTCCCCTGTCCCACAGACCCCCAATCTGGCTGAGGCCAACGCTACGGAAGAGGACAAGATCAAAGCCATGATGATCCAGTCCTGCTGTTATTATGAGCCCTTCAAGTAAGTTGTTGGTAAGGCCAAATCTGGTCCTGGAAGAATATGCAAAAATCACGTTTATCTCTTGTTTTAACAAGGGACACACATTCCTACCTTCTTCCTTTTTTACCCCCAAAAACTTGCAGTGACCTGAAGCCACCCTTGGGTCCTGCTCCATCATTGCCTCACAGCCCTGTTCCCAGGCTTAAAAGGAGCTCAGGAATTCCCATGAGTTTTATGGTGGAGGTGAAGGACCCCAACACAAAGGGAGCAATGCTTACACCCAGCGGGAAATTTGCCATCCCAATTATTAATTTGTAAGTATGGAATTAATTGCACTGACCCAAAAGTGACCGAGAGAAGCCGTGTGGAAATGCCTGAATGGCAAAGCCACTACACTGACCAGCACCTGTCCTTGAGGGACAGGAAGCGTTGTCACTGTAGCTGATCCGTCCCAGAGGTCATCTAAAAATCCCGGATTCTGTAAGCAAGGAAATTACAACTGCGGACAAGAACAGGACACATCCATTGTCCTGAGGCAGCAATGCAGGGAGTCCAAAATCCATCCACAGCTCTGAAAGTTCATGGGGCACAGGAGAGTGGAGGGAGGTGGACCCTCCTGGATGCTTTTGCACCCACACAGGAGTTGCTCTTTGCCTTGGCAGCAGGAACTTTTCCACGGTGCCAAGTTCTTCTGTGGGCAGCAAGGTTATGGCAGCAGCTGAGAGATGCTTTGACATGAACGTATGGAGAGGAAAGAAAACACCCAAACCAAATTTTGGAGGAAAACAAGTGGGGAGAGGGACTGTTTGAATTAACTTCATCATGTTCTTCTTTCACCCCATACAGAAGACAATATCTACAGCGACGGTGTCCAGCTGGAATGAAAGCTCCAATGAAAAAAAGGAAGGCAGAGAAACCAGTTTAATTCATGTTCTTCATTCTTCATTCATGTACTTTATTCATGTTGGTAATTATTTGTTCTTCTTTCTTGTTCTACCTTCCTATTCTATTTCATTGTTCTTATTTCATGTTCGTAATGAATTGTTCACTTTGTTCTTCATTCTTCTTTATTGTTCTTATTTCATCTTCCTACTATTTCTTGCAAAACATATTTGGACAATAAACACCACAGCATTGAAAGGAACTTGCTTTGCTAGACTTTTCCTTAGATGTGCTGCCTCTTACAAGCCTTGTCAGGTCACTGGAAATTAACTGGATTGGTCACTACTGCAGACAGCTGCCTTTGATACTGGTTTACTTTCTCAGACTATATGCAACAAAAAGCTCAAGAAATTCAGGACAAGAAAAAATTCTGAAGGGATAAAAAAACAAACAGAGCAATAGGGATTAAAGACATTAAAGCTAAGATGATGTGCCACAGAGGAGTTGCAGGATTCTCCCTCCCATCTGACAAAGAAACAGCAGAGCATGGCTGACAAGGTCAGGATGCAGGAAATATATTCCCTTTCCATGTTTTCAGGTTTCCTAATCCTTGAAAGAAGATTTGAGAGTCCTTGATGGTTTATTTCCTCCTCTGGCTCATAAGTCAGCTCTGTATCCCTTCAGCCAAACATTGCTGCCATAGAGCTTTGAAGCAGGAAGGACTAGGGGTGAACAGAGCATGTTTTGGAAGGGGGTAGGTGACAACTGGGTGGTGGGTGGTGAAGGGAAGAACTTTGTTTTTCTTCCCTCACAGTCTTGGGGACATTGGCAGGAGAAATCATTTGTCTTCTTTATGGACTGTCAAGCTGATATAAAACCTGTCTTGGAGGAAATCGTACAAAGGCTTCAGCCACGGACACTCTTTGCCCTGAACTCCAGAGGAGAAAGCAGTCTATGCCTCAACAACCCCGTAGCTCAGCCAAGCGCTCACAGGGCTTCTCCTGTGCATCGGGCATGAGGAACAGCACCCCATGGCTTCACTGGCAAAGGTACATCCCTATGGATGCTCCACACCAGGCCTTGGGTTTGCTGTGCCAAAATCTCTGAGTGGCCAATGTCTGACACCCAGATGAAAGCAGTGGGTTTTGGGGATTCTCTCGCAGGGACTGAGCTCTGTGGGACTGCTGGCCCCGCCCGCAGCCACTGCCCAGCTGCTACTTTGGGGATCCCTTGCTTGGTTAGGAAACAAACAAAAATGGACTCTTTGGACTTCATCCGGGGCTTTGTGGTTGTTCCTGTGCCCTGCCCGTGGCCACTCACACTGACAGTTCACCTGCACAGCAAAGCCAGGCTTATTGCCCGCTCCACAATGCAAGAAGAAACCAAGAACGTGAGATGCCACAGAACAGGACACTGACACAGCAGATGAAGAACTGGCTTAGCTGTAACTCAAGTCCTCAACTGAGGAAAAGAAAAACAGTGAGGCCTCTCCTGTCCTGTGAGACTTTGAAGCACTTTTCAACAACTAAAGGGGCTCCAAAAGGGCTGCAGAGGGACTTTGCACAAGGGCTTAGAATGACAGGACAAGGGGGAATGGCTTCACACTGAGAGACAGCAGCATTACATTGGGTATTGGGAAGAAATTCTTCCCTGCAAGGGTGGTGATGCCTTGGCACAGGTTGCCCAAAGAAATTGTGTCTGCCCCATTCCTGGAGGTGTCCAGGGCCAGGCTGGATGGGACTTGGAGCAACCTGGTCTAGTGGAAGGTGTTCCTGCCTGTGGCAGAGGATTGGAAAGAGAGGATCTATGAGGTCTCTTGCAGCCCAAGCCATTCCATGAAGCCGTGACTTCATGACTCTGTGACCCTCTGGCTCCAGGGGTGGGGTGCGCTGCCTGGCAACGGGAGTTGTGATGAAGAGGGGCAT
>VYZT01002205.1:0-45109 GCA_013400735.1 Pomatostomus ruficeps
GAGGGGAATAGCATTATCACCCGAGTGATGTGTCTGAAGCTTTTCAGAATAGGTTGTTTCTCCCTCCTTCCGAGTGTCTGTCTGTCTCCGTTTTCTTCTAACAGCTCACAAAACGTAGTCAGTTTTTATCAAGTTAAAGAGTCACATCGGCTTAGTACGAGTCTCTCTATGCAGTGTTGGACTTGCTGAGTTCCTGCCTGATGGCTGCAGAGAGGGAGACACAGAGTTAGCAGATCAAAGGGAATCCAGGCAGCAAGCTGGAACACCCCCAAAGCAGGCTCACCCTGCTCTCACAACATGAATAACCCACACCTAAGACAGCCCCATGTGGCTTCAGGCAGGTGGCATTATCAATCAGGCACTACCCCTTTTTTTCCTGGAAAATTTGTGTTAAAATCTTAACTTTTAGTTTCCACCTCCGGCAAGCCTGTGGCCTTACCTAGTGACAATCACCATGGCTGGGATTATCAAGAATCATATGTGTGGGCTCATTTATTTTAAATTTTTTTTGTTTAAGGCCAGCCTCAGGCCCTGTTTGCACTGTACTGTTCTAAAAGGCCGTGGTACAACACAGCACAAAAATATATAGGGAGAAGTACTACATTCCCTGTAGTCCCAAACCAGCCACTTCTTTCTACAACAACAGTTGATGACATTTGATATTTTATCAGCGGTGGTATTAGATTAATATGACTTTTTTTCCTTCCCTTACTTAATTTTGGTACATTCCACAAAGCAAAAATAAATGCCCACCAAGGTAGTAAATCTATACAGTTTTGTTTCATTCCTGACAGGTGGACCTTTAAGATTATGCTTTCTCGATGATTTCCCTTAAGTACAGAAGACTACATAGAAAAATAACTTCTGCTAAAATAAATATTGTGAGAATTCTTTTCTTTTACTCTTATGTTACAGATCAAAGAGGTGACTGAAGGCTGGAAGCACAGCTCTACTATGAATATTATTAATTTTGAAATATGTACCTCAGCAGCTCTGGATTATTTAAAAATAACCCACCCACCACCACATGATACTAAGGGTAATCACTCAAATACAGCATCACTTCAACCACTCCTTAAACAGTGTCAATGTTCTACTGAAACAAAACCCCCAGGAGAGAAATCACTGAAGCACATCACTCGGAACAGGTGTGGCACCAGTGGTTTGCCACCAGACTAAGAACAAAGCCACTTTTACCAATAAATCACTTTCAGGCTACCAAGACGTATTTACATTTTAAAGCACCTGCAGCTACTCTAAAACTGAGCAGCAGCAGTGAACAGAGCATTACTTACCATCAATGAGTTCTTCCTTTAATTTTGTTAACTCCTTTCTCATTTCATCTAAAATGTCCTAAAATGTGTCAGAGCATAAATAACAGATTAGCAAACAGATTCGTTTTGCCACCTGTAAATTTCTGTGGACAGAAATCCAGAATTCTCCCACTACAATCCTTCCCACTAATCCTTAGCCCTTCTGAGATGCGTAACCCACCCCTCATCTTCCAAGTTAACCCTCAAAACCTATGGCATTCCTAGGACATTATTAGTGCAGGTACAATGCAGAAAAAACCTTCCCTGAAAGTCCCACAAATTGACTCCTGTAGAATTTATGAGAGGAGACGGGATAAGAATAAGAAAGATTTGCTACAGGTGAAACGTGATGTGGAATGCAAAGAAAGGAGCTAACTGAACACCACAAGCCAAGGAAGTATTCCAAGGAAAAAAAAGAAAAAAGGGTAATCAAGGTATCAAGGTCCCAGTCCCACTGGAATGTGCAGGAATGAAGGCAACAGATGGAAGTGCTATCCCTGGTCCCAGAAGTGCTTGCTGGTTTTTCCATCCTTTCCTCGAAGTTCCTCCAGGACCACTCACCAGGCCAGAAGCCACTCTAGAACTGCCTGTTGAGCCAGAACCCAATCCAGAACCAACCAGAACTTTTCCATAACCCAATCTAAAGCTAACCACTCTGAGGGGACATGGCCTAGAAGCAACAAAAAGTTGCTACCAAAGTAAAAGTGGCTCTAGAATTACCACACCGAGCTGCAGCCTGCATCAGAACCTCCCTCCCCACTTGGGGATGGACCCATTGATCCAAACACCACTTGGAGATCCTTCACCTCCAACTCCACAATTCCCACAGGATGAATCTGCTCTTGGTCTGGAGAGCTACACAAAAGGCAGCATCCCTGGATGCTCTTCCACCACCAAACTTGTGGCCACGGGTGCTCACACCTGATATTAAAACATGGTGGTACATGTTCTGCTAGGGCTGCTCCAAGGGCTTGCTGCTTGTTTGGGTACAGAGAAGAGAAGGGAAGGTTTTCCAGGCAAACTAATTTCCCAGTTCCATCTATGGTGTCAACACCACCCTGTGTGTGCTGCCTAATGCCAAAGCAGGAACTCTGTGAGAAAATAATGGGGCTGTCTAAGCCACCATCCTACAGCTCCAGCTCCTAAGAATACTGACACACGCATGGGGAAGAATAAAGACTAGTAATTACGAAATCATTAAGTTTGGAACTGGCTAACAAAACAGTTCAAAATTGGTATTGGACATCTAACTTATATAATAACCTTTTTTTAAAGCTTTATACACATACCTGCTTCAATCTGTCGTAATCTAGACCTTCTGACTGTACTCCGTTGGCACTGGGCTGTCCCGTTGGTGTAGATTTTGGTCTGCAGCACAAAAACACATCCATGAGTTACAGCTTGCTTGTTATTACAAGATACATAGGACTCCCCCATCAAAATTGCTGACATTTGTCTATCAAAAACATAGTAAAAAATCAGAATGTTGGGAGTGGGAGGGTGGGAAAAATCAAGCAGACCCAAAATACCACACAGAATAGAAAGCAACAACCAAGAGTGTTTTCCACACACTGGAAGTATTAATTACCATAGGAGTTATTAGCTCAAAACAAGAACTTCCAAAGCAGCAGACAGATTGCACTGTCAGTGGTTTCTGATTTCTTCATGATGGGCATGAAGAGCTGAATGCCTTCAAATGTCAAGTACTTTCCTTTTCCAACTGCTCACTCATTCAGAGGAGGCTCTCCCAAGGAAGCACTCCCACTAACTAATGACTGCATGTTGGTGAATGCTGAGCAATCACCCTGGGGGATTTTCAACAGCTGCCAGACCCAAGAAATGTTATCCAATTCCTTTCCAACCTAAATTATTCCATCAGTTGCTTTCTAAAGCTATTGAAAGCAAATACTGTAACAGCAGCGGGATTTATCAGGGGATACTTGAGAGGAAGTTCTAGTGTTTTGGACTATGTCATGCTTGATGTTTGCTTAGGAAATACTCTCTTTGACATCAAAAACTTGCTTACCCAGATCAGTTTGCATTTTTAACACAGATTCCAAAAGAAGAGGGGTTTCTGCCTTCCCACTTCTCTTTCCTGATCCCCTCTTTTATGCAAGGGGTAATCCAGGCTCATGGACTTACTACACAGCTATGAGCAGAGACAGAGCCCAGGTGCTCACAGCAGGAATGCCAAAACAGTTCTCCGAAGAGGGAGGAAGGTTCTGCTGTTCTTATAGACATTTTACATCTTGGCTAGCATTCTCCCTCCATTACCTATACAACTTCAAGCCAAAAAGAAGCTGTTGATAAGATTGCTGATAGTTCATGCCAAGAGGTTTCCCCAACATTTAGAATTATCACAGTGTTTTATCCTTAAGGAAGGGCAGGGTATAAGCAAACTAAGCTGGGTCCTATTTTGTTGCCCTTGTATGTGGCATCACTGAACGAAACAGCCTGGACTACACTCAGTGTGTCCCTTCAAAATTCCTACATAGGAGGAATTAATTTAGCACTGCATTTTTCTGCATTTGTTACCTGAGGGTGTAGCCTTATTTACTGCAATGGAAGGTGGGCAGGAACAAAAAAAGGACTGTATTTCTTTGTTTGTTTTACAAAATCACTACCTTGAGCTTCCATGCATCTTCCCTTACAAGACAGGAGTTTATCCATGAAGAAATTATCCTGTTACACTTGTTTTGTTCAGTAAGAGCTGAAAGAACCTCACACTGGACTGACTTGATGACTTTTACAACCTGACAGGACTGTTTTCTGGCTTGCTGACTGAAGGAGAACACTCCAAATGTGACTCCCAACAGAAAAGGGTGCACACATCAAGATGTTGGTTTGATACTTGCTCCTCCCTTGGGATGACAACCCTCAACTGACACAGCTGTAGAGATTGAAGTCCACACAGTTTAAATTTAAGTTCCCAGAGAGAAAGTGCTAATTATTGTTGCTTGAAACACACCAAAATCAAACACACAACCCACTGAGTAAGGAAGAAGATGAAATAGCAAATAACTTGACAGTGAAGGAAGCTGGAAAACAGAATTCACCTTGCAACCACCAGAGAACCTACCGTGTGCACTAATGCTATGAAGGCAAACCACAGTTTAGGATCTTTTACAGAACTCTTTATGTTAATGCTTAGTTCAGTATGGAAGAATTCCTTGCTCAGAAACATTCATCAGCTGAGATCTTTGGCAATTGCTGTTTCATCATGTATCGGGTATTTGAAGAGAGACTTGCAGTTTACCCCGAGACTGTGAGCCCTGACTTACTCCAGGCAGAACAGCTGAGTTTTTCAGACTGTTCATGTGTAGTTTCTGATCATTTCCACTGACTACAGCTCGGTTGCCACACACCATGGCATGACGGCATTTATCCAACATGACTGAAAAAAATCCTCTTATATGCTGCTCCTGGCAATTGGTGACAGGCACCTAGTGCCTGCCTTAATGGAAAAACCCAACCGATAACATACTTTAATACTTTTTAAAAAATTAATTATGTGTTCAGTGTATTAGTAAAATGACTTCAAAGAAAAGCTTTACACAAACTGTTTCTTTTTCTTCGTATCTTTAGAACAAAAAGTCAGCTTTATCCACCGTAACTATCTATTGCTGTTATCTGTCAAAAACCTCAGCAGGAAAGCTTCTTTATAAATTCTGTCACTCAGTATTGAGAATGTGTTCCCTTTTTGCTTTCCAAAATGCAAGACATTCTTAATCTAAATACTGAAATACCATAATTAGCAAAATAGACAATTTTTAATCTCAGGGAAATCTAGCTGTCTTCCTCCCCAGATGACACTACTTTTTCCTTTGTCAGCTTCCTCAGAAGAAAGATTTAACAGTGAATGCAGTTGCCAGTAAGAAAAACATTAACAGTTGAAATTCAGTGAAAACTTCCCAGCCATTCAATCCCAAGGTGGCTAAAGAGCTCTCCCGTGTGGTTTTTCATAGCATTGCCTAACAGGACAGGAAGGAAACCCTGATAGTTCCTAGCACACCTTAAATCAAGCATGCAAAGTAAAGGTTTTATTCATGCCAACATGCAGAATACACCACCCAAGATAAGCAGCTAAAAGGGGAACTTTTCATACAAAAAGATTAAGTAATCACCACAATGAGTGCCTTCATGAAAAACAAAGCTGGAATTTCACTCAGTAGTTCTGAGAGGCTCTGTAATATTTACCTCTGGAAAGCTCTCAAAACCAGAAGGGTTTCAATGTCAGTATTTTATGACTACTAGAGTGAAACTTAAATCTACAGCAAAAAACACACATGATGTTAACTAACTTGTGAATATGTTCCAAATAGAAACATTCATTTATGTTTAAAAGGTCTTTAAGCAAAAAGCAGATGTAAAAACTCACCTGGAAAATTAATTCCTGTTCCTATGCATTTTAAACTTACAGTTTTGAAAACCCGCTTCTCAAAACACTGCAAATGGTTCACCAAATCCTGGCATACCCAACAGGGATTTGTACCCTTGCAGGTTGAGACTGCCAGAAAACCAGTATTTAATATGAATTCTTATCTAGTTTCTAAGCCATCTCAATTTGCCTTTGACACCATCTGCTTTTAATCGGTCCAGAAATGTGCTCAACTGGACATACAAAACGTGAAGTGGAACATGGTGGTGCATGTGGTGATTACCAACCCATGTAGGAAAAGTTCAACCCTGAACTGGTCAAAGGGGTTATTAGGAAGTCTCAAATCCCAACAGGATGATACCTGTTTAATGAATCACAGAACCTGTTTTCAGAAGCAAGCAGATTTTTCCACGGAGATTCCCGTCTATTAAGGGGAGAAACACTACCTTAAAAAGCTATAATAGGTCTTAATTTTGTTCAGTTTTAGCACCTTAAATACCTGCGGATTTCAGTAGTTCCAAGAGTGATACTGGACCATTTTGGGGAATACTAAAAGCACACCGCTTAAGTCTTTTCAGTTTGGTACAAAAAGAAAAGGCCTGATTTTAGACAGGACACTAACTTATTTTAGAATACTAAGAACATTCATTCTGACCTCTGTGGAAGCTCTGAAAAGAAAATTTTGCTGGTTTGCCAGTTTCTTAAGTCTGCTTTGCTTAATCCCTGTAAGTGACTCACATCCTCCCTGTAGAGGTCAGGAGCAGGCTCTCCAGACCCACCAGGTGAAAGGGATCCCCTTCTGGCAAACTCAGTATTCCTGTTTCAAACAGCAGCTCCCCTTGACTGACTCACTCAGAGAATGCCAGTTTAACAAGCTGCTTGCTGAGACAGACTTGGAAAGCTGGCAAATGTAAAGAATTAAGAAAAATACAAGGATATTCAAGAGAGACTTCTTGTAACACCTTCTCTTTCTATGAAATTTTCCTCGTCCTGGCAGAACAACCTGTCAACACTGACTAGAAAACTGTATCAGCAGGTCTAAAGTACGTGCTGTGGCACCTTCCAGCAGGTTATGACAGCACTGGAAAAGAATATTGACGTTAAATAAACACAGAATTTGTGTTTTGGAGGTACTTCTAGAGTATATACCCAGGGAAGCTCACATCAAGTTAGATTCTATCAGCATTTTCCACTGGATGAATGAAGACAAAAGCTTGATGGAGAGAATGTCCCAATACATCTAAGAGAAATCTCAACATTTCTTTGTACTCCTCTAGCTCAGAAAACATTTTTAACCAGACCTCAGCAACCTCTGAATTTCACCAGCTGGAAAAAGATCAGTGAAACTGGATGCATGAAACAGTTTACAAGAACCTACTGCTGTAGGGGCAGGTAGAATCAAGACTTCAGAACATTCCAGACTCCCCAAAAGAGTCTGATAATAGAGAGTTGCCCTACTTATTAATCCCTTTACCCTATGGATAAGCAATTAAAGAAAGTATCTACAGCCAAAGGGCCAGATCAGCAACTGTCTTACACAATATGAACTCTAAAACGCTCTTTAGGAGTCCTTGCACCAATCATTTCTGTGACAGGTCCCCCTCAAAGCCACGTTTTGGAGCAGATCAAGGTATCAGCACAAGAGACCTTGGTTAAAGGAGGTCAGGCCCGCTGGGGAGGGGGGGAAGAGGGCAGGGGAAAGTCAAGGCCAGAGGTGATGCAGTTTTGTTACACTGACAGCGAAGCAGAGAGAACATCACCAATGGCACCTGCTTTTTGACAAAAAACAAAGCAAGCAACCAGAACCAAGGCTGCAGACACCTGAAACTCTGGGATTTACTCTGAAAGACAAAGATACTGATAAAGTCTGAGAGTGTTTAGTGTTGTACTTCAGGACTGAAGACCTCAAGGGCAACCTCAACTACAAAGTGAGGCCACGATTGTTTCTGATGCTCTGATCACCCGATCTTGTACAGCTGTTCCCAACAGCCCAATTTTAAGGAGAATTTAAGTAATTTCAAACACAGCATTCCCAAGTTTAACACGTTCTTTTGTTTTCTCTCAAGAAATTCAGGTAACTTTCTCAGGTTATCAGGGGTCAGTATCCTTTAACCCCTGTATAGGCAAAGTACAGGAATTCTAAATGAACCACAAGCCTTCTGCCTCAAGTAAATGACAACTAAATATACCTCCAAAATTGCTAAAGCAGCCATTTCACTTACTGAAACACCTACCAAAACACTGCCTACCGAAGTTTCAGCTGACAAGTTACCAAAGACTGGCTGATGCACTGAAGGACGTACAATATTTCTACGCTGCTCTAGGATGGACTTTCTTAGATTGGTACAAGACAGCAACTGAAAATTGTCACAGAATCAAATCTTACCAAGATGGCTTAAATATCCAGACAGCCATTCTATGAGTAGCACAGAAATAGAAAAGAGAATGAACACCTGTTCTCTAGGTTTACTACTGAATACGTGAACTGCAGCACTGAATTCGGTTTTCCCTTGCAGGAAATGTCAGACTTCAAATAAGGAATTAAACACTGTTATAGGCAAATATACACCTTATTAATTCAGGTTATACACCAGCAATTGTTAAAGAAACTTTTTTGGGTACTACTTTTGATTTTACAGTCAAAAACTTCACTTATTAGCATTCTCCAGAAGTAACTCTTCATTCCTACTTCAAACTGCCAAAAGCAGTTCACAGCAGCAATTTTAAACCCAATACATTTTGCTTTTAACCGTGTGAAGGTGATCTTTACTATTTTAGCCCAGCAGCTTTAGCAGCACGTGCAACAGCAGCAAATGTAAGGGAAAGAGAGCTGGCACAAAAGGGGAGTACCTGGAGATAACAGGGGACTTGCTTCCATTCACTGTATTTGTCCTTTCCCACGGCTTTCTTGTTAGTTCTGGAAAACAGAGTGAGGAGATTAAAAACTGTCTTTTTCTATTCATTGTGTAATTTATGTGAGGAAACTTCAAGCACCAGGCAAGTCAAATCAGCAGCTTGGTGTTTTGCTCTTTTTGCTACACTGCATTAGTACTTTCATATTAAGCTACCTCCTGTTGTATTCATCTGTGAATGTATCAAGTTGTGAGAGCATTTTAAAGTCTCACTGCTCTCCTAGACACTGTAAATGCCATTTGATTCTTAATCCAGCTGGGAGGAGGTGTGCTTATACTTCATCAGATTGCTTCAGTTGTGAAACATGGAATTCTGGAACTGTAACCAGTTAGCTTTAAATACGCGAGGAAGAGGTTTTTAAGCTAAAGGAGTTGTCCTAAACAGTTAATGATATAAAATCGACTCAGTGCCAATTTCAGTCAAGTGACAGCAGTTATGATACAAGCTGACACAACAAGGTATTAGTTTTCATTCCTTACAATCTCCACAAAATAAAACAGTCTTTCTGTAGCATGGACTGCTATTACTTGCTATCGTTACTTACTCAGTACTTCCATGTGCCACTGATCTTATCAGTCTTCATTTCAGATTTGGAGTTTGTCTGGTCTGTTCGCTTTCTTTCATATTGCTCAGCTCTGCTAAGCTGGGCAAGCAGAGAGGCAGAAAGGCCCTTTCAGAGTCTCGTATGGATGAGAAAATTCCCTGGGATGCAGCTGGATACGGAGAATATCTAAATTGCAGAAGTCTGCCAGCATAGTCTGTGACCCAGCCAAGTACAGGCTGCTTATGCTAGTAATAAGCCTTAAGATTGATTTTATACACCAGTCTTCAGGACTTGTCCTGCCATAGGAGTTATTTTAACAGGATTTTGGCTGTATCTACAAAATTGAGAAACTTCTGCTATGGCTGCAGCTCTCTCAAGGATGCTAAGCATTTCTTAAAACACTTTAAAGCCACGTTCCAGCGATGAGGCTCAGCACTACCAGAGCATCTCACAGCAAGAAACAAAGCAAAATTTCTCAGCTGGAAGGAAATGGTCACATTCTGAATGCATTTGACATTTTTAACAGGTTTGATGAGGCTTCTCATCATCATTAATTAAAGGACCACTTCCACTGGTTTTAATTTCCTTCTTTTGGGCCTACATTAATAGAAGTGGTTGAAAAGCAGTCATTTCCCTAAGGCTAGTGTCCCTTCTTTTTAACAGAATGAAGCAGACTCTTAAAAGAGAAAAAAAGGAGAGGGTGTGTGTCTGTGTGAAAAACTTGATTTGTATAAGGTCCTTTATTGCCCTGCAGTCTCACTTCTCCAGATGAGCGGCTGTATGTCAATAACGAGTTTGCCAGTTATTTCCATCTGGACACACACAACTCCCAGCACTCCTTTTTATTCCACAGCCAGGTTGTCACCTGGGTTTTGTTCACACCACAGCAGTGGTTTTCAGTATAAAGGCTTGCACATCATCAAGTGGTTGAACTGTCTGAAGGAGAAGTGTACACATGGGCAAGCCATCAGCACAGGAAGCTAGCACAGACTGAATGCTGGTATATTCATTATCCAGTTACTTCCTTTCTGCTTGCTCTGCCTTTTGGGATGACAAACTGCAGGTTATATGGCACATCCTCCCCCTCAGGCATGTACTGAGAGGTGGCCGGGGGAACTGAGGGTACAACAAGGTCCTACAAAAGGACAGGAAAAGAAAGTCTTGAGTGTCTCTTGAGAGTCAGTAATTTACAGTATGTATACCTACGTATGCTGGGCAGGTGCAGAATGTGTAAGTTTTCCTTACTGACTGCAGCAGAGGTGTTGGCTATGCAGATCCAAACTCTGCCTTTTCAGCAGAGAGATCATGGGCAAAGAATTTCAACGTTCCGCACTTACATTATTTTTTCACTTATGTTCTTTTTATCCATCATCTTCTGAACCAGGAACCATTCTACAGCAAAATCTCAGGCTGTACTCATGGGAGAAGAGGCAGCCTTCAAAATTCAGCAGAGCTGACCGAGACTTGTCACTAGATTTTAGCACTCATAGACCTGAGCTACTCACCAGGTGTGCTTGTTGAAGAAACTTTAGAAGATGAAGACTCTGATTCTTCCTGATTAAAAGGGAGAAGAGAGGGGAAAGGGAGAGGGGAGGGAGAAAAAAAAAATCTTTATAATCTGTTAGATTCACAAGAGTCAATCTCAACTGTTTAAATATTTATTTCACTTTTTATATATATTGAAAATGGTTCTCCTCAACTGTATGTAGAAAATGTGCAAGCACTTCACTAAGGAGTGGTTATATGTGTGTGTATTTATACAGTAAAGTATAAATAATCTCTTGTACACCATTGGAATCTCTCTGATAATCCTTGTATTGGGTAATGTGAATTAGATAATATTTCTCAACTCACAGCTTTATCTTCTTTCTGCTCCGATTCTGTTGATCCCTTTTCCGCAATTCTTCTCCTGTAAGCAGAAACAAAGGTTACCAAGCTCATCATGGCTTTAAGATGGAAGAATGTTGTTTACTGCAATTAAAGACCTATACAGCCTCTAAGACAGATCACTGAAAATTAGTGTTTTAAGAACAACTTTCAAAATACCTTCAAAGGCAAAGCCCTCCTGCCAAAGCAACTGTGCAACTTGAAGTCTGTGTGCCCTCCCCTAATGCTGCACAAAGGCTTACACAGAAGTACTGGATTACACTCAAATAAAAATGGCTATTCATGAAACCTGATCAGCTTCCTAAAGCAACCACGAGCCACTGTCTATTTGATCCTCGGCCAGCTGCAAACGGGCACCCCAAATCCCACCTGTGTGATGACTAAGCAGCTGGAGCAGAGCAGGAACAGCTCCTCACCTCCTGGCCAGCAGGGCGCTCATTTCTTCCATCAACCCACTGCCTCCCAAGGGAAGGGGTCCATTTCCACGGCCACCGTCTGTTTTAGATGAAGCAGAGCCTCCTCCTCCTCCTCCACTTGAACTGGAGGAGTCTTCACCCTTCAAAGTGCACAAAACGACAGCAGATGTGCCAACAGAATGAGAGCTGGCTTCACGAAAAAAGCAAAGCTCACAGGCAAGAAAGACACAACTGCAGAAAGAATGGGATGGGCCGGCAGCACACCCTGTAATGCTTTTTCGCAATAAATTAAGCCTACCCCAAATGCTTTGATACTGCTGTTAACCTTGAACAAGGGTCAGAACCAGGGACAGGAATCAGAAAAGAAGCCAGAGTTGTATTTACCCGTGAGACTTTCCTAAGTTTGGCTCCAGCAAGTGCAGCTGCTAGTCCAGTTAGAGGGCGATTATCTTCGGACACAAATCCCGCTGAAAATCCAGAGGCTGGAAGGGGGGGAGCCGGAGGTGGCAGGGGAACGGGAGGAACTTGGCTGGGAAGTGGAGGAGGCGGCGGTGGCGGTGGCGGAGGCCCCGAAGGTGGGAGTGGTGGAGGTGGTGGTGGGCCAGGAGGAGGTGGGGCTGCTACTGAAGACTGAGCTGGGCCAGGGGGCAGGGGAGGTGGAGGAGGAGGTGCAGGCGGTCCTTGGACAACACCTAGTATCAGAAAGAAAACAAACAGAAAATTTTAAGGATTCAGAAAACAAAGGTCTTCCTTCCATTGAAATGGTGGTTCTTTTGCTCAGTGTACGAGACATTAAAACTGGTAAGATATTGGGCAAGAAAACACTGAATTTCAGCAGGAGAGAAGCATTCTTATTCAATGTACTAAATATATTACACAGTACGCTGTGAGAGATCAGACAGTTACAGAGACATTTACATGAAACCCCTCCAGTCAGGCTCTGTGCTGCAACCAAGAACAACTTTACACCAGGAAACAGGCAGAGAGTCAGGTCAGGCACGAGCATTGCAGCAGGAGGAACAACAGGGTGTGCTCACATGGTGCTAAGCAGAGTGACAGCTCCCTGTATTAACAAGCACTAACACATCCCCAAACATCTGAACCCTTGAACTGTTTGAGTTCCAATCCTAATTTCTAAGCTGTATGTAAATCTTTCCTTTAAAACAATTCCAGCAATTAACTTTTGTAATTTAATACAAACACTAATTAGTGAGTTAGAAGACTGACATATTTCAAGCTGATGGGAAGAAGCTCATCTATTTTTTTTCTATCATTCTTTTACTGCTTTAAATTCACATTGTTATCCAAAGTATATTTTGAAAAAAGAATATTCTGATGATCACTGTGTTATTATTCTAGGAGGAGTTTAAGAAATTGTGACTTGGACAACAGCTCCACACCTCCACAGATCCTACTCCTGTCTCACCCAAACTGCCATAAGGCACTGAAAATGCTGCACAACTACCTTAAAAATCTATAAAGGCGGGAATTTCACATACAAGTCTTCCTGGTTTCCTACTCTGCTAACCACTGCATAAATTTAAAAGCCTGTTAAACACTCTTGGCATTGCTCACTGTCCAAGTGCACTTTCTTATTCCACACTAGAAGTGAGGCGATTCACTCTATTCCCACTCCAAAGCAGCTCAGACCTTCATTTAAGACAGGAGGATATAAACAGGATCTATTCTGCATGGCCTGTGTGTGATGAAGCCACAGGGTGCTTATCCCCCAGACGCCCCTCTGCCCGCACCTTCAGAGCTACTGCAGAGTTCTGTACAAAGACTTACATCTATTAAATCCACCTAAATCTATTAAATCAATAGAAAAGCAGGATTCCGGTTAACAAAGATATTTATGCCCATGTACGACACACTTTTACAATTTTGGTGGAGTGTTCATTAGGGCTGTCACCTGCTTCATCCAGCTTTTTGTCTGAAGTCTTCTTAGCTGCACTGGTAAAATACTACAGAGAGACCTGTCTCTCTATGTATGCATACACACACGCACACACATATTTATGTATGTGCACATAGTCATGTATCAAAATACAACCACTGTCCAGAAAGAAATGCTTTAGGTGTCACATAGGACTTTCTAAATTTGAATTATTCCTCACTGACGGTTACTTGCATGTCCAAAGCCACACATATCCTCTTCTGTGTTGGCTGCCATTAGGAAGCTTATCATGCTGCCTGGTAACACCACTGTCCAAATAAACCAACAGCACAGGGTTTACCAAGCAGGAATTTGACAAACTCTTTTCTCAACAGGTGAGTTTTTAGGAAATTTAGAATTTTACTCATGACAGGCCACAGAACCTTGGCTCCCAGGCACAGAGCTTTTCCATTTCCCTTACCCCATTTTCCAAAGGGTATTTGGCTGTGGCATTAAGATCAGTGCAGCTCTGGGAGCACTGCAGTAATTGCTGGGGCAGTCAGGGGCTCTGACACCCAGGGCTCCGCCTGCGGCCCTGCTTAGCACATTAGTAGCAATAACAGAAAGCCTTACCCTGCTGGGTCGGAGCTTCAACCGGCTGAGAGGCTGCCTGCAAGACTGGCTCAGAAGCAGAGGAGTCTCCCAGCACAGAGTTTAGAGAGTTCTCAACAGAGGCAGGGGTAGCTGCAGAGGGAGAAGGGAGAACACTAGGCTTGGATGAGGGAGTCGAGGCATTCGGGGAGTTGGGAGAAGGAGAAGCTTGAGGTCCAGAGAGTGACAGAGGCGGAAAGGAAGGCAGTGGGGGGGGAGGAGGTGGCGGAGGCGGCGTTGGACCTGAGGTAGAAGGTGAAGGAACCGGATAAGCCAGGTTTTCAGGAAGCCCGTTAGGAGCTGTGGGAGACGTGGACATTTGGGTCACCGGATTGGAAGCCGACACTGGGAGGACAGGTCTCGGGCCAGTGGCTTTGCCTGGTGGGCTGCTTATCATTACTGGAGGAGACGGGGGCAGGGGGGCAAAACTGGGTGCAGACCAGGCCACAGGCTTTGTGTTGGGAGGCAAAGTCGCCACGGCACTGACGGGAGAAGGAGGCCGAGAACTTTTGTTCAGCGGACGAGGAACCGTAGCGTAATGGGGGAGAACGGGGTGGAAAGCTGAGCCTAAGGATGTAGCAAAACGTGATGCAGAGTGCCTTAGAGGCGGTGTAGGGGGAGTGGAAGTCGGTGGTGCAGAAGTCACTACAGCGTACTCCGGTGTGGCCTCTGCCATTGGTGCTGAGACTGCTTTTGCATATGATGGAGGAGGTGCTGAAGGAGGCTGGCAACTGGAGTATTCAGGAAGTGGAGTGCTATACGGGGAGTTGTCGAAAGATGGAGCTGGACAGAAGATGGAAAGCAGCAGCAAAGGCAGGATAAAAAAAGGAGAAAGAGAAAAAGGGAGCTAATGAAGCAACAAAACCAGCATTCAAACAAAATGTAAAAACGTAGACTACAGTTAGTACCAGAGGATTAGGCACAAGTGAAAATACTGTTAGGAAAGTTTTACATATTACCAACAGCTGCTCTTAAATTTTACCAACTCTTTTTGTGCCAACATTTGAATTTACAAGTACATTCTAGAGAAAGTTTTCTCAAATCCCATCTGTGAGATGGATTAGGTATAGGCTTGAGCAATCAGTCTTTTACCAGCTTTTATGTTCCTGTTTGGTTGCAAACTGCAAGCAAGTGTAGCGATCTTGACACTGTTGTTTCAACTTCACTACTACAGTTCTTACCATAGGCAGCGTCATCTTTCTATTCCCCAGAAAAAGCTCCATCGCAAATATTGAAAGTACTGAAAATCCTCTGCTCTAAAATGACTTACACAGTATTCCTTGACTTTCACCATGAGCTGACTTAGGTAAATTGAGTTTGTGACTGAAGAACAACCAAGCACTTGACTAATGTTCCATTATATTACCAAAATGAGAAAGCTTTCAGTTATCACTGGATACATTTCCGCAGGCAGTGCATTATCTTATCTACAAATACATACAACACATTTCACTGAAATGTTACTACAACGATAAATTAAGCAAGACTTCACACTGAAAAGCACTTCTCACGCTGTTACTTTGTCTTATATAGGAACATACCTTCTTTGTTAACACACTCAACCTGATACCTTTAGGGTTTTTTTTCCAACTTATGCAATGACAATACCTTTGTTCAATAGAGCAAACAATGATAAGGTATTTAGAAAGTTTAACTCATCACACTTTAACCAATGTTGGAGGTGCCCAAAATGATTCAAGTTCTTCCATACAATCAGAGTATGGCAATGGAGCGAGCAAATACCACAAAAAATTTATTGCAGAGTTAACAGAAAATTATGACAGGAAAGTCAAAGCTCTTGGACTTCTTGCCATAAAAAAAGGGAAGGAATTCCAGCAAGAAGAAGTCTGCAATACTGGCTGTTGCTACACAACTATACTCACTGCCCTTTGTTGCTCCTCTCACACTCCATCACCCAAACACATAAAGAGTACTCTGGTGGTTGAACACACTCGGGTTTTGAAATTCTTACCAGCATTTGAAATTCTTCTCTCTCTTTCCCATTCCAACTGTTCCCTTTCCAACTGTTCTTGCCGTTCTCTTTCTTGCCTCTCCCGTTCAAGCCGTTCAAGTCTCTCCCGGTCCTGCCTCTCCTTCTCTTGTCTCTCCCTTTCCAGGCGCTCCTGCCGTTCCCTTTCTTGCCGTTCTCTCTCCAGCTGCTCCTGCTCTAGGCGCTCTCTTTCGAGTCTCTCCCTTTCTAGCCTCTCTCTCTCCAGCCTCTCCCGTTCCATTCGTTCGCGATCCAGCCTCTCCCGTTCCAGCTCCTTCTGCCTCTGTTGCTCTTGCAACTGTCTACAGTCGTGAGAAAAGGAGAGAGACTCAGCGGCAAAGCGAAAAAATATCAAAAATATCAAGCAACTGTTCAAAGGACAAGGAGATAAACTGATCAACAATCTTGGCACCAGCAAGAACAAAAGCACAGCGTTTGTACCTGCGTGGAAATCTTAATTCTAACATGTCATTTTTCTGAGCTGGATAATAGTTTTATTATGTTTATAGTAAAAAGAATCACATATCTGATTTCCTCTTAACTAATTGAACATTCAGACAGACAGCCTTCAAGAGGCAAGAATAGAAAGCTGATGCTGCTAATTTACTAACTGATACAATCTTCCCAGTTTGGGATATGGAGTTACATTTGTTCTTTGCATGGTATTTTATACTCCAAGCAGTGAATAGAAGTACAGTGAAATTGTAGTAACACAGATACTCATTAAAAAAACAAAACACCCCCAAATAACTGATAGTTTTTGGATTAACTAGTCAGGTAGAATTCAGCCAAATTTTACAGAAGCATCAAAATGCACATGTGTCCATCCCTGCTTCATAGCGCCACACACAGCTGAACTGGCAACAACACCAGAACACCCTGAAGGCACAGGAAAACTGGACGTGGTCAAAAAAATCCAGGGTGCAGCAGCCAAGGAAACACTGCAGGGAGCTGGCAGGGTTTCCAGCTCATGGGAGTCTTTGCAAAGCAAAGCAGAGAGGGGGAAGGTGTGAAGAGGAGGAAAACAAGTAAAAGCCAGGCAATGGAAATATCCTAAGGGTGGGAATAAACCTTGCAAAATTCTCTGCCAAAGCCACTAGGTTGGCTGAAAGGACTTTCCTGAAAAAAAATACAGTGGGAAAAGCCATATACCACCTTTATGATCCTTTCTTCTCAACTTGTTTTACATTTCCTTTAGGGTTTTTTTGGGCTTTTTTTACGATATATCTTCCTATTTGGTTCAAATATAGCTTTTTGATTTTCAAAGCTTTTTCATCTCTTGGGGATAACTCACTGTTAAAACAAAAATTAAGCACATTTTCCTCCCAGCTGTGGCCAGTATATTCCTGTCAGTACGTAACACTGAAAATTGTGCTAGTTGTTGTTCTCTACTTGAATTCTTGTTTCCAAAAAAAAAAAAAAATCGTAACAGTTACAAAGAAAGTGTTGTCTGTAAAGCACACAGCCATTTTTTCCGCCATGTTTCAGATGCAAACTGATGACAGCTTCTCAACAAATACAAAGCACAGCCAGCTGTTAACTATAAAGCAGAGAGGATACACCTCAAGCTACCAGATGTGTGTTTTTTATACCATGCCACTGGGCAATTTAATTTGGACAGTCATTGGCAATATTATGCTGTATGTGTAGAGTCACAAGGACTGAATTCTGAAAAGGAAGGGGACCTCAGTTGTTTCACTCCTTTTCATGCCTAGAAGATACCAGCATAACTGCAAACTCCAGACCATGAACAATTGCTACTGAAGTCCATCCGGTTTTCAGACCAGTGCTTTTCCTTTACAAACAAACAAACAAAAAATTTAAAATTTCATAATTGCTATAACCAAGTAAGTTCCAGTTATGCATGACAGAAGGACTTTTTCTCACTACTCATTACCTACTCTCATAACCCAGTTCTGCTCCTTCACCAGTTTCTCCCTCAGCCATACAACAAAGCTGTAAGAGCAGACACTATAAATCGGAACTGCAACTCAGCTCGTTAAATGCCTGATTTTTAGCCTCTGAAGCCCACTAAAAAGTCTGGTGATTGACCCATACATATTTTGAACCAGTAGAGGATTTCTGTAAAATATAAAGAGAATATAATAAAAACCAGAGAAATTTAAGCTCCAAGAGGCATTAAAAATATTTTTGATGTTACATTTTTGCTTGCTCTGTACTGTACAAAACTAATTTTACTATGCGCTCTCTTTTTCCCCCCAGATAAAATCTATTATTACAGGAAAACAGGGTTTCCATCAAGGCTAACTTCAGCTTGGTCATGTTAAAATCCTTTTTTTGGGTAATGGAGAGATGGATGCACATGTTTGTATCTAAAAGGCTATTCAGAGCAGAAGACAACGCTGACAGACTCCAAAGCAGCCTTATTTTCGTCATTCTTTTGCATTCACTTGCTAGAAATGAGCATTTTCTACCTAGAAATGTACACTCTGTTCATCCTAAAACGAAAATGGAGGTATGGCATTTGGGATCATAAACATTTCACATTATATTTATTTTATAATACTGGAAGGTATCCATTCCCTGGGTTTAGCAACACTCCAAGCAGCTGCCAGAAAATTTCTTTTGCTGAAGTTCTGCATTTCTTTATAGAAACAGAAGCTCAATATAGGTCACTCCTTACACAAGGGCAGCACTGCCAAGGTTGTTCTGCAATAAGCCACACCGAGAGCTCTGCCATTTCATATTTTCATAAGTAACCTGGAAAACAAACAGCGAGGTGCTCGTCATAAAGCTCCTTAATAATATTAAGTTATTTGGGGCAGCAAGGATGATGGCTGATTATGAAGAATTACTGATGGATCTTCTACTTCCAACTAACCTGGGAATAAAATTGGCACATAAAACTCATCTGAAGTGAAGCAGGGCAGAGAGACTGAAATATCTGACTTTGAGCTGCCCATGGACTCAGGGGTGAGATATTAGGGTTACAACAGGCACTTCTACAACAACATCCATTCATTGGTGTGTTCTGTTCAAAAACATCAACCAGATGCTCCACATCAAGAAAGGATTACAGAGCAGTACAGAAAGAGCACCATCCTGCCTCACAATCCCTGCATCCCTGCTCCCACCTGAAAAGGGGGAGGACAGCAGAACTGAAAAGATTGGAAGAGTAGCAACACTGTGATCAAATGCACCAAACACTTTCCATCTAAAAATAATTTAAAAAGCTGGAATTCTACATTCTGGGAAAGACAATTGGAGCTCTACAAAATCCTGAGTGATGAGGACACCCCTGTACAACAGCTTGAAGGAAAGATTTGATGCAACTAATGAGAGCAAAGCTCAAAAGAAAAGAGCACCTCTGTACATCAGGCAGATGAGCTATGAACTCCTTGCAAGGGTGATTCAAAGAAAGAGTAGGAAAAAGCCCACAGGAAAAAACCAAACCAAACCAACAATCATGGGAAATCATTTAGAAAACAGAAATTGCATCATACAGAAGCTGTTGAACCAAGAAATGCCCAGAGGATGGGAGAGCAGCAGAGGGAAGTATTCCAGGTGTTTGCCCTGGCCCAGGGCATTTTGTGTCATAACAAAATAAATCTAAGTCTTTACACTTAATCTGGAGCAAAAATTATTTCAACTGGCAATGCACACTATCAAATTGTATTGGCTATCTATCTAGTAAGATCTAGATGAAAGACAGTCAGATAACCACTTTCACCCACACAGGACTTAAATAAAAAAGCACTCATTATTTAGTAAATATTGAGTGACTCGGTATTTAACATTTTTTTTTTTTTAATAAAAGAATTCTCATTTTCCATTTCTTCAGGAAATAAAAGGAATAAACCGAGAATTTTTTGCCAGGAACAAAGCTAAGCACTTTGCTTACAATACAAATGGTCTACCAAGAGAGGGCAGCAAAATACCTCGCAAACATATCTTATATGAGATTAAATACACCGTTGCTGAGAATAATTTCTCATTATGTCACTGAATTTGTTTGTCAACAAAGAAAAAAAAAAAGAAACCAAAACAACAAGCAAACAAAAGAAACCCAACCAAAAAACAGACCTCACAAGTCACTACATTTCTACTGTCATTTTAAAAATTTTAATAAACCTTTTGAATAGGAAAGCGAAAGTTGCACAGACCAGAAGATCAGTATGCCAGTTGCACAGACCAGAAGATCAGTATGCCAGTAATGCAATCAAGTTGCTTTAACACAGCTTAATGAGCAACGAAGAATTCCATAAACTACACACTAGGTCTTAGCAAGTGTTACAGTTGGCAGCTTAAAAAGATTAAAACCCCATTTGATTATTTTTTAAAGAATTGCATCAAATCCCTCTGGTTTTGTTTAGCTAGGACTACATAGTATAATTTTATTTTAAAATTTTGTCAGAGATCAAAATTATATTAGACAAAAGCATTAGTAGATTAAGGAGAGTCATCACACATCAATTAAAGTACATCTGAATGTCAGGACTGGTAGTTCAAGAACCCTGTGAAAGCAATACCTGAAAATCCTTCAGCCTCAGAAAGCAAATCTGGCCACCAGGACAACTTCTGGAAAAGCTAAAGAGGTATTCAAAATGCTCCAGAAAGCTATCTCATAGTGAAATGCTCATTATGCAAAGGCAATGTTACTACTCTAACTATTTCAGAAGTGAGAATTACTAAATCTAAGAGTTAATTTATATTAAATAGCTGGGACTGCTGTGAAACTGTACATATCAGTCACACACAAGGTACTGCTACTTATGTTTAGATCCAGAGTCAGCTTCAGCACCTCAGAATAGCTGCTAGCTTTATCACAGAGACGATTCATGACACTTTCTTTGTTGATTTTAATTAGCTTCATGTCAAAAGCATTTTGGGAAACTTCACTTTGGGGTGTTTTGGGGGAGGCTCTTGGTTTTGCTTTTTTTTGTGGTGCTGTTTTTAGATTAGCTTACTTTAATACTGCATCATCTTTTAAAATTATTTCCCCTCTTGCCCTTATACTTTTGTCCAGTTAAGGAGATACTGGGAGATACTGTCAGAGGATAAAGAAAGAATTGTATTTACAATACTAACTTGTGACTTAATATGAGCATTAATCCTGCAGTTCTTTGGGCAGCCAAGCAGCAGGAGCATGACTACATTCTTGAAATAACACATGGAAAAAAAAAATGCAATGAGCAGAAATTAAGCACACACTGTTGCATCCCTGCTGAAAAAATCCCCCCACATTCTGTGATGGTGAAAGTGTTTATAATTTCTCCTACACGACAACTGTAAAACAGAATTGCAGTTAATTTACTTACCCAGGTACACACAAAGCCTTCCTGGCTTGCTCTTGATCATAAAAGGGAATAACAATTAAGAAGTCCTGCTGTCTCAGCTCCTGTTATTATATGAAATGAGCCAACACCATTCACACTGAGATCACTTTCCATTTAGCAAGCAGCACCACTTCATTCAAAACCCCGTGTGTGCGATGGGTAACTAGGAAGCTATCTCAAATTAATACTATCCATCATTTTTTGATCTGTACTGGGGAGGGGGAAAGGAACAGGTGGGTTTTTTAACTTCTGTTCCTGAAGGTGAATGACAGAGATCCTCTTGTCATTTTGCTAAAGACCTCAACATAGTCAATCAAAAGAATGGAGTCCTCAGTTAATTCTCTTAAAATATGGACATTAACATACAGGTTGAAAGGAAGACAAAGATCTCAACTAGATTAAGAAACGTCAGTGTTTACTGGTAAAACAATATTCTGTTTCAGAGCAGACTTAATAGCCAGAGGGAAACTGTCCTTTTCTGGAATACTTTTCCCATCTAAGGCTCCAGATGTTGGTCACCTGCAGCAGAGTTACTGTGTTTGTGAAAGACTCCTTCCACCAGAGCAAGGAGGCCTTGAAACATGAAGAAACTCCCATTGTGCCAAAACCCAGAGCTTCTGTCACAAGGGCACCAAGAGAAAAATAAACCCTGCAAGTAACAAATCCAGAGCTGAAACAGTTGGCAAAGGCAAAGAGCTGCCTGCTCTGGCAGGTCACCTTGTTTCCTCAAGTGGAAGCTGTGCTGTACATTGACATAAATCTTCAGGACTCCAACACTAGCTTGCTTTGCTCTGGGCTGTGAGATCAAGCCATTAATTTTTTTCCTAAAAAGATGATAGGAAACTGCACTGAGAAGCCCATATATCAACCTGAATAATACAGCCATGAACCTGGAAGGCTTCTTGTCACAAAGCCAGATACAATAAAAACAGAGGTATTTCCATGAACAGCACAAAGGCATCTTTGTATCACATCCAAATTCAGCAGGCACTGAGCTGATAGACATTCCAGGATGAACAGAAACTTGTTTGAAGTATTTAATTTTAAAACTCACTGTAGAAAACAAAGATGCAAGACAAAGCCTGCAGAAAACAAAATACCTTGAGGAACAGCACTGACTGAAGTAATTGCTGCATTGAATGAAGAGGTCAGCTGCAGGCTGATAATACATAATATTTGACAGCTGTTAGTTGTCATTTATGAACACGTCAATTTCACATTTCATTCTTTCTTGGCAGAAAAACTGTGTGTCAAAGCAGGGCATCAAACCACTCAGAAAGATCAATATGAATATTATCCCTGTTTTGTCTGCTTAAAGATACAACAACGAGGAGAATGGGGGAGGAAAAAAAATATCACTAACGTGTATTGTGTAATACCACAGACACCAAAAACCATCACTTGAGTCATCAAAAAACAACGTGGACTTAAAAGTCGTAAAATTGAGGGGAAATTTTCTGTGTCCCACATGGTGTTTATTGCTTTTTTGGAAAAATAGTTTCTTGCTTGTGCTGTTACTTATTCTAAAACAACAAGGTGTGGCATAAGAGAGACACAAGGATGACACCCAGAAGGCAGCATGAAGGTTGCTAGACTACTGCTGGCTTAAAACGTTGCAGTAATATTCTGCACTTAGTGTTCTGAAAGTTACCATTAGGACATTCTGTATAAGAAACCAAATGTGCTTATAAGAAAGTACTCAACAGTGTATGCATCTTTCTTTCTGTGCTTCACTAGGGTTTTTTTAAGTTTTATGAACAAGAGATCTAGGAATAACTCTACAATGCTAAAGTTCTAAAAGTAAATGCATCACATCAGCTACGATTAAAGCTGGGCTCATCAATCTAAACCAGCTGAATTGTTCAACCTGGAGTCCCAGTGTAGCCAGGCTTTTGGGGCTGCTCCGAGCTCCTCCAGCACTGCCTCAAACTCCAGAGCAACAAACAAGGCAGCAATGTTTTGAGTTTTATTCTCAAATGTTGTTAGCCCCAGCATGTGGGCACAGATAGCATTATCTAATCCAACAGTCACTACTTGCTAGAATACATCTCACATGATGGTTCTCCTCCTCCCACCACTGAGTCACTGCAACAAACAGAGCAGCTGGCTGCAAACAGGCTACACAATGCCTGTCTGAGCCACAGGCACCAGCGCCAGATGCAGGCTGACCTCAGCTCCATCTGCGCCACGCTGTCCCCTACACAAGAGCAGCTACCTTGTGATCACCAGGATCTGCATGCACTCTCTGGACATCAACAGAAGTGGATACAGACACAGCCAACCTACTTCATCACTGTTGAAACTGTTCATAGGGGGGAAAAAAAGTGCTTTGACGTGTTATTCGGCACTTAGCTCCTAGCTTGATTTTTAATAGTCTAATCCTCTGACCATCTTCTGCACAAGTTCAGAAAAGTGTGTCTGTTATGGCCCTTCAAATTTACAGGAGCTTATCTGAATAATCAAAATGGAGTACTGGCATTAAACTTGCTCTTCCATCTTTAATATTAAATATTTATTCACCACTTCAAAATTCAACATTTACCACAGAGCTCACTCTCCTGTACGGTCACGCAAACCTCCTGAATGTACATCTCAGTGCCTACACATTATGTACCATGGAATGAACACACACCACCCCCCAAATTTCATAATTCATGTACAAAGAGAAAATAGATCCATGTCTTGGAAATTTGCAATCTGGATTGACATCAAACACAGGCAACCTCCCCAGAGACTGAGAATCTTCATAAATAAAAAGTACACGGATGCACCAATAACATAGGCTCAGCAGAAGTGATCAATATTTAACCTCTTTGCATCTTCCTAAGCAATCTCAGCTGCACAAACTTCACTTTCCATTATCTAAACTAAACTGCTGCTCTAAAACTCTTGCCAACTTAGCTTTATTTTCTGTCAAGGGCTTGACTGTCAGGACAGCCTCTACCTGAGCATAATGCACACGGTGTCAGAGAAAACCAGAGGAGACCCAGCCAGCTTGGTACGATGACCAAGAAACATGGACTCAGAAGATCTGCCAAGTCTGAGTGTTAAAGGCCAGAGGTTTGTGAAGTGAGTTGATGTATATGTTCTGGAACTGACAATTACTGTCAGTGTGAACAGTGCTGTGGAACTTTGGTTCTTTAAGCAGTAGTGAGAGGTGATACTGTTTCAAATTATGATCTGTTTTTTTTTTAAATTAGTACCAAACACTTTACATTTACTTTAATGCAAAATTATAAAGGCAAGTAATTGACTACATGTATCATGATTTTGAAACACTGCACAAATCTAGGTCCTTACAGCTATTTCCAATGTTCAAGCAGTTTTCTCTTGATCAGTCACCATTGCATATTACACTTCCAATGTCCATTTGATTTTCCCTGTACACTAGCATGGTCTACGGGTTGGTGGTTTTCCCCTCCAAAAAACAGGGCACCTACTATGAACTCCTATTTTATCAAAATCTGCAATATCCAACTCCTCCTGTTCTCCTTCATTCTCACGTATCTCAACCCACATCAGCAGCAAGGAACTTGCTTTGTTCAGCAAAACACCAAAACAAATTTGATTGTTCCAAGACCAACTGATGCATTGATGCCTGTTCTTGTGCTCCTCACACTTCCACGGCAATCCTCCTCTCTTCCACATTAACTAGGAAATTCCCTCTTGGTATCTGTTAAATGCTTTACCAAAGCCCAGGAACAGCCTTTCTGCTTTTGCAAAGAAAATACTGTCTGGGTCCAGTTTACTGTCCTATGTTTTACTGTTGCCAAAGTCAAACTAACAGGCTTTAATTTCCTTGATCAAAAGGGATTTAAGGTTTAAGAAGAAACTTTTATGTCATAAGCTAAAAATGCATTAGCTGGAAGGAATAAGAACTGGGTTTTATCAGTCAAGCAAAAATTAGTAGCCAGCTACCATGATAAAGTCATGAAGAGACAACTACAAACTGAAATGTATTAGATAGAGGAATTCTAATAGATTAAGGGATCTATTAATGCTTTTGGATCAAACCTCATTAAACCTAATTTTCCTCATCTCCATCTTTTCCATATATTACCTAAAACTAACAGAAAATGAACTTTCCTGGCAGCAGCTAGATCACAGAAAAGACACCTGTACTTATGAAATTTTAGAAAATAGAAGGATCTCAGCAGTAGAAAAACTTGCTTTCTTTGGCAACTCCCTCTCAGTAGTGTATTCCAGTGAGTACAGTTGGAACACAATTTCATAAAAGGGAACCACAATGACCAAAAATCAGGAAAAATGTAGAACAGCTTCTAGCTCCAATTTCATGTTCTGTGTTCAACAGAAAAACCCCACAAAACTGAAAATTTCACAGAAATGTTAAGATTTCAAAGTAATTTTATCAATGCCATCAAAATACTGCTTAGTGGAAGAGTGCTCTTCTCAGTCTTCTGAGCAGATCAATGTTACCAGTATCTACAATTATGCAATGCTGTAACCACACAGCACCTATTACACCTATCCAGAAAGCCAGGTAAGTCTCTGAAAACTAGACCGACAGAACTAGGGAAAGCTTTACTACAAATGGAAAGAGAATGAGACATGCCCCCCCCCCCAAAAAAAACCCCCAAAACAAACAAACAAACAAACAAAAAACCCCAACCCTTTTGATTCTGTCTACACCATGTCTCTGGGATGCTAACTTAATGGAGAATTTGTAACAAGCACAGTTACACACAATACAATCTTATGAGTGGATTCCACTGACCTCTCAAACCCTAAACCAAAAAGCCAACTACTGCATCATATTCTTATGTGTATCTCAGATTAGAGCTGTGTGCTCAGTTACAATCTAATCAATCCATATGCCTTTTAAATGTGCTTCCTTGAAAGAAGCTGTTGGATAAAGGGCACAGTTTCAGAAGCAAAGGAAAACTGGAAGCTGTACATCTGGGCACTAACTAGGGAAAGGTTACGGGCTGTGGGAAATCAGTAGAGACCAGGCGACCAGGGACACAAAGCCATGGGTAAAGTTTCATTCCTTTAAATTACTATAGCTACGTTGATACTGAATTGCAGGATGAAAGTTTTTTTCTCTTAGTATTTCTACACATGTTTTCAAAACAGCTCAGGCATATGTAATAATTACTAATTTACAGGGGTAAAAAAATATTTTACTGCAGTTAAAAATAAGATTAGCAAAATTCAGAAAGAATGGTTTTTATCTGTAAAATAAAAATCCTGCCTTTGAGTCTATCAGTAAATAAGAAACTGTTACCCTTGTCAGCCTCTGAACTGGCACTAAAATGTAGAATCCTTCCACAAGATGTTGTAAAAACTACACCCTATCAATACTGTATTCTGGCAGAGGCACACCCCACGCTTTCTTTAGCAGTATCATTACAAACCAAACTAAACCTGTAAAAAAATAAAGTATTTAATAACTACCATGCCCCCTAACATTCTACTGTTGCGTTTTGCAAACTCGTCATGTTTTCGAGTACTTACGATAGAATTCGATCAAGTTTTGGTCCATGGCGTCCCTGCAGGACAGTAGGGGGCTTGTACACCCTCATCATTCCTCACTATATGTACAGTTCCTCTGGTCCTGGAGCTCTTGGTCTCTTTATTTATGAAGCGGTGACCATTTTGAAGTTATTTATAAACATTAACTCATTAAATTCCCAAGTGTCATATTAGATACCAGCTCAGTGACTCATATTCCTGACAATGTATTTACCAAGGCCGGGAGGGAAGGTAAATTTACATGCAAGAGTAGCACACGCAGGCATGCCATGAACTAATCTTGTATTTTAAAATGGGCTTTGACATTAGGTAACTCTGAAGTTATTAACAAATACGTGTGTCAGCTGGAGCTGGCTCATTATCAATCAGGGGAATTTAGAAACGCTGCCTGGCCACTGCTCTGACAAAATGAAAAACAACTCACATAACAAAATATCCCTTCAGTTTTGAGGATCAAAAATGGAAGCTGGAGTGTTTTAAAGCTTGTTGAGTGAGTGCAAGTTAAGGAAAATTACAGCTAGCTTCAAATACTTCCTCAGAGGGAAAGCATATGCCATGTGTGTTAAGGTTTCTTAAAACACAGTAACAACGTTATCAATTCACCAGAAAAAAATTACTGCATTACACCTTATGTGTAATCTTGGGCTCATAAAAACCTCAGTGTTTCAGATGGCACACCTGGTCCTAGCAGCTTTAAAAACTGTATCGCTGCACAGTAAGCAACATAAATATTCAAGTAAGAAGCTCTGCAGCAAAATAAACAAAGCAGTATTACTACTTTAGCACTTTTACCCAAAAAATAAGGCATCTAAATTCCTTTCTAAAATAGAGAAAAATCTCTGAACCAAAATAATGTACTTCTGCTGGCAATGATCTAATTTCACTCTTCAGTTCCCAATTTTCCCAAGATTCCTGAACACTGGTTATAAAAGCAAAGGAAAACATAAGATCCGTTGAAGAGGTCTCTTTATTACGCCACTCTTCACTGGTCAGTCCTTTCGCAAAATATTTCTGAAGAAATGTTTCTATTTCTGCCCAGAAAAACCCTGAAGCTACAAGCCACATAATTTAACTTTGAAATTAGTCCTTCTTTGAGCAGAGGGTTAGACTAGACCTCCACAGGGTCCCTTTTTCAACTTTAATTTTCATGCAAGCAGATCCTTTTCTCCAGCTTACAATAATATAAAAAACATTTTCCTGCAGTTAAGATGGGAGTCAGTTACACACTATTAAATCCAGGTACACCTGAGAGGAGGGATATGAGACCAGAACTCAAAGACAACTATTACCAAGCCACATTTTAAAGAAAACCCCCACCCAACAGACACACATTTCACAAGCCACAGACTTGGCAAAGCCTTTCTCCTGATCCATCACAAACCCCATGTTCCTTCCCACGCAGTAACATTTATTCCCATTTCTTGCATTCCCCGTAGTCTTACTGCTCCCCACAGGACTCAAGTCTGCCCACACTGCCTTTACCCTTTACTGAGACTGGAAATGTCACTTGTAGATATGGTAAAAGTAACATATACTTAAAACCTTTTCTTCCCAACTATTTACTACTCTCTACATTGTGGTAGTAACTTTTGTTCTTACAGTCTGAAAGCTGCAAGACAGCTACTATGGAAGAGGAGTTCTGGCTCAGAGTTAATTGAACTTTATTATAACCGTGTAGTTACAGGAGTAATGAGACTGAAGAAGCATTTGTGAAATGTTTTAACAAAATTACATGTTCTTCTTAAGCTTAATGATGCAGCAGCAAGCGTCTTTCCATGGACAATCTGTTTAGCAGCATGAGTAAACACTCACTCCAGCGCTCTATCCTTTTTTCAGGGAAAAACAAATCAAACCCAGGACCAGACTTCAAAGCGGACATTACATTAAATGGAAACAAGTAGAGCGCACTGATCAAAACGGCGAAGCCATAAGAATGCTATCTGATAGGATGTCCTTCACATACCAAAAATTTCAAGAAACTTTCAGAGCTCTTAATATAGGGCAGCATTTTTTTCTGAGGAGATGCCTATCTACAATGCTTCTCTCAAAAGTATTTCAGCATTATAAATTTCAGATAATGCAGCCTTCTAAAGGAACAAACAGGAAATAAAAATACTAAAAGCCACTAATGTAGGACAGAAAAAAATATCAAAAGAAAAAAGGCTTTTTAAAAGCCTGTCAAAAGAAGTGACATAAAAGACTTTTATCATGACAGCAAACTTGCACATAAACACATCAAACAGACAAATTTGTAATGAGCTTCTTGCTATTTGTTTTTAAACAAGGTAACTTTCAGATAAAGTGATTCCTGCTCAGACTGAAGAACACACAGAAGAAAAGAGACACACAAGTATGATGGATTTTGATGTCAACCCTTTGTTCAACACGTATAGCTAGTTTATCAAATGAATTCTTCCCAAATTAGCAATCCGGTTCTGCTCACCTTTTCATAAACAAACTAAATGCCCAATATCAAAATAGAAAAAACTCGAGTGCTAATTAGACCAACATGTTTAAGCATTTCTCCAGTTACCACAAAAAGTTATTAGGTGCATTTACACCATCAGCCTGGACCACCTCCCACTTATTCAAGGCTTCTGTTCCCTGTATCTGTTCTGCATGTGACCTAAATCGCTCCCAGCATCCCTTCAGGAAGGGAACAGCTAATCTCCCGGGAGTATTTGGATGGTAAAATAATCCAGGATTGCACCACAGGCAACGTGCTTGGGACAGCCCAAGGTCTCACTGTTTTCACTCAGCCCAGAGTGACAGCACTGTCCTACAAGACTTTGCCACTTCATACACCCATAACCCAGGCACTCACCCTACAGCACTACCCCATAATGAAACAGAAGTGGGAATATGGCAACCACCAACTTTCTAGAAACTGGACACTTCATCAATACATAACGATTATTAAAAGGAAGGGAAAAAAACCCCTATGTTTGAAATGCTGCAGGTCTGAGAAATATCCCACAGGGATAGGAATTGAATGGAACAGCCTAGCTTGGTGGAAGCACCACTGGTCAGGGAAACACAGGCTAGTCACTGAGGGCAGCACAGATATAACCAGCACTGTTCCAGCTGAAAATTAAACTGCTAAAGGCTCTGTAAATTTATATGCTAAAAGTAGAAAATTAAGGTGTTTTGCTAAAGAATTCAGTGGAAAGGCAAACAAGATTTTCAATAGAGTATTCTGATTTAGTAAATCCATATTCAGGACAAAGACCCTGCCATTTGTGATGACTCAATTCTCTGCTTCTAAAACTTCCTTCCTCACTTTGCTGCTCTTTTCAGTGTCAAAAACTGAACACACAACAGTCACTGGAAAATTAATTAGCCTGGTTGAAAACTACAGCAGTGAAATCTCCCACGGCTTCCCCCTCTGATCTTCAACTCTTTCCTGACAGGCCAATTCCAATTGCATTGTTTGAATGGGTGGAGAGCACAAACAAGGGATCCTGCTGCAAAGTTTTTACAGAGCTGCATTACTGAAAACTGTGCACATACAAATGCTGCCCTCATGCAGGAGAGCAATTCTAAGTCCTTGACATTTATTTTCTCCTCATTAGGAGTTAGCACTTCTTGAACTGAACAGCTGTTCACTTCTAATACTATACCTTCTCTGGATTTCCATTTCTTCTTGTGATGGACCATTTTGTACTTGAGAGGGAAGCTGTGAATTCTGTCGAGGCAATGTAGGACCTAAAAGCAAAGACAGATCATAAATTAATGGTTTGAATTATTACCATGCAAAAAAGGCACTAAATCAAGGAAAAAGGCCAGCCATCACACAATATTGTAAGAACTGCTCACTTCTGCTTTTTAAGCCAAACAAGCTCAACAACATAATGCAGCAAATAAAAACTGCAACCTCACGCATCTGCAGAATGAATTTATTTCATATGGATGGAAAGGTTTCACAGAAATGCAAAACAAATTTTATATATGATGGAATTAAGACAAAAGCTTTGAAAAGCACTCAAGTCTGAGGTTTTCTTTAAACAAAGAACAAGTCCTCTTGGAGGAACAAGAAAGGCTCAAAAAAATTAAAACACTCACCTAAATAGAACACTGGAAAAGGAGAAAAAAGAAAAAGGAAAAAAACAAAAGAACAGGAGAAAAACCATCAGAACCGTATCACCACATCAAGAGAAGGAAGATCAAGTATGTTTCTACAGGTCACACCAAAATTTACTCAGATTTCAGCTCATCACCTTGGATCAAAGACCTTTTATGGATAGGTAAGTATTGTGTCCAAAGGAATGGGGGCATAAAACAAATGCACAAACTGTGAATTCTGATAAGCACAAGAGATGCAAAAGGGAAGATCGTGCAAAATCATCCTCTGTCTTTACTGATGGGAAATTCTGAACCATACAACTTTCAAGTAATGGTATATGCCAAATCTGTATTCCAGAAACAAAAAAGCTTTACCATTTTAATCACAAATGTACTTACAGCACAAAACTGTGTAAAGATAAGTGAAGAATGAAGAAGTGTGGACTGGAATACAGGAGACCATGAATGCATTGCTGTTGTCAAAACACGCAGTAATCCAGGAAATTATTTAGACTACAGCTACACTCAAGATTATGGAATTTGTAAGAAACAAGAATTAAAATCAATTAAAATGTTGAGTTTTGAAAATGTCCCAGGGCAAACCAGTAATTTCTCACTGATATTCCACCAAACTAGAGGGACAGAGTTGTAATGAGATCTTCCCCGTCTCAAGTATCAAAATGCAAAATTTTTCTCCATCTGGACTTGTGAAAGTCACCCAAACCCATAAAAAAACCCATGTGTGATACACTGACACATCAAGGACAAGCAATTTGCTTCAGACTCAGCAAACATGGCCTGTTTAAAGGCCATACAAAAAGATTAATTTCCTCAGACCACCACAGTATTGTGTCCACTGTGGTCTTTAATCATGAAAATTTTAATTTTGTACACTATCTATGTACCCTACGATAACAGCAAGTAACGGAACTTAACTCTGGAAGACAAAAGCAGGCAGTGTACTACAGAGGTGATGTCTTCCTTAGTTATTCTTTCAGCAAGCATTAGGCCCTTATACCCAATGATTTGATGTTGTTTTGGATGTACTATTTTTGCTTGAAGTATCTCCAAGAGACACCTACAGGTACAAATCTATAGTATTTTAAATGCAAAATATTTAACTGCAATGATGAATTAATAATTACATTATCATTAGGCAGAAACATCTGCCACGTGGCTCATCTGGAAAACCTTCCAGCTTTAAAACTTCCGTAAGGCTCAGCTCTCCTCTCCTCGGTGTGACAGGTGGAAGGCTTTAATGCCCCCTAAGCCATGACTGCAGCTCCCAGGCAGCTGGGCTATTTGGTGCCTACCCCAAGCTGCAGCCTTTCATGGACTTTCACAAGCAGACACAATCCAGCAGCAGTTAAAAGGTGCTGTAAACACCACCACTGCTGCTTGCCATGTCCAGCAGAACTCTTGGAGCAAGTCAAGGCTCACGGCTTGAGCTGCAAACGGCAAGCAATACTCTAATTATCAGATATGTGCTCAAACTCCTGTCCTGCTCCTCAGAATGAAACACACTGACCTAAAAATTAATAATGAAGAACAAAAATTAGAAGAAATGGTCACAACCAGAACTATTTTGTACTGAAAATGAGAAGTTCAAGCTTCCACCCATCTTTAAGAGCATGTTTTTTTGAAGAAGGTATTACCATGCTGCAGTAGCTAGATGCAGACCACCACTCTCCAAGATTTCTACCTTAGTCTTTCTTTAGCCAACACCTCCAGAAAGCAAACACCAAGTTTCACCTGCACTAGCTATTCCAACTGGCCTAGCTATGAAGAACCCTGTTCTTGTAGCCTCAAACTTTGTTTCAGAGCACTGTCCTTCAGAAAACCATGTTTTCCATCAATTCTGCAGAAGGCAACCATCAGCAGGCCAAGTCAGTGTTAACTTGGCCAAGCTGCTCCAGTGATGGGCTTCTTTCATGGCTATGCACACAGGAGACAGAACAAAATCACATACTGGCAATTAACCTAGTGCTTCCAGTACTTCTTACACATTTTTACCTCAAGGAAATGCAACCTGAGTATACTAAAGACTTTTAAGAAAGAAAAGTTCAGCTCCCAAGTCAACTGGCCTGTTTTCTCGTCAAATTCCTCTTTGCAGTCACCCTACTAATGAACATTAGAAAGTTAAAGGCACATGCTAGGTGGAAAAGCATGTTTTTTATCCTAGAAGGTTTATTACAGCAAGCCAAGACTACGACTTTGTTGCTAAAATACAACTGCCTGGGTAGCAGGACAGGTGGTACATTAAATAAACAGGAGCTAGCTATTAAAAATCTCTCTCAGAGGCTTTTGAACACTTCAAGATACTTCAGAAACATCAACCCCCAAGAGAAATACTCAGATACTGCCTGGAAAAGAACTCTGATCCTCCTACAGGATCACTTTATCTTCAGAAGCCAATATAAGCTGAGTGAGAGATGAGGCTGAATGGTCTATTCATTCTCAGTTTTAAAGAAAACCTAACATCTCTCTTTTTCTAAAAAAGCACAGATGGTGCACTCTGCAGCACACTCTGACAGACAGAAGATATAATTTCATACTAATTTGTTCAGCAGCCATTCCAGTTTCAGTGCTTTCTGTTTTTCAGCTTATTCTCACCTTTGCATCACCCTTCCTCTACGACAGTTCAGGCAACTGCGTGGTGAGAGATGGACTGGAAATCTAACACATTAAACATGCCAGGGAAAAAAGCCTGCATGAAGCATTTCCACCAGCTGGACCAGAGCCAGACCTGGTTCTTCATGCAGTCACACACACAATTATGATGGCACCAACATCAGAACATCAACATCAGACTGCTGGGGACTGCTTGAGCCAAATCAAGCATCCCCAGCATCACCCTTTTAAACCACAACCAGAGTTGTAGTTTATCAAACTCCTTAATTTTATTTTTCAGCCCTAACTGACTGCTTACCTTGTATCTCTAGTCAAAGGCCAAACCAATTTCAGCTGCACAACCCTATGAAAGCATAACTGGCAAGCTGGGGAGGGAAACACATGGTTTGTCTTCCCTCAATGCCCTTTGTTCCTCTGTTCCTTCAGTCTTGCAATTACCTCATCTGCTTTGGAGTGTCACACCACACCCTACCCCACTTCTTTTAAGGTCAGCTGCATTGTGTCTTATCACTGTTGATATCGGCTGATATTGAAAATATCACATTCCTATAGCCCTAAAAAACCCCAAGCATCAGCTGTTCAAGATTGGCACAACATGTCCTGCAAGTTACACAGGGAGCTACAAATGTGTGTGTTTTCATTTGGCTGGACAGGATTACTTGGAGCTGGTAACAAAGATGGATGAAATGGGGTTTGGAGGGGACCAGTGGTAGCCATATCATGTGAAATCTTCCTCAGAACCCCACATGCCCTAATTCAAGGAGGGGAAAACACACAGAAAGCCTCACTCCTGCAATTACTGTACTTCAGAGTACAGCATTGAAAGACAAACCCTTTTTAAATAAATCTAGTAAAACTGGTCAACTATCACACATAAGAACTTTAGTTTGAGATGCGGATCTCCATTTTCTCCCCTGAGAAACAGTTTATATAAACAACTCAGTAACTAAGAATTTCCACTCTTTCATTTCTCAGTATGTTAGTGCCAAAACTAAGCAATGTTCCAATTATACAGTCTGATATCCAAATCAAAGTATGACTTGTCTTTTAAAAGTCTTTTCAAAGACTGAAAGTGGACAGCAAGTTTATTTATACATGTATATGACATCAACATAAATGAACTGGCTAATTATAATCTTTAGAAAATATTTTCTTTAAGGACAGTTTGAATATGCCTACTAAGCATAGCACACACCCCAGGCAGAAGTTCAAAGCCACAGCCAACAAGATGTATTTCTGCTAGGATACGTAAGAAATACCCTGACACTTGAATTGAAGTGGAGGTAAGGCTCCTTGAATTGGAGGTAAGGCTCCTATCAAGGCCTGCAGAACCTCCTATCAGTGCCAGCAGGGTCTTGGACACCAGGCACTGATAACCTGGGAGCCAGGCCTGGCTCAGCACCAGTGTGCTGGGGGACCTCAGCAGCTTCCAGTTCTCCTCTGCCACCCTTTCGTGCTCGGGGACACAAGGCTTCACCAGCAGGGAACTACGGCTGCGTAATGAAACTACAATGTCACAAACTTAAAGGAGCAAGTACTGCAGTTAAATATATCAATACCATCTACTGTGGGATACTTATTACTCCCCCCTCTTAGTTGTGTCAAAATTTGTTTAAACAGCAATGTTCTAGGTGATGACGGTCACTACTGGTGTGTAATACTACAGAAGTGAGCCTAACAAAGCCGTATTTCACAACTATCTTCATAACTTTTACGAAAACACCCTGCTCCCAAAAGGCAGATTTAATCTGTCTGTAACTTCTACTGATAATATTTTTAAAGACAACACTAAAATATGCTGACATTCCTCAATGTTTAATAAACAGAACTTTATCCATAAATTAATGTACTTCTATTTATATTTGCCATGCAGTTTAGACCAGCTACCAAATTTTAATTCAATTCTTTAGGCTGTTTGCCTAAAATTTAATGCTTTCACATTATACACCACTAACTCTGTAGAACCACAGGAATCAGAAACACCATATGGGCAACCCTTAAAAGTTTGTGTAACTCTGAAAACTTAGCAACCCTCCCTTCACCTCCAAACACCATAATTAACACTGATGGTGCTTTCAATAATCTTATGTTAAGTTATAACACAGAGGAAGTACTCTGTCCAATAAACAGGTAAAACTTCCTATAGGTCAATATTTTGACATATAAATCAGGATTACCTAATGAGTATTAGCTCATTAGTGATTAGTATTAGTATTATAAACACCTGGTAACTACCTTAAATATTATTTAATCAATCCCACATTTAAAAGGAAGCAAAACCAGAGATATTATCCAACTTTTGACAACACAGGTAATAATAATACCATCATGTTACTCCTGTTCTGACAGGGAGTGCTGACAGCCTGTTCCGGAGGCTTGCTAAGAGTACAGGTATAGCATAATTACTTCACTGCTGTAGAATTTTTCTTCTCCCAGAACAAGTTTTAGCATGACATGAAGCAAAACAGTACAAAGAAAAGCATCCGAGATCCCCTCAAGCTCCACGCACACTTTTCTCATTTCTGTCTTCAGTAGTTTCTCTCTATATTCCAATTAGGCAACCCCAATTTCTGTTTCAGTTTGCATTTCCCAAAGATACTAAATTATTCAATCCATGATTCGAGTGCATTCCCCTACCAGCAAGGATTTAATTACCTATCTCTGCTGGAAGAGAAAGGGCTGCACATCAATATACAGCTGTGAATAAAGATTTGTTTATTTAATAACTGGACAACCTAACTTCTAGAGTTACTAATTCAAGAGAAATGCAAAAACCTTGAACCAAAGGGGCTTTCTCCACACCAAGGTCAGATAAACAAAAAAATCAGACATTGGAAACAAAAAAACCTGTGTTTCTTTTTCTTCCTCCCCATTTTCCTATGAATTAAACTGTGATCTAAGGCAAAACTAGAATAGATTCACTGAAGCCATTCCTAACCTTGTCCTTATATCCAGAACATTCCAAAATCTTCTCAAGAACATATAACTGCTACAGATTCGTAAGAAAAGCATCAGAAACCTTACATATATGTAATTCTATTAGAAAGAATTAAAATAGACTTATTTACTGTTGTGATATCCTTCCTTCAGTTCTTTTGCCGCTTTCATCTTCTGCAACAAACAACTCCGAGGACCTCCCAAGATGCAAATTACATCTATAAATCTCAAACTCAGTTTCTTATTCTCTGAGCAAAGCTTTCCTGAGGTTGAAGACAGATGCCACACAAAGCAACACCGATTCCAGCTGAACTAGAAGGTACTTTCTGCAGCAAAACTGAGTGTGATACTCCTTTGTTCCTCCCAACATAAGCTTCCCTTACGTGACCTTATTCCTTCAAAGAAATAATCCATTGTCTCACACATCAGAATTCTCAGCCATCTAATTTCCCTTCACTGAAGCTTTTCTCTCATTCCAGAGGCACTTTGATTGCAACAATGAGCCCTACTTAATGCAGATATGAAAATTTTCTTTGTAATGCAATGCAAAACCTTTGCAGAGAGCTGTCATCTCCAGACAGGACCAATTACTGAATATTCGAACACATTGTACACAGCCTTAGAGCCAGAAATCCTCTTCATTTGACCTCTTGAACTTGATGACACACACTTGTCATTTGATGAAGGTGTCATTTATGACCACGTCAAACAATTACTTAATGTAATGAGTCGTAAATATTTGAAAATTTTCCCAAATGAAAGCCAGAAAGAAAGCTTGGTTCACTTTTAGCATTTCTGAAAGTGTGGGGCAGGAATCTGTAGTATTTAATTCTTTAAAATTCTAGAAGAAAATGCAGTCCTATGTTGTCCTTCTTTTCTGGGTTTGCAGGTTGCCTACAATCTGCCCAACTAGCCAGCAGAAAAATAGGGGCTGGTTGAATAGCTGCTAGCTAATGCAATCATTCAAACCAGAATGGAGCTAAAACACTTTGACATTTGTATTTAAATAGACAGAGTTAAAGCATATGAGAGGTTAGGATGTGTCAGGATTTGATCAGTCCCGTAAATCAGGGGGAGGACAAAGTCCTAAACGTGCAGAGCATTTGCAGCAGTTTCACTGACAAGGCAGCCATTGCTTCCGAGTCCTTTAAGACAAACCTGCATCGTTTTTATGGCAGAAAGCTGCCACTTTCAGTGAAGCCTTTACTCTTAACTTCAGAGATTTGCACTTTGCATTCTGAACTCATGAGAAGGACAAAAAGCCCGTCCCTGCGAGCTCAATGGTGCCTCGGCTCCGGCAGATCCACTAGAGGGAGATCCTAAATTAAACAACCTCCAATTTTGCCAGCAGCCAGCAGAACAGCTGAGGATGCCAACTGCAAGCAAAAGATCAATGACATTTTTCAAATATATGCAAGAGAAGGCAACCATGATTTAATTTTATTTTAAAAAGAGCGAGAGAGCTATACCACAGCTGACTTGCAAACCAAAAGGATGTACACAACTTAATCTTTAATATCCCTCAGAAGTCATTTAGATTTCTGTGAACCCTTGCATAAAATTTAAAATTCATCTGCAGCTTTATGAATTTCTGAATAGTATGCTCAGCTAACATTAAAACTGCTTTCCTTTTATGAATAAAATACAACATAAAATAAGCAAGCTAATAAAAGAAATTGCCAAAATGAGAAAGCACAGCAGAAAATAAGGATACTGCAAGAATCTAACTTTAACTGTACGTAATTCTAATGTAAAAGGGAAGCTATCTATACAGCATTTCTTTATTTTATTTGAGTTGGAGGTTCTATATGCCATTTTGAATACACTAGGAAACACAGCAATTTATTTAAACTATTAGAGACAAGTTGTCATTTTCAAGTACAGATTTTTGAAGCAGTACCATCAGAATACCAACTAGGACTGCATGTGTTAAAAATTTTTAAAAGCCTAGCAGATATCTTGAAAGACACAAAACTAGCCATATAGAATGTATTGATCATCACATATCAACACAAGTTTATTTTATAATGCATAGCTGCACAACAGCTTTTGAAAAAGAATAATTTGTTAATAATTTGTTTATAAAAGGGAGGCAGTTGTAATCCATTTCCTAAAATGAAGAGCTAATATTAGAGCCTCAGAGCCTGTGACCTGTCTAAGTAAATATTCATCTATTTTAGAGATGCTGGGGGGGGAAAAAATAACCTAACACCAAGGATCCATTTCTAGCTGCACTTTTAGGAAATTATATCAACTATAGAGAAACAAAACACATTGAACTTTGAGCAAGGAGCCCAAATAGTTTGGTTCTAAACTGCAAGCCACTTAACAACCTATTTCCACTATTGAAGCAGCATGTTCAGAAAGATACTCGATCTCTTTTACTTCTTACACTGATACAGGTCAGAAAAATGAAGCCATATACAGATCATACACTGACAAACCTCCCAGCTGATAAAACTTAGGAACACTTGTTGACAATACTCTAACACAGAAACATTATGAACATTTACCTTTAAACATTGTCTGGAAGTGGTATGAGGCTGAGAGAGCAATTCTGCGTGCATTATTAGGAATTTTTTTTAGAAGCAGCAGTGCAAAACTGCTCATCTGCTGAAAACAACACTGATAATGTGAAGCTTTGGTTTTATTTCATCTGGATGAAAGCTAGAGCACCTATTTGTCTGTGACATAGGTAAGTGAGAGCTGATCTTAAACCACCACAGCCCTTGGCTGACAGGAGCCAGGGAAGAACAATTATCTCGGGTGCTCACCCTTAGCTTGTGATGCAACTAATTAATGCATTTTGACTTGAGCCTGCTGCTACCAAACCAAATCACAAGAAGAAGAAACAAAGTGACTATGCTGTAATTCAGAAAAGTTAAAGGTCACACCCAGTCACTTTCAGACAGTTACACAGCTTAATTCATGCCCATCTCAAAATTCTTGAGAACAAACCAGAAGACAAGAGCACTGTAGTCAGCAACCAGGCTCTGACTCTACAGTCATAAAACGATTTTAGTTTTATCCAAGTCTTCACAAACTGAAGTGGCATCTCAGCTCAATAAAATTTCTACTACTGAACAATATAACAATGTAGCAGCCCACAAATACTTTGCATAAAGCAGCAGGAGAATGAGTCATTAGACAAACTACAACCCACAAAATGAAAAAAGACATGCTGTCTAATTAACAAACGATCAATGCCATGCCTGCCTATGTCATTTTTGCCTCTCTAGCAGCTCAGGTTTAGAGTTACGAGTAGTTAAACCCAATTATGAAGATATGTATCTGCATATATACACACTGAAACATGTAATAAATGATTCAAGTACAGGTAATGGGAAAGAACTTAAACCCCTCTAACCTGTGGCAATTATCAATCAGGCCTTTTCATCAGAAGAGCACAAACCAACATTTCATGTGTTCCCAAATGTTGGGTGGGAGACAGGTGATAAACAGTCAGAATGCATGAAATGTTTGCAACTGGGTAACCCTTAGGGAAAGCAGAACTGGGGGATTTGGAAGAGAAAACACCCAACTGAGAGGCAGGAGACTGGGAATCACAACTGGGTTATTTTAGCAGGCAAAGAGAAACCTTCTAACTCTAGCTACCACTTCTATTTTGGCCTCTTATGTTGCATAACAGTGTAAGCACTGCAGAATGTATCATCCACAGTCTAGACAGCTTAGTTTCAAAAGGTAAAGTCTAGAAACAACCACCAGAATAAAAACCAACGTGATAAAATCACCTTTTCTGCTGTAGTTGAGGCAGCCCTGGTGAAGTTATCTACCACCTCTCTTCCACACAAGTGAAAGAAAACTGGCACACAAGTACTATCTCATTACACGGGCAATCTTTAAAGTTTAATGAGGACAAAAGAATTCTATTTGGTTACAAGAACACAAAAGACTCTTAGTCTTTCAAAAGAAAAACTCCCTCTGTGTGTGTCACAGTGTTATACTGATCAATTTGCTGTAGAGCCTACCTAGAATGTTACAGATACCAGCTGAAGACTGAAAGCCAGAAATTTTTCCATCAGTGTTTTAATGCCTATGCCACTCTTGTCTTCAAACAAATGAAATGACAGACCTGGTGTCTAAATTGTATGTGCTCATCTGAATGTTGCCCCTGGATTCAAAGTCTCTGAGCTAGAAAGCTCTGTATGGTAAGAACAGCCAGAGAAGATTACCTGAATTCCAAAGTTTGGAAGAAAAAAAAACTCTCATAATTTTATAATAAACCAGTAATCAGTGAGAAGCAAAAATACCAACACACAGTAAGAACCTGGATGCCTCTAGAAATCCTGAAAAGTATCCTCGTTACAAGGTACATGCTTCTAGGGCACGTCTTTCTGGTTTGCTTCCTTAAAAAAAAGGCAAAGCCAGGCATTTCTGTATGTAATACAGACACAGAGAAATTGATTTACTTGCTAGGAATTGCATTTACAGGGATGGCAGTTGAGAACTGCTGTTAAGAAGCAATAATTAGTTAGACAAAACACCCAAGCAATTAAAACACCTAGAGGCTTAATCATGATTAGAAACAAGACACTGACTTTTACGCATAAACATTTGAATTTTTCTGTATTTGAGCAATATTAGGGAGAAAAACAGTGAAGAGACCCTTACCAGCTTCCTGTGAATTTAATACTTCTAAGGCATGCATCATGGCACTTGCGAAGACATTGGCATCTTCTTTGCTGCCAAAATTCAGACCATACACCTGCCTAGCATCACGCCACTGGTGGAAGGTCTGTGTAGCCTGATTGTACTTCAGCCCTTTTGGAATGGCACAATTTATTACCACCTATAATAATTTAAAAAAAAAATAAATAAAAAAATTACTTATGTTTAAAACTGCTGTTCCATCTGAAATTTCAGCTTTCTGTAGGTTTTATTCCTCAACCACACAGGTTAATTCATGACCCATAATCTGTAAAACGCAACGCTGAAAGCACATAACCATTTCAATTTTAATTCCAATGTTGCCTATAATCAGAGATGGGAATACACAAGGGGACTAATGAGATAATTTGTATCAACTTTGGTACTTTAAATGTTTTGAAGTCCCTTCAAAAGATGCAGGGATGTTTTGTAACAGCAATGCAGTAGCATCAACAGCTCTGACTTCCAGCAGCAGACTACTCAATGTGAACACGCATCTGAAATTCAGAAACTCGTTTTCCCACGAATTTCACAGCATATTTGTTAGATTTCTTTTTTAGCCAAGTTATCACCTCCCCTCTGTGGCTGCTGCACCCCTTGGCTTGCAGAGCTTTCAGAAGCAGTTTACTGGGTTTGTACCATGGATCACAGGGTGTCATTTTGCAAGATTGTTACGGCTCACACAAAAGATGATAAATTCAAGATATTAGGGCAACCATTTACTACAAGCCATCCACTAAGAGGATCCCATTGCACTTGGATAACTATATCCTCTCACCTTTTTCTGCTGAATAATGGGAGAAAAAAACTCACACTTGCTCTCAGATGAATGCACAGAGACCATTTATTACTTGAAATAAGTGTTTAATAACAAATCACACAGGAGATTATCAGTATAGGCTTCAGGTGTGTGATAAACGACCAAGAACCGACCAAAAGAACGTCATGAAATGCTGGGAGGGAGAGCAACAAATGTAAGAAGCTTTCCTCAAACAAAAGATTAGGTTTTTAACCCATTCCAGGTATCACATGGCACAGCACATTTCCAGACAGAGTGCTAATTTGCCATTTAATCACGATCCAGTAACTTCATCAAGGAAATTAAGACATAATCCCTGTTACTCCCTTTCACTCTCTCAAAGTGGAAGATGACCAGCATTACCAAATATTAGAAGGATTTTTGAACAAAATGATCTGGGGAAATGAGACATCATGGATACAAGNATCTGGGGAAATGACACATCATGGATACAAGTTTTCATGAGATAGGAAGAGCTAAAAGAACTGCTGGTGTCTGCACAGACTGCAGCTCACAGCGTAGAGTGGGGGAGAAAAGCTTTTAGGTTGCCACTTTGCCTTAAAAAGAACCAGATGACTCCTGTGTACACCACTAGCCTTTATAAATAGATATCTGTAGGAAGGAATGGCAAAAGGACTATTGCCTTGGAGGTATGCAAAGTGCTTAGTTCACAGGCAAAAAGCAATAAAACAGTTTTGCTACTTAAGTTAAAAAAAAATTCGATTTATTATTTACTGCTCCCATACTTGCTGAAGACTTATTTCTTAATATTCCACATTTTCCGAGATTTCCTCACCTGATGATCCTGAATCTTCCTGCCCACTACTCTGAATGTGTTGTTGCCTGTGTGATGATATATATGAACTCTGCTGAATCCAGTTGATCCACCAGCTGGTACCCATTTCTTATTGGCATCATCGTAGACCATTACAGCAGCTCGTGCTTGGCAGATACTCTGTTCACTGTTGATACACAAAGTGGAGGAGAAAATAAAATTACTTATGGCAAAGCATCATCTTTCTGGTTAACTTTTTTTTTTAAACTCAAAATGTTTAATCAATACTCCTTGCAACTTGCTGAAACCTCCACCTTTCTGAAGACAAAACCACTAGCACTTTGACATTTTGCTTACATGAGTTCATTCTGAAAAGCTGTGGCCCAGACAGGTCTAACAACTAATAAAAGAAGTCAAGAATGTATTCAATTTTTNTAATAAAAGAAGTCAAGAATGTATTCAATTTTTCTTTTTGCTCTTTTTCCCCTTACAGGTTTTTCTCCCCTGTTTTTTCCTCACCACCAGCCATGAATTTTAATTAAATGCCACAACCATATACAAAGCTTTCTGCAAAGAGCAAAGAATCTGGAGTTGTACTAGCTTCATACAATCTGCACTTCCCAGTGGAAATTACTTCTACAAGAGATGAGAACAAGAAGGCCCTTGCACCTTTTAACATACAGAGAAGAAAATAAACACACATAGGATAAAGTCCAGCTCAAAAATTTCAACAGCTCGTAAATGAAATGCATTCTGATTTTGACACATTTTACAACAGTTGATGCCCAGATGTAACACTTTTCTCCCCAAAAAAAGGTTCTACTGATTATCAAAAAGTGCGATTTCATCAGGAGATTGCTATCAGTAGCTAATCCTGATTATGCCAGTCATCTGGATGCTGAGGTACAGCCTGGAGTTAAAAAGGAGCATATCATGAATGTCATCATGTAAGAAACACATGAAATCAGACCAGACCAGAAACAGACTCTTTATGAGGAGAGGAAAGGGTGATACCACGCAGGTCGTCTTTGCGGGAAATGTCCAGATGCAGACAGGAAATAAAAATAGAAAGGAATGATTTCTTATCAGTAAGTCAGATTCTCTGAACATACCACTCCAGCACATCCAACATTATAGAAAGCACATGATGCCTGGCTTGCAAGGAATGTGGCCTGCCATTTGGAAAACTGAGAAGGCTGAAGAGACATGCATTCTTCACAGGAAAGTAAAGGAGTATTTCTTCATATTTTATGAGAGTGAAAAGATGCCTCCCCCACCCACCTGTCTTGGGGTTTTTTGTGGCTTTTATTGGTTGGTTGGTTGGTTTGGGAAGGGGGGGGTGTGTGCGTGTTTGTTGGGGTTTTTTTCCAAAGACCATGCTGAATTTTCCAATGTCTTATTTACATCTCCCAACACAAGAAAATTCTGCAGTGCATCCAGCTGTTTTGTTAACTTTCAATACTGACATTTTTGAGAAAACAGAATCAATTTCTATCACACTTTACATGACAAAGAAAACAATTAGAGAAGTGCTCAACACTGGGATGCTTTTCTAGGTTCATGGACAAGAGAGTATATTGAGATCATGGCTCTCCTGCATGTGAGAGATTCATGAGGAAACAAGGAAATAGGCTCTTAATTTTAAAAATGCACATGTTCTAATCCCATCACCTATTCAACAACTAGATCAGAATGGGATTACAGCCTCTAATTAGACCACTCTTTTTCTAGTTCAATTCAGGAATATTGAAATCATAATAAACATAACTAAAGTGCTTCTTTTCTAAGCACAGTTGACAGTTTAGACTGGAAGGACCACATCTGATCCAGGAAGAAAGAATAAATGCAGAGAAAATAAATTTTGGTACAACTTCTACGCACTTCACAGTCCCATTAAATATATGCCACAGTGAAATACGGTTCCCTCACTCGAGAAGAGAGCAGTTCAAGAACCTACTGGATTTCTTTATTTTTAGATATTTTGGCACACATCTTAGAGTTCAAGCCTAGAAACATTCTGTACTGTTCACAAAGTACATGACAAACAGTAGTGGTTTTTCTAAAATGCCTGACAGTAAACTTGGAAAACTTCTCAACCCATAAGAAATTTTTGCTATACTTCAATTTGGATCAATCACAGGCATGATAAACCATAGGTGACAGGACCTAGATACTGATTTGGAAGCAAAGCCATGTGGTTCGCAGAGTCCTTGTCAAAAAATAACTTTTACTCAGTCATGTGCCAGGCAGAGTAAAAAAAAAGAAAATATTCTATTAAAAATTGAGACCATGATTCTAAGTTAATATGTTCCAATTACAAAAAAGGTAGAACCAGAGAGTGACTGAGTAATGGTACAGTGATCAGAAGACTTAATTAAGGACAGACCATCAAAGTTCAGGTGCTCTTATTCAGTCTAAGTTTATAAAACTTTCTACATTATTTTATTTAACATGGCAAAAAAATAAAGAAAAAAGAAAA
>VYZT01002249.1:0-7500 GCA_013400735.1 Pomatostomus ruficeps
GGAAGGGGCTCCATTCTGGGCTTTGCTGATGGCTGTTGTCACTGTGTTCTCCAGGGATTTCAATATGTCTATTCCGCCTTTGGGACTATCATCAAGGTCCTCCTCTCTGAGGTATTGATACAAAGTTGTTGGCTCAAATTTCTCTGTGGAGTCCTCACTCTCTTCTTTAATCTTTTTCTCTGTTTCAGTGACCACCAGCTTTTCCTTCTCTAGGTCTTTCCTTTCCTCTGAGTTTGTGGAGCCTGCTGGGGAATCGGGCTGCTTTTTAATGTTGGAGGCTGGTAGCCTTGTGTGGGTGGTGGGTGGAAGAGGTATAGACTGTATTTTCTCCTCCATCACCGGGTCCAACACTAGCTGTTTGCCTTTTTTGGAAGCAGAATTGGTCACCTTCAAGAAATGACCGGTGACCATCATGTGAGCCGTGAGCTGCTGCAAAGTATCATGGGAACTGCCACATTCCATGCATTTCAGTATTTGGGCTTTGCGTGCTTCAAACTGCCAAGTGTAGCTAGCACCATTTTGATAGCCATAGCGGTTGTTCGGAGTCACGTAGGGGTTGGCAGTTTTCTGATCCTTTGCAGACTCACCCAGTGACGCTTCTGCCGTGATCCCCGTTGGCTCAGGAGAACAAGGTGAAGCCAAGTCCTGAAGTGCTCGCTTTTTGGTAGAAGGGACCAGTTTGGTGATGGCTGGTACTGGCTCCTTCAGAGGCACTTTCTGGTAATGCTTTGTTTTTATCATATGGACACTGAGGTCTTGCAAAGACTCAAACGAATGCCCACAGTACATGCACTTGAGCACTTTCTGGGCATCCTCTTTGCCTTCCATTTCCATAAGTGATCGTTTCCTAGGCTTTGACCACCGCTTGGTCTTATCAGCTTCTTTATCTCTGTTGTCATCACGGTAATGTCCAGTTTCATTCATGTGCACTGTCAGCTCCACCAGCGTGTCGTAGGCTGCACTGCAGTCTTTGCATCGGAACTTGCTGGCGCCGGTGAACACAGACCCATAGAGTTTATTGTTTTGCCGGTAAAGCTGTACTGTGCTGAAAAGACTCGGCTCTGGGAGGAGTCCATATGATGAGGTCTGTTGCAGAGTTTTAGCTAACGCTGCTTGGTGCCAGTCATACCCTGAGCCACCGCTGTTACTATTACTGTTACTAGTACTACTGGTGGTTGTACTGGTACTGGTGTTGGTACTGGTAGTACAGGTACTCTGGGAATTGGCATTGGCGTCAGTACTGGTGGTGTTTTCATTCTGGCTGATTCCGTTGTTGCTGGTGGTTGGATTGGATTTCTTTAAGTCCAAAGCTAAACTGGACCAGCAAGTCTCTGAAAGCAAATTTGCATACACAGCTTTTATTTGTGCCAAGCTGTCCTGTGGATAGGAAACATTGTCTGTGCACTGAGGATCCTCTTTCTCTTCTTTAGAGGAAGTGCTTTTGAAATGGGCCAGCTGATCGCTGTTTTCACTAAACGGCGAACCATAGCCTGCATCCTGATTAGTTGCAGTGCTGACTGGGGAGTTCTGGTAGCTTTGAGCCTCTTTGATCTCCGCTTCTTCATTGCACAAATACTCATTCTCCTGGATGTCCAGAGACAGCCCATCATCTTCCACACTGTCTTCATCTATTTCTGCTGCTTTCAATTCTTCCTCAGGAACATATGCTAGAATACAGGAGGAGAGATGGGGGGAAACAAGACAAAGTTATCAAACACGCACATTTTACACGTCTCTCTTCTGCACTAAAACCAGTAACCAAGAAGACAAATTTTGAAGATACATCCAAAACCCAAACTCACCACCCCTCACACACTCCTCCTATAAATCCATATACTCTGTCATGGTTACAGTTTGGTATCAGTGATACTGAAGAATAAACTTCGACTTCAGCGGTAAAATATGTGCCCGGACCACAGTAAATACGATACTATCAAAACTATAATCAAACAAAGAGCCTACTAAACTAGTTTTTATACAGCTTAAAAAATGACCTGGTACTGAGCTATATTTACTGCACTACATATGTATGTGTAACACGTTGCAGCTGACCTGCATTCCTCACACCACGACACTCAGAATCACTGACTTGACCAACTCTATCTTGTCAGTTCTGTCTTTTCTTGCAAACTGGCTTTAGCTACAGCTTCAGGGGCCATTTCTGTGTCACTGATACCTGACTCTAATGAAGCCATACAGGGCAAGAGTGTCAGGTCAGCGGTTCCCAGGGTCTCCTGGTGGCTGGCCGTACTGCGTCCATCTGAGAGCAGAACAGCTTTCATTTTTGAAAGGTGAAAAGAGAAGCAAGACTGATTGCTTTCTGAAATGGGTAGGATGTAGTCTGCCTCCCATTATGATCTGATGTGGTTCTTGCATTTACCATTTTGAAAAAAAGCACTCAGAAACTATAAGTAAATGCTAGAGTTTAATTTCTTGAGGCAACAAACAAAAACCTTGAGATCTCCACTGCAGCTTGATTATTGGCTTATGGAAAATATAAAACTTTGCTATTGCATTGCTACCTGTGAAACTATATGATCTCACCAAACTATGTGTTTATCTATACCAAACTATTTGTTAAACGAGTGAATGTGATATTCATGAGCAGATGGTCATTACATCAAAACACATTTACTCCAAGGGCTCAATTCACAGAAGTGACTTACATGTACCTAAGTGATAAATGTACACTTTCATTGCAAAGCAGAAAACATGGTTGCACACATTTCCCTCCAGTTTTGTAAAAGAAGCCAAAAAAAATCACAATGCTAATGGAATGTAGATCATTTATAAGAATGTTAAGGTAGAAAACATGGATTATGAACAATTTTCAGTAACTGAATAAAAAAGTGCCTCCTTGTCAGGTGAACTCTGCAGCAAGTGATGCTGAAATGTGTCCTGTGTCCTTCCATGGTACAATACTGAAAGAAAGCCAGGAAAGAGGCACTTCTGCTGCTATGTGGTATGAAGAAAATATGTATTATCATGTTAACAAAGCTGAGGTCTTCTTCAGCTGGGGGGAGCATAAGTACAAGTCGAGCTTCTTTTTGTACACAGTTGCTAATATATTCTGAAATGTCTTTTCTGAAAAATAAAAAGAATCTTCTTTCATTGTAATATGAATACTCTTTGAAACGTCTCCTTTTTTTTTTTTTTGGTAGAAAAATAACAATATTACGGTCAGTACTGAATTATGTATTTACCTTTGCAATTCAGTCTTAATGCAGCCCCTAACTGCTTCAGCCTGATCTTTTAAGATGAAGTAGGAAAATACTCCATCTAGTACTGGGATTGTGTTGAAGCTTAAGATGCCCATTGCATTTTTCATCTGTCCCCTAAGTGTCTATTTTTTCAGAAGATAATTTGACCTTTTAGTTTTTAAAATGTTCTAATCAGGGCCCAATTCCTTACAGATAAATCAGCCTCAAGTGTTTTCTAATATGTTTAAAAGGACAGGTGAGTAGCAAGCACAATAAATAAAATTCAGAAATAATCCTGGAGTCAAAGGCCAGGAAGATATCAGAAAAACACTGTAAAACCATATGAAAATATTCTCCAACAGGCGTTTTGTCCATAAAATGAAGAATAGAATGTAGAAGCAGTAAGAGAATTCAGAAGGCAGTCAGCTTCTCTGTCTTGCAGCAATGCTGCTGTTGAATTTGAGCATGGTAGGACCGCCACAGTTCTGAACTCTAAGTACGCACATAGAATTCACTCCCACAGCTACAGGCTAGGATTTCTTAGCTCTCTGATTCAACACACCTGTTTGCAGTCATTTCTAACGGCAAAAGATAATACATTTTTAAGTTTCAGAAAAGCGAAGAACAGTTAAAGAAGAACAGGGTTCTGATTTTGAAATTACTTTTAAATAGAAAAAAAAAACCCTCTGAGACCTAAAATGCACAACAACGGGCAGTTACGATCAGGCATTTTTATTAAAAAAAGCCCAAACCAAGTACAAGCTAAAAACTGAGAGGACACACATTTTGAGCTTTTATGAACAGTTATCGTCTCACTAACCACAGTGCAACTATGCCACTTTTCTCTAATTTTCACATCCTAGTATTTTTAATAACTAGGTGCCAAAAACTGTTGTAAGATGCTGGATGTTCCCATAGTTGATAGAGCATTTGGTAAGGATCCATGTGAATTATCTGCTTACATCTCTTTACTTAATTCTAAATTGCATAAATACATATTTTTATAATGTTATATATAACCATCTAAATATCTGCTTATGTAGAAACTCTACATGATTCACTGCTGGTGTCTTTTATTTTCCTTTATTTACTTATGATGGCATTTTCTCTATTCTCATACTTTTGCACTGTATCATAAAAATAAAAAAGAGCTAAACCACACAAGAAACATTAGAACTACATGTCAGATCCATGTTACACTGCTAAGGAAAGGAAACGGAGTGTTAGGATGAAATATCCATCTTTTACATACTTTTCCTATTCTTCGGTTTTGTTGAGACTACTACATGATTGAGTTCACTCCCTTACCAACATATACTGCAATATAAGGGTTAAGAATATACAATTGGCCAGAACTATGATTTTCTATGATTTCAGAATTTAAGCCAGTTCTAAAAAAAAAAAACCACCTGAATTTGTATGATGTGCACACCCACATGTCTGTATCTGCATCTAAAGTCACAAAGAAATAATGCTTCTTAACAAAAAAGAAAGTAATTTATCTGTAATGTTTAATTTCTATCACTGCAATAAAAAATGCTCTATTTAACTCCTCTGGTTTTCATAGGATACAGACAATACCTGTTCATTCAAGACTATTAATGCTTATGAGACGAATAGCAGCACACTTAACATATGGTATTTTGTAAGGTCAGTGCAATTCTCTAACTGAAAAGGTTTCTGTAAGAGCTAACACAGAAGCAAACAAAAGGAAGAATGTTAATTCCTAAAAACATGTATGTTTTGCTAAAATTCTCACAGAAATTAGACAAATATGTAAAATCCAGTATTTTAAACACAGCAAAAATGTTCCTGTTATAATTACTTGCAGAGAGAAGTAATATGTTCTGCCTTAAATAAAAGCATGAGATGTTCAGATTCTAAATTATAAAAGGTAGATCAACAGACAGATTTCAGATAACATATCTTTCTGTGACCGAGCAACTCTCAGCAATCTTCTCCAGACATTCTAGCATCTGCAGAGGTACTGCTGGTTTACACATGTCCCAAAACAACACAAAAATATCAAGAGTGGATATAAGCAATGATCCTCCTCAACAATAACTGTATTCAAAGCAGAAGAAATTGCAGAACATAGCGTCATCTCTTCTCTTTCTTCTTATTCGTGTCTGGACAGACTGAGGCAAATGCAAGGTAGAAAAGGGGAAAAAACCCTTTAAATTCCAGACAACTAAAAATTAGGGGGAGAATTTTGTATTTCTTTCCTTCTTATTAAGTCTTGCTATTATTTTTTTGCCTATAAAGTGTGCCTTCTGGATGCCAATGCTTCCCTATAGATATACTGTCATCTTTGAGCAGTGTTAAAAGCTGTGCATTCTAATCTAAGTGGACATGAGACGCTATATATTGTACATGTGAGTAGCACAGCGCATTGTGTTTGCTTCAGTGAGAATATTTACACTATAAATACACATCCATTGTTTGACAAAGCAGACAGAGATCTGAAATGTAAGGATGTGGTTAAAAATACAAATATTCTCACATAAAACCTTTCCACAATCTTGGAACGGTGCTTTTGAAACAATCTATCTCTACAGAGGTATTCTTTTCCATTCAGAAAGGGATTCAACATTGAATAAATTATTTTGAAAAGGACCAAAAGTAATAATTGTATTTGGTTTTAATAGTCTGCAAAATTAAATGCAGTAAGCTCTTCAAGACCCAATTTTAAATCCTCCAAATAAATAAATTTATTCAGAAGAAACACCTAAGCAGTGAAGGTCACAGTTCAGTAAAGGAATTGAATACTGAAATAATTTTCACTGAAATACATATTTCATAGTTTCAACAAATAGGCATAGGTTTAGGTCTAAAATTCTCCACTAAATCAGGGCCTACTCTGTGACTAAACAATAGTGGCACAATGTGAGTGCTCACCATTCTTCAACAGATGTATTGCCACAGCTTCTAATATATACCCAGCCAACAGGAGACAGCAGCTGCAGAAGTTTTCACAGTCCACACTGTCACCTTGCACAAACTGCACTCCAGGCTGGGGGTGATTTCCACTGTACACAAGAACACATTTCATATCTTAGGAAATAAAAAAAGTACGGATAGAAAAGACAATCTATAGCCACACATCTCCCTCATTACAGAAAAATAAGAGGGAGATGAAAAAACCCAAACCATTTACAGACACATTTCCAGAATACAGAGTCATGAGAGTTTTACTAAAGAATCCAAAATCTCACATTGTGAGAGGTTAACACGCCTGCTGGAAGATCTGTGAATCTTCTGTATTAGTATACACAAATGTTCATACAAAATTCTGGCACAGATGCTACAAATCTGTGTGCATGTGTATGTGTCTGTATTACGATGTCACTATGGTGGAAAAATATGGCTTAGTTATGACAATGGCTGAGGAGAAGCACAGACTATGAGACAACCAGATAACCTTACTACAAAGGTTTGTGTCTTTCATTTCTAATTGCAGCAAAATGGGGGTGCAAAATACTAGAACTGCCTACCCTCTAATTCTAATGCAATGGGTCTGAAAAGTAGATAAGGCACTGTAACAAGAACAACCTCCGTGCTTCTAGCAGGTTGAATGATAACCCTTAAAGGCATCCCATTAAAAGCCAACAAAAAGATTCTTCACCTCTTTCTCTTCCTTCCTCTATCCCCTTAAAATGAATGCTGCAAATTATTAGCCAGCGCTGGCAATTGGAGAACGAAACAGCTTGCATGAGGGTATATTTTCACAGTGATACTAATCTGAGAAATTTACTTGCTCTTCCCCTTCTATCTGATAAACTATACATTCAAGCGTTCTCATTAGTGTTTGGATCACCAAAGAGCTGGAGATGAATCAGTCCATCCACCCCTCCTCTCCCTGCTCTGTCGAGATTATTTCATTGAAATGTTCATTTTCATCCCTGCTGGCAACATTAGAATGGAAGTATTTAACCTGTTCCCATTACTTATACAAATTACCATTATGGGGTAGGACAGATGTTAGAATCATGCCACATAACTGACTTCCATACATTCTTTACAGGGAGGATAAGAAGAAGGAAAGCTGTTAGATCATATTCTCCAGTCTCAATAATGTTCTCTCTCCTCCCAGATTCATTAACTTCCAACATCAACGCTTCCCTTTCTTTCTGTGTGAAAATGCTCCGTCTCCTTGAGCTCATTTAATTTGGAGCAGGAAATCTTTGTCAGAAATAATTTTTTGATCAGGTGCTCTAACTAAGGGGCGAAGGGGGGCTGGGGAAAGAATAAAGAAAAGGGGGAGAAAAACCCAACACCTTGTCGAAAATGTTATTTCTCT
>VYZT01002249.1:12500-21798 GCA_013400735.1 Pomatostomus ruficeps
AGCGTCCAAAATTTATTTAAGGCAGTAATTTCTAGACAAAAACGGCAATCACATTTTATCTTCAAACCAATTCAAGGTGCATTAGTCTGTTAAGGTAACGTTTGGGAGCTTTCTCAAAAATTAGTAATTTTAAATAAAACTGTTTGTGTCAGTGGGGTCAGAGGGTGGAGGGTTTTTAACACTGGTTGAGTGAAGAATATTGATTCCTTCTACAGTCCTTGCTGAGACAAAATTTCCACTTAGGTAAAGGCGGCTTCTGCCTGGACAAGGTTTCAAAGTGAAAATAATGCTCACACAACTCAACCACTGAACCCCACAACAACACTGTAACATACCTCAGGTTACCTGTGCAAGCCCAGATGAGAAAATCTGATTCAAGAGTCACAAATTACTTGGTCTGTGGATGGTAAAGGAAATCCAGTTTAGGGAGATCCTTGTCCCACTTTATGTTTCTAGCATTGCCAAATAAGTCCTCAAGTAAAATTACGGGATTCCTTCTGCTTGTCACACAGTTTCACATTCAGAGAATATATTAGTCACAACAAAGGCTGGGGTTTTTGTTTGTTCAGTTGGTTGGGTTTTTTACAATAAGACAGACTTCCGTCTATTTCTATGGGGGAAAAAAAAGATACTTGTTTGTTTGTACAAACTCTAGTTCCAGCAGGAGAGCCTGGTAGAGGCCTTTCATGCAGAGTGCTGCCTACAGGAATTCCAACTTCACAAGGGTAAAGGAAAGATAAGGCAGTTGGTTTCAACACCAAACTTTATGAGGAAAAGGTGAGGATATGCCACTTGGACTACATGTTTGTGGTTTCTTCAGCCATTTCCTCACTTACTGAATATATATCACAGCCATTGTGGTTTACCCTCAATGTAACCCCTTCTGTGATGAAAGAAATATCAATCACTCACAATGGTGGGTTTTAGCAATGTAGGTTCATGACACCATAAAATTTGGGAAGTGTGGGGACACTGGGCTCTGATAAAATGCCAATGTCACTTGCTTAAATTAAGAAACACATTCAGATCTGGTTTATACTCAAATTAAGAAAGCCCTTTGTTAAAAAGGTTATTTTTCAAACCAAAATTATTCCTGGTACTACAACATCACATGATCAACCAGAAGATAGCTCCATTGCAGCAAATCCAGGAAACATAGTTGCTTTGCTTCTTACATTCAAAATAATTCCTTTTAAAAAATTACAAAACAAACAAACAAAAATCCACACCTGGCAAAATAAGAGACAATACAAGAGACAATTTAACTTAGATTATACCAGGAAGATGAGTGAATTACAATAAAAAAAAATAAAATAATTAAAATAGACTGCATAGAGCCCTTAACATTACTCAAAATTATTAGGTTAAGGGCTAAAATCCAGAGCTTGAAAAAAGTTCAAATTTTAGTATTTTTGTCTATCAATGAATAAAGGTACCTTCTTAGTACAAGCTATAACAATTTAAGGTGAGGAGAAGAAAAAAGCCAAAAGCCAACTGCCCAGAACCCTAATCTTTAACAATTCTTTGAAATACGACCTCCTACGTCATTTAATTTTTGAAAACCCTAAGGTCATGTAACACACTTTCTCTGTCATTTGTAAGTACATTAACTCAGTGGCCATATGACAGTGAAATTATGATAATGGGCTGCTAAAATGGGTCATGCAGACACTGCGTTTCATGTTAGCTTCAAACAACAGTGAGAATATAGTCCAAATCAAATATGACAGTACAAAAGCACATGGTTTACTTTCCTCAACGCTTTGCCAGTAACTGGGAAGAAGGATACAACCACTAAATATAGATGCATTAGTAGAATTTCCCACCTATGAACTGTCCTTCCCTCCCCACCCATGACGCACAAAAAAAACCTGCCATGACAAAGAAGCAAACTTTTTAATGAAAGACTATATTATTCCATGTATGGTTTTCCTTTGCATAATACAAAGGTTATCCCTTGACAAAGGCCACATTCTTAGAATGTAAACAGGATCCTAAAAGAAGACAGAGAACAACACAAATCATCACACAAAATAAATCAGTTTTTGTCTTTTTAAAAGTATACAGTCATTAGTATGCATTCTTCTGTCTGTACCCCAAATTGAATGGATACGATTGCTTGAAGCCTATGCTCATCAACACAGACCTTTGAAGACCCCAAAATTAAAACATATCTAATTTGATATATATCTGCAGAAGTCAACAAGCCACAAAATTAGTAATAATAATAATAATAATAGTAATAATAATTTGAATGACAAAATTATCCTGAAGTGCACACTTCAGGGACAATTTGTTTATGTTCCTGCTTGTATCAATCTACAGGATCAGGAATCTTTTTGCGAAATTCAAACAAGCACGGCACATCAGGGTTTGCTTGTCCTTTCCTCTTTCCTACAGAGCATTGCATTTGGGAGGAAAAGAACTGCAGTGTTGAGACTCTTAAAGACGACCTCCTGAAAATGAAGGCCACCCGCACAGGATCAAAATCTTTGCACTGGTTAAAATCATACAACTGCATTTAACCCATTGATTTTTTACGATATTAATGCTTATTAACTACCTGTAATAAAGGCACAATTTTCTATAAAAAGCCCTTTTCTCTTTCTTTGTCTTTTCTGCACAATTTGAAAACTGTCAGTCTAATAGTTCCTAAGAGAACTCAAAGCAGTAAGGTTGACGAACACAAAAGCACAGAAACACCATCACATGCAAAAGTTAGCTGAATAGCACAGATAATTGCTTAGATAATTATTTTGATAGAAGCCCTGCTCAAAGATCCTATATTTTATCATACATGTAAAGTGTACATGACCCACCTCCAACATGTGAGCCCTGTGCTGGATTACAACTGAACTAGCGACTTTTTGCTTTTCCTTTTAGTTCAATATGATAAATAACACGTGCAGTTAGCTAAAAGGAGAATGGGCAACCTAGATAGCCAGGCTCATATTTATTTTTAAGCAAATCGTGTCTGGCAGACAGGGGGAGAAATCAAGTTACATAATTTATGTAAGGGGTGTCCATTATGTACATAGTAATGTAGCAGTCTGCGAGAAGACAAGCAAGTAGCAGTGAGAGAAGTTGCTCTTGAGGAAGATCACATTGCCCAGCTCCAGCCCGTGAGCTTCCTGAGCCTTATGCAGCCTGACTGACAATGAGATTTAATGTAGCCTAACTATAGTAGCCTTGAGCAGAGATGCAATTATAACAGGAAGGCACAGAGAGTTTTAGTGTATTAGACTGTATCAGACTGTTGTGAGCAACCATGGCGTAATCAGCAAATGCTTGCTCTTCCAGGCTCTTCCCCCCACCACCTGAAAATTCAGAACACAAGAACCTTCCACTATTAAGAACTTGAGTAAAGGTCATTTTGTTTTCCTCAATACCATAAAAAATGGCATAGCGAGATTTGACATGCATATGCAAATCAGCATACAGGAAAAAACCCACCTGATTTTCCTTCACACTAGATTACTGTATCTGAATAAAATGTTTGATATAAATATCTTGACTAAGGAAAAAACCCACACCAGCTCTGTAGTTTAATTGGCAGGATAGACTTAACTGATGTAGCAGTGCTGGACAAGGTTATTGTCTCATGGCACATCATAACAAAAATGTACAATTCTCCACTGGTCAGAAAAGCAATAATTCAATTTAAGTTGTATTTTAACATACTTCTAAAGAAGACAGGGAGGTATTTTACAATACCTGAGAATATTGCATCAATTACAGATAACAGGTTAATAATATCAGTATATATAATACAAAACAAATGGAAATACATCTATAGGTGAAAAAAAAATCACCATGGCTTTTCAATTTGTAGATGTTTGAGATGTCATGAAATGCAATATATCACTTAGAGTTTTGACACTCAATCTTTCTGGGCCTTAATGAGCACTTTTGTTTCAAAGAGCTTTGAGTATATAAACCTAATGACTAACTGCACTCACCCTCCCAAAAAATCCAAACCATTTTATTTCACTAAGATGATAACCAACCCAAATGTTAACTAACTGTGTGTTTATGCAGAGTTTAGAAGGAGAACTTTTGGCAAGAGTAAATAGAGACTGTTATTTTGACCGTACTTTTCATAAAACACATGTTCACACAGAGCCACAAAAGGCATACATACACACTAAATATATGCAAAAAAACCAACAAAAATCCAACCAAACCAATCCCACCTACATACCACAAAAGGAGTCGCCAAATCATATATTAACTTCTACAACCCATTCTGAAGTTCTTTTTTAACCCTCATGATGGGTCTAGATAGATACCACGTGCACTAAAGTAGCACAGAAATATACCCTTATCTAGCACTAACATCTTTAATTTGTCACTTTCATGGCAGATATTTCCAGGTAGTCTAGAGGTAGAGAAATTTTATGTTGCCAGCACAAAGGCAACTGAAGTACCTGACCACTTAAGCCCTCATATTTTAAAATTCATGACAGACACAAAGTAAATTTTACTAAAGACTATTATATAATCAATAATTTGTTCAAAACGTTTTTCTCATGGAAAGTTATGATGTTATTTCAAGCAACTGCTTATTACTATGTTATAAAACATATTCCTCTGCAATATTCTGTTCAGGATCATGAAACCTTCGCAGCCTTATACATTTCCTCTTGATATACAGCAAGAAGTAACAGAGTTTGGGACAGTAATAAAAAGGATTCATCACTTTAAAATAGTTTAACATCCATTGTGTGCATTAAATGTTGGGAAAATGTTTGCAGGAGCAACTGCAAAAGAGCCGCAAATCTAATTCTTTTCCCCTGTCTGATTGATACAATCAGGAATTCATTTAAATGGTCCTTTAGTGAGCTGTCATCAAACTGCAGCCCATTTACAGAAGGTTAGCTAATTAATGAACTCTTGATTGAAGATTAATTTGGCAACGCTTTTTAATTTTCGCCTTAAAACCATGACAAACAATGATGTATTTTAATTAGAGCTTCAACTATAGCTGGGTGCTTTATATACATCTCTGATATTGTAAACAGATCACATCTATTCATTGGTAAATAGATAATAATGTTTAATTATGTGGAAATTAACAAAAGACTAACAACATATCCTAATTTTACACATGCAGAAATAACGTATGTCCATAAAACGAAATGTTTTATTGAATAATGTAGATTTTACCAATGTACTTCCAAAATTCCTCTGTAACACATTGCTTTAATAATAACTACTTAGTGCTAATTAAAAAGAAAGATATGAACGGGTGTATTCTGTACCCATACCTACAGATGCAGTAATCCAACTATCCAGTATAAACCTGCTTCTTCTACATAAAAATTATTCTGTCTTCATGTAAACTGTGGTATTTCTGCACAATGATCAGTGATTTATTTGTGAAATTGCTAGAATGGGGAAGCCACACAAAGGTCTCAAAGCTCTCGACCAAGGTAAATAAAATGTCATAATATATTTAGCAAATAATAATAGAAAAAATAGAGAAAAACATCATCAGAAGATGCCAGGAAACAAATAGGAATGCAGAGGAATAAAATTCCTAGCATTTCTTCTCCCAAATAAAGTCACTGTTCATAGTGCTGCAGCCTAAATAATGGCAGCAAATTCAACTGTATTTTCAGAAAAAGTTCAATCACATTATTTTTCAATTTATCATTCTAATTTTCAGTACTGTCTTCCATTTACAACTTTTTGTTTTCTTTTTCAGAAGACATGGCCTTTCATAGCTTTTATTTTATGTGCCATTACCCTCAACTCAGTTATTCTAACCACAAAAAGGCAGCAATGAAACACCATTGTCAAGTGAAAGCAGCAGCAAGTTCCTGCATATTGTCTGGGTTTTTGTTTGTGTGTTTGCTTTAAGGACAGGAAAACGGAATAGCATTTAAGATGCTCATAATAACCATGCTCACAAATAACACAATCAATAGCTTGTGGCTCTTTCAGAAATCATTTTCAACTAACTTGTCTTCTAACACTGGAGACAAGAGTGCTTTCATCAGTTTGAGATCTGGCCTTAATTGCTTCAGATTAACATTAAAACACTATAATGTTCACCAAAAATGCCTTGGCTATAATTTCATCCATTTTATTTCATTTTAAACACTGTTATATATTAATGACAAAATATTTGTCGATAACAGCAAAGAGAAACCTGGAAATTAATCCCATCTAGGAAAGTCTCACTTCCCCATTGATTATACAGTCATAGCTTAGTTAGGCAGGTGAAAGGTTCTGAGTCAAACCAGTCATCTTTGCCTGAACATAAGAAATTCACAGCATATGTATGCGCTTATCCAAGGAAGTATATTTTTTGGGGGGTTGACGAACATTTGAGCCTTTTTGTAGATGATTTTGTAGCCAATCACGAACTGCTGAAAGAATTCGGGGTTTTTCTTAGTACCGACTTTGTTTTTCCTTGACTTTATGGCAGGTGATGCTTTTCAGAGGTTTATGGACAACATATTCAAATACCAGGGAGAACATGAATTCTTGAACATTTTTGTGGTGCAGCCATGTCTTAGTAAGAAGACAAATCCCAATCCTGAAAAGACATCTAAACAGACACAGAGCACTCCCCACTTAGTTCTTATTTACAGCGTTCCAGGTAAGTATTACTGGCATATAGCCAGACATCATTGTCCCCTCTGTATGACCTCTGATATTTCAGTTTAGTCACACTTTTGCTCATATAGAACACCTGTGGAAAGCACATCAATAGCTAACCAAAATGTAGTACCACAAAAACATGCTGTGATTTGTTTTCTCATGTGACTTGGTATCTGGAAAAGTTCAGGAGAAACAGCAGGAGCAAGCTGTCCCTGTACAGGCAAATGTTCCTAGAGCTACCAAAACCAAGGAAGAAGAAAAATTACTGCTATGATAACTAACATCTGTGCATAAATACAATCTACTTTGACTAAACTAAGTGCATGAAGTAAAACAGATAAAGGCAAAATCTAATTCTATACTCACTAAACCAGATCTAAACTCATGTATAAATAATAAAATGGGTGTAGGAGACAAAAGAATTTGACCCACTACTTGCATCTTTTTGATCCAGAAACTATTCCCCTAGCCAGGCTGAAAAAAAAAAAGAAAGATACAAAGTTAGAGGATAAGAGATCCAATAATGTAAATTCAGTGGCATACAAATATTTGAGGAACATCTTTCATCAGAGCTGTCTAGCCCTAGATGTTTAAAATCATCTGTGTGAAAGGAGAGAGGCGAAAGAGGAAAATCACCTCTTTGTTCCAAAGAAAATGTTAGATTTTTTTACAATTATTTTAGTTTGAGTGGGTTGTGGAGACCATTAAAGGAAATGAGCAGAAAAAGTGTTTTCATCACTTGTTAGTCTGTGCTCAAAAAGCTCAAATACTGTTTCATTCTCATAGTTCAGTCTTGGCATCTATGTGTGCCTTGGTGCAGAATACTGGCACTGGCAATGCAGGGAAAAAAATGTGTGAAGTTACAGGTGAAGGAGAGGGGCATGGCAGATATTATCAGACAGTGTTTTCCCACCCACTGCTGTGGCACAGCCAGTTCTCATCCAGCCTGCACCGGAACGTTGTTTCACTAACACGAGTGTTCTCCCAGCGCATCCTTCGCTGATGGTGAGTGACTTGCTCAGTACTGTTCAATATAGTTAAGTAGCACGTACATCAGCTATAGCAATTTAAAAACAAACAAACAAACAAAAAGGCAGAGGCCACAATATAAAATACGTTTGTTCCTTTTATTTGGAGAGGTGTGGGTATGTTCAGATTACAACTTCTGTTGCTGTTTCACTGTGTGCCTCATAAAACTCTTCGGAACTGCTTCTACCATGGGATGCATACCCTCTGCAAAATACTGCCTGCCCTTATTGGCACCAAGGGTAAATCATAGGAGGTACTGAGCAAATCACAGAGGAAGGCCCTTATTCACTATGTCATCCCACTGTTAAATCTTCGCTAAAATGTGAGGGGAGACCTCGAGGCTTTGCCTTTTGCTGTTTGGTCTTTTCATAAAAATTATCAAGTGTGTAGATGGCAAAATAAAAACCCATGAGGGTTTGTCTTTTCTGATCCACACATGAAGTTATTTAAACAGGGAACCCCATGAATATGTTAGAATACTAAAACAAGAGGTCATGAAACCACAGAGGATACTCATTTTTCATCAATAATGACAAGAATACTCCTACCTAGCTGGGAAACAGTAAACAAGCAAGTTACCTGTGAAAACTATTTTAATGCCACACCTGCTTACAAAAAATACTATACATATACATGCCACTAATTTGCAGCTGTAATGGAAAATAAAGTCTAAATTTCATGTCTTGGTTTTAGCTATCTGAAGAAAAATACAACATTGCATTAGTGGATATTCTATTACTTAAGAAATAACAAACAATACTGGATCTATTATGAAAGATTTGTGGCACACACCTAGGTATCGTTAAATAGAAAATCTTGGATATCTCATAAAATGCATTTCTTGACTCTTTGGGTGGGACTGCATTTACAGTCAAAAGACACGCAGATATTTCATACAGTCTTAAGCAGCCACCAAATCTGGTTGGATTAACATTTCCCATCCAAGCTCCTTACACCATAATGCCTGTTTCATTCACAGGAAAATACCATCAAGTTCTGGAGTAAGCTTCCTCTGTGTATCAGAGAGCTGACTGCCACTCATGGTCAGGATCTTCCTTTCCTGCAATCAATCTAAAAATACAAATCTGAGGTTTAAGGGTGCAGATATCAAGGCAATTCATGACTTAAAATCTAGAAACAATTTTAAAGTGTCCTGGGAACACTCACATACTTAAAGAAAGGTATATGCTTAACCCTTGAGAAATGAAGTTACTGTCTTTCTGACATGCATACATACACATCAAGGACTCAAATCCACATCAGAGGAACACACACAGATGTGTTCACAGTGGCAGAAACAAGACCTGAGCTTCACTAACAACATTAGAAGCCACACAAAATGGGGACTGGACAAGCCAAACTATTAGAGATCATTACAGAAAGCTAAAACTTCCTAAACTGATTGAAACATAATACACAGTAAACTAAATATCTTGTTCCAATGATGCTTTCTGAAAATAACCTTCCATTTGAAGGAATTTCAATACTGGAACTCAGTACAAATAATGTATCATGCACAGAATGTTGTTTTAGAGCGGTAACGTTTCCTCCCTTTAAGAAAATATAGTCACCTAGTCTCAAACTAGGTGACTGTATTTTAATTCTGCCTTAAAAGATGTAAGGAGAATAAAGATCAGGTTTTGAAGATATTTTTTAGTTT